>JAJEJO010052652.1:115467-222271 GCA_020662805.1 Glaucomys volans
GTTTATATATATATAATAAATAATAAATTATTATTATTATTATAAATAATATTTATATATGTATATCACTCTAGACTAGATTGTTAGAGAACAGATTTGTTTTCCTTTTCCTCTACCCACTGACTAGAACCCAAAAAAGTCAGTGACCAAGATTTGGTCAGGGAAGTGATGAGTCTGCTACCTGGGTTCCCGAATAGCTTCAGAAGGAAGAACCTAATCATCTAAACTAAAAATAATGGACATCTATGTTATGTGAGCCACTGCAGTTTACATGTCCATGTTTTAGCTGTTTAGCCTTAATCCTAATAGAGAAGTAGTATCTTGCAGTGGGATGTTCTTATAACAAAAAACTAATATAGAAGACATCTGCTAAGTGGCAGAATACCAAGTGGTGAACAGGTGCTACAAGAGACTGAGAAACTAGTAATGCTTGTTATAGCATAGCAAAACATCTGTTACAGTGTTGTCTGCGATAACAGGGAAAACTGACCAGGGCTATATATCATGTGGCAAGTGGCCAGGTTTCTCGATCTTGGAATTTTGATTTGGATGTACCTATTACAATGCTTGGCACTTACTTCAGTATGTGTTAGATGTCGTTGTTACTATTATGAAATACTTTTATGATTTAGGACTGTCAAATCTATTACCATTTTCCCATATAGTACTACCCTTGGCTAGAATGCTTAAAAATCTCATCCCCACACTAAGACTAGGTAAACATCCATTCATGCTTTCTCTATTATATCTATCTTCAACAAGTCTATCACTTACTTTAACCTGGTATGATAAATAGACCAACATTTTTTCTTTTTCTATAGAGCCTTGACATCACTTCTTTCACAATCTGTTATTATTCAACTGATTTGAAATCTACCTTTTCATAGTCTCATTATAAATTCTTTTAAAAAAGTTTTAAATTTTTTATTAGTGCTTTATAGTTACACATAACATTGGGGTTCACATAAATTCTATATCTTACAGCAATCAGTCATGCTTGCTGAGAAAATGAGGTGAGAATTCAGTATCGCAGATAAAGTTCTTACTTTCATAAAGCTGAGGGAAAATCCTAGTTGATAAGAATACTATCAGACATATGCTTCTTTCACTTAAAAGATAACTTTTCAGGGTTCACATGTTGTTGATATTCTCAATATGTACACTTCAGAGCATTTTTATTTCAGGCAAGAACAAAAAAATCCCCCAAAGCTTCCCATTATGTCTGTGTGTGCTTTATCAAATGAAGACAAAGGTAAGGAGGAAGAGCAAACTCTGAGTTTACTGCTGGAAATTCCCATGTACTGTCAACTTGTATTGGTTTTACTCGATCACTCAAATGAGGCAATTCTCTATTCTCTATATTAATGCCAGAAATATTAAACAACAAAAACTATATATATACACATATACATACACTCCTCAAGGGAAAACACTAATCTAATATTAGCTTTTACCACTTTTAGGGCAAAAACAATTCCATATGTTTTTATTTGTTTATTTGTGTTTACCTTTCACTATTTTGGTAAGAAAATTTAGTTAATATATGTAAGAGCTCATTGATAATAGATAAGATATCAAGTTATACTGATTAAGAAGATGGTGGAAGATGAGGGAAGGTAGAAAGAGAAATGAATAAGGAACCCCTATTATGCAGGAGGCACTTACACACATTTACAACTCATGAGAAGGACATCATTAGCCCCATTTCCACAAAGGAAGACATGGTCTTATAATTTAAGAAGCATAATAAAGCACTGGAAAACCACTCCTTTCTTCTAATTTTTCTGAAATGTACAGTACACTCTTGTTATCTATAGTCACCCTTCTGTGTAATAGCACCAGAAATTCTTAACTCCTGTCTAACTAACTTTGTGTCCATGGAGCAACCTTCATCAACCCTGCCCCTCTCCAGCCTCCAGTAACCTCCACTGTACTCTCAACTTCCATGAGATCAATTCTTAGTTTCCCCATCAATGAGATCATATGGTACTTGGTGTCAAGAGCCTACTATTTTTTTTTTTTTTTTTTTTTTTTTGCGGTGCTGGGGATTAAACCCAGGGCCTTGTGCTTACGAGGCAAGTACTCTACCAACTGAGCTATATCCCCAGCCCAAGAGCCTACTATTTGGCATGTTATCCTAGGTGCTAAAAGTACTGTCCAGGGAGAAAAAGACAAAAAGCCCTCCTCTGCATATAATGTCAGGCTGTCATAAAATAATAAACACAGTAAAGGGATCAAGAGTGAAGAAAAGATGCTATCTTATACTGGTTATTCAGGGAAGGTCTTACAAATAAAGTCATATTTGAGCAAAGAGCTGAGTGGAGTAAGGGAGAAGTGAGTTATTGGTATCTGGGGGAAGAGCATGCTTGAGGAAACAGCAAGTTCAAAGGTCCTGAGGTGAGAGGCACTTGGTGTGGAACAGTCAGAAAGCCAATATGGTTGAATTACACTGAAGCAAAAAGTGGTAGCCAACACAGGACCCTGATAAAAATTCTAAATTTCTAACTGAATGAGAAGAGAAGTTATTAGCAGGTTTTGAGCAAAGGAGTAACATAATCTAGTTGAGGTTTTAAAATGATCACTTTGGCTACTGTGGGAGGAACATACATTGAAGGTAGGGGTGGAAGCAGAGAATCAAATAGAAGACTTAAAGTATATGCAAAGATAATAAAGGTGGTTTGAATTAAAATAGTGACAGTGGAGATGAGAGAAAAATGGTTCTACTTAAAAGAATTACTGATGGTAAGATGTAGGGTTTGGAGTATGGCAGCAGGATGACTTCTAGCATAAGCAATTGCAAGGATATAGCTGCCTCTATTAAGAAAAGAATAAAAGAGTAGCAAGTTTGTAAGGAGAAAATCAAAGGTTGAATAGGTAGCCAGGAGAGGAGTGATATATAGAAACAGAGCAAATAAGTCAATATATTTAGGTTGTAGAAGTCAAGTTTCTCACTGTTCAAGACAGCATCTACATATAAATAAAAAGGCAGGGAGGCAAGCTGGACATGATGGCACATGCCTGTAATCCCAGCTACTCAGGGTTACTCAGGAGGATGAGGCAGGAGGATTATAAGTTCAAGGCCGGCCTGGGCAATTTAGGGAGACCATGTTTCCAAAATAAAAAAGGGGCTGGGGATGCAGCTCAGTGGCAGAGCACTTGCCTAGTCTGCACAAGGCCCTGGGAAGGAAGGGAAGGAGAGGGGCAGGAAAGGATCTTAGAAGTACTGGATTGGAATTGGACAAATTTACATCTACATATACACAAAAACATATGGATAGATATAAAAATAGATACAGCTGTATATGTGTGTAAAAGACGGGAAAAACCCAAGTGCTCTTCCTACTCTTCCTTACCAGTCAATATTATAAACACTTCTTACATCAGATGTGTGTGACAATTCTCCAACAGACATCTGTTGAGGGTCCTCTAATTCAATTCCATTCTGACAATGTCCTCTGGATAGCATCAGACCTCACATATTACGACCTCAGTCCTACAAGAGTGCTGCCCCCTTTCAGATGCCAATCACAAGTCCCAGGTTGTGACTTGTACTTCTGATCAAACACATGAAAATTGAAAACTGTTTAGTGGAACCCTCCTTGGGTTCAATTAATTTGCTACAGTGGCTCACAGAAGTTGGGGAAATACTTTACGTACATTTATGCACTTATTAGAAAAGTTATTACAAAAGGTACAGATGAACAGCTAGATGAAAGAGATGCATACAGTAAAGTGTGGGAGAAGGGGTGGAGCTTCCATGTCCTTTCTAGGCACACCACCTTCCAGGAATCTCCATGTATTCACCTATCTAGAAGCTCCCTGAACTCTCTCCTTTGGATTTTTATAAAGGCTTCATTATATAGGCACGACTGATTACATCATTAGCCACTGGTAATCAACTCAACCTTTAGCCCCTCTCCCCTCCAGGGAAGTTGGGCTATAAGTTCCAACATTCTAATTATGGTTGGCTCCCTGGGGCAACCATCCCCCATCCTGAGGCTATCCAGGAGCCCACAAAGAGTGGCCTCATTAGAACAAAAAAAAAGGCTCCCATTACCCAGAAAAAGGATTTAGATGCTCTGTGTCAGGAACTGGAGAAAAAGACCAAATACTAGAATAAAAGATTCTCCTAGTGCCCCTGTCTCAAGGATTTTAGAAGCCAACCCCCTTGGGGGGTGGGAGGGCAGAGAACAAATACATATTTTATATCACAACATCACAATGTACATACACAATTTCCCAGAAATGGAACAAGAAAAGTACATGATAAGCCTGGAATGTTTACACCAGAAAGAATGAATGATGGGAACACAGGTGAAGGACAGGAGTCAGCTTAAAGAGATTCCTGTTAGTTGTGTATGGGGCAATCTGAACATAAAAATAGTAAGAGCAACGAATTTCAATCCATTAAAGAAAACAGAAATCTATGAACATAATGATCAAGAAATAAATGAATGAATGAGAAGGGAAGAATAGAAATTCCTCCCTTAAGAGTTCCAACTAAAAAATGTAGAAGGAATGATAAAAAAAAAGAAAATTCCTATTTGGCAACCATCATAAATGTGGCTGAGTTCAGGAGGGTTCACCTAAAGCACGCCAGGGCTGGTGGGTGGAGGTCTGATGAGGAACACAGTGTTGGTACAATATCCTCACAAAATACTATTTCTTGGTGTTTGGACTGTGTAACAAAAGATCATTAACTGAAAGGTTCATAGACAACAGAAATTTGCTTCTCACACTAATGGATGCTGGGCAGTCCAAGATAGAGGTACCAGCGCACTCAGTATCTGGTGAGGGTCTACTCCCTGCTTCAGAGACAGCACCTTTTCACTGTGTCCTCACATGGTAGAAGGAGCAAGGGGCCTCTTCCTCAGGCCTCTTTTACAAGGGCATAAAACCCACCATGAAAGCTGTGCCTTCATAACTTATTCATCTCCCCAAGACTCTACCTTCTAATACCATCACCTTGGGAGTTAGGATGTAAACATATGTATTTTTGGGAAACACATTCAGATATAACACTATTATATAGGAAAGAAAGATGATTTTATAGTGGGGAAAAAACCTAGCAGATACCAAACTGACTAGACAATCAAGATTAACATCACCAGGGATGAGATAGGTGATTATATCATACACTTCTAGATATGGCATACTGAGAAGACACAGTATCTTTTCTGAGGTTTCTCTGTCAAGAATGCATGACCCAGCCGGGCGCGGTGGCGCACGCCTGTAATCCCAGCAACTCGGGAGGCTGAGGCAGGAGGATCACGGGTTCAAAGCCAGCCTCAGCAACTTAGCGAGGCCCTAAGCAACTCAGTGAGACCCTGTCTCTAAATAAAAAATACAAAATAGAGCTGGGGATCTGGCTCAGTGGCCAAGTGCACCTGAGTTCAATCCCCAGTACTAAAATAAAAGATGGAAGGGCAGGCATTATCTAAAAAAATATCAAAAAAAAAAAAAAAAAAAAAAAAAATGCATGACCCAAGAATCACCCAACAGAATCAAAGGCTGTATTCTTTAAAACTGTTAAAGTCATGAAAGAAAAAAAAAAAAAACTCTTCTAGATGGAAGGAGTCTAAAGAGTTATGCATTAAATTAACCAGAAAGAGGTATTTTTGAACATTTGGTAGAATTTGGATTGGGTGTGTAGACAGGATGATATTATATAATCGTGTTGATTTCCTGATGTGAATGGTTAGGTAGAATAGCCTTGTTTGGAGGACATAACTTCTGGAATATTTAGAGATGATGAGGCATTAAGTTTGCAATTTGCTCTCAGCACATGCCTACAATTCCAGTGACTTGAGAGGCTGAGGCAGGAAGATCACAAGTTCAAGGCCAGCCTCAGCAACTCAGCAAGACCCTGTCTTGTCTCAAGATAAAAAAAAAAAAAGGCTGGGGATGTATCTCAGAGGTATAGGGCCCCTGAGTTCAAACCCCAGTACCCTCCCCCAAAATAAAAAGAAAACAAAACCCCACATTCAGAGAATGGTCTCTTAAACCTTTCATGTTTTACATATGGGCACTTTAAAGTGATTAGATTTAAGTTATCTTCAACCAAATCTCCCTAAGGAATAAATTTTTTTTAGTTGATAAAAAAAGAAATTCAGAATATTGTTTTTATAAAAAGGCCATTCTAACCACTAAAAAACTAACCTGGATTCCATCTATGGAAGTAAGAGATTAGTCCAGTTAATCTTCTGATTCAACACTTCTACAGAATATGACACAGGCTCAGAGGATCCCTTTGTGTGTATGTGCATGAGTTGTGAATCTTTCTACTATCAGAAGCTTGATGGGAGGCTGCAGCCACTTGAGATTCATAGGCCTAGACAGTCTCTAAGTTTCTATCACTACTCTTCACTCATTTGAGAAATTTTAATCTTAGTTTAGCTGTTATTCTTCCATTTCATATCGTGCAGTCTTTGAACATCAGACAGACTGAGCCCATTCTGAGATTAACAATTTACCAGACTGTCAATTTAGATTTGCTCCTATAGTCGCAGTCAGGAGTCACACTAAACATGGCTTGCTTCCAATTAACTGTACATAGCCATTTCAAAGAATCTGCTCCTCATAGCTTTCTGTGTTTCCTGAAAGAAGCAATGAAAGTCAGTCCCTTGTTCAACTGAGATCCAAACAGATTATGTAAGTTGCATGCTGATCAACAGAAACTAAGACAAAGATTGCTAATGGATCTGGACATGGAATCTCAGAATACTTCTTGGTCCAGTATTCTAACAAGCTGTCATTAATTTATTACAACAGGCACATAAACTAAAATCTATTTGCAATTCCTATTTCTTTAAAGTTATAAAGATTTCCAATACAAATACTATCTGTTATGTAAACCACCAAAAAAGTTCTCTCTGCCTTGATAAAGTTGGGGTAGATGTGGGTGAAGAGTATAATATAAAGAAGGGTATAATATAAAGAAGAGAATAATGAAGAATCCCTGTGTTTGAAACATACTCTGATAATAAGGATGCAGGTATTCTTTGGTAAAAAGAATTCCCAAGTTATACGAAAGCTAAACAGAAATAAGGGGGTCAAAGCAGAGTAAAGAGCATGCTTAGGAACGGAGGTGCAAACACCTCTGTTACTCACCATTGTTTCCTATCTTTGATCTAAAGCACTTTTGGCTGGTCACACAGTGAATACATGGTTACCTAGGAATGGGAAGGTACGGCTCCTCCCCACCTAAGGAAGGTGTCTCAGCACTGCTCACTTCCAGTGCTTCTCATCTTCAATACTGTAACTTTGGACTCTGTTTTTCTTCTTTAATGTTTGGTTTAAATACAAGGGTTCTACCTTTCCAATTCTTAGCTGCTCCAATTCTTAGCTGAAATCCAGGTATTTCTAGGTCATTTTGAACTGTCTTTAGTCCTATTTTAAGCACAGGAAGTATGTGTAGTTGAGAAATAAACATTTTTGAGAACTGAATATTAAGTGACTTGAAGACAGCAATATTCCCTGCTACTACCCAAATCTTTTACAGCAAGTTACTGAATAAACTACCTTGAACAAAACACAAAGTTAATATCTCTAAATATGCTGTCATTTTTGTTTAATCACACATCAAAAGAATCGTAAGTTGTCAAACATATCTTACGGCATTATACAACTTAGTTTATAAATTAAAAGTGGTACTGAGATAAACAGCATGTGACTTACCACTTTCTCCTCTGCATTTCAATTTGATGTGTGAATGCTATTTCTTCCTAAGAAGACTAAGGAAGAGGTTGCAGTAAGAGGTTGATTCCATTCTATTTCTAAAAGCATCTAATGTATTTAGGTAATCCTTAACAAGTACTGTTACTGAAACATTCAATCAGGTCTTCAATTTTAGTGTTGAGTTTCTTCCAGCTGAAGACAGTAATAAGGTATTACTTAGCACATGGCAGAAGTTACCCAAGGTAAGATCAAGAGACAACTGGGAGAATCTGCAAGGTCATAATTATTTTCATATTAATAATAAGACATCATCTGTATTTTCTACTTTCATTCTCTCACAAGCATGTAGTGGAGTTTTAACAGAGGCTGGATAACAGGTGAGGACACAGGCGCTATGACAGCAGTGAAATCTGTACCTGGACATTCTTGCGTCTTAAAGATTTTTCAATTTAAATTTCAAACACAGTAGTAAGCATATCTCATATCAATAAAAGTTCTTTGGGTTCTCAATAATTTTTAGGAGTATAAAGAGGTTCTAAGACAAAAAAATTTAAGAATCATTGGTATAGGCTGTTGATAGTGAATATAAAAGAATAGGGAAAAAGTACAGAACATATTTTATGTAAGTTAAATTTACTCTATATTTTGAGATATTTTTTCTTCAATCATTGTCAACTAAGGACATTAAGGTTTCACCCTTACTTTTTTCAGTAAAAATGTGTCTTATGTAAAAAGATGGAAAAGATGGTTGAACAAATAGCTTCACAATTTAAAAAGGTAGAGGTAATCACCAGGAGTCATCTTAGGTTAAAAAAAAATCACAACAAAATGAGATCATAATGGACCCTATTTATTTATTTACTTATTTATTTTTGTACCAGGAATTGAATCCAGGGGCACTTAATCACTGAATCACATCCAGAGTTATTTTTAAATTTTATTTTGAGACATGGTCTTGCTAAGTTGCTGAGGATCTCATGGAGTTGCTGAGGCTGGCCTTGAACCTGGAATCCTCCTGCTTCAGCCTCCAGAGATTCTGGGATGACAGGTATGTGCACCATGCCCGGCTTTATTTATTTATTTATTTGTATTTTCTAAAAATTTATTTATTTTGATCTATTGTACACAAATGGAGTACAGCTACTGTTTCTCTGCTTGTACACGAAGTAAGAGTCACACCATCTGTACAATCATATATGTACACAGGGCAATGATGTCCATCTCATTCTGTTATTATTCTTACGCCCCCACCCCGACCTCACCCCTCCCTTTCTTCTATGCAGTCTATCCTTCCTCCATTCTTCCCTTTCTTCCACCCCGCATTATGCATCATCATTCACTTATCTGAGAGATCATTCGGCCTTTGGTTTTTGGGCTTGGCTACTCTCACTTAGCACGACAGTCTCCAACATCATCCATTTACCTGCAAATGCCATAATTTTATTCTTCTTTATGGCTGAGTAATATTCCACTGTGTATATATACCACAGTTTCTTTATCCATTCATCTATTGAAGGACATCTAGATTGGTTCCACAATCCAGCTGTTGTGAATTGAGCATCTATGAACATTGATGTGACTGCATCACTGTAGTAATCTGATTTTAAGTCCTTTGGGTATAGGCCAAGGAGTGGGATAGCTGGATCAAATGGTGGATCCATTCCAAGTTTTCTAAGGAACCTTCGCACTGCTTTCCAGAGTGGCTGCACTAACTTGCAATCCCACCAGCAATGTATGAGTGTACCCTTTTCCCCACATCCTCACCAACACCTGTTGTTGCCTGCATTCTTGAAAAAAGACATTCTAATTGGGGTGAGATGAAATCTTAAGGTGGTTTCGATTTGCACTCTCTTATAACTAAGGATGTTGAACACTTTTTTATATATCTGTTGATTGCTTGTAGATCTTCTTCTGTAAAGTTTCTGTTCATTTCCTTGGCCCATTTATTGATTGGGTTATTTGTATTCTTGGTGTAAAGATTTTTGAGTACTTTATAGATTCTGGAGATTAGTGCTCATCTGAAGTGTGTGTGTGGCAAAGATTTTCTCCCACTCTGAAGGCTCTCTCTTCACATTGCTGATTGTTTCCCTTGCTGAGAAAAAGCTTTTTAGTTTGACTCTATCCCAATCATTGATTCCTGCTTTTATTTCTTGTGCTTTGGGAGTCATGTTAAGGAAATCTGGTCCTAAACCAACATTATGAAGATTTGGACCTATTTTCTCTTCTATTAGGTGCAGGGTCTCTGGTCTAATTCCTAAGTCCTTGATCCATTTTGAGTTGAGTTTTATACAGGGTGAGAGATATGGGTTTAGTTTCACTTTGCTGCATATGGATTTCCAGTTTTCCCAGCACCATTTGTTGAAGAGGCTATCTTTTCTCCATTGTGTGTTTTGGCTCCTTTGTCAAGTATGACATAGCTGTATTTATGTGGGTTTGTCTCTATGTTCTGTTCTGTACCATTGATATACCTGCCTATTTTGGTGCCAAACCATGCCGTTTTTGTTACTATTGCTCTGTAATATAGTTGAAGGTTCGGTATTGTGATACCCCCTGCTTCGCTCTTCTTGCTAAGAATTGCTTTAGCTATTCTGGGTCTCTTATTCCCCAAATGAATTTCATGATTGCTTGCTCTATTTCTATGAGGTCCGTCATTGAGATTTTAATTGGAATTGCATTGAATTTGTATAGCGCTTTTAGTAGCGTGGCCATTTTGACAATATTAATTCTGCCTATCCAAGAACATGGGAGATCTTTCCATCTTCTCAGATTTTCTTTAAATTCTTTCTTTAGTGTTCTGTAGTTCTCATTGTAGAGGTCTTTCACCTCTTTTGTTATATTGGTTCCCAAGTATTTTATTTTTTTTGAGACAATTGTGAATGGGGTAGTTTTCCTGATTTCTCTCTCAGAGGATGCATCACTTATGAATAAAAATGAATTAGATTTATGAGCATTAATTTTATATCCTGCTACTTTACTGAATTCATTTATGAGTTCCAGAAGTTTTCTGGTAGAATTTTTAGGCTCCTCTAAATAGAGAATCATGTCATCAGCAAATAGGGATAGTTTGATCTCTTCTTTTCCTATTCATATCCCTTTAATTTCTTTGGTCTAATTGCTCTGGCTAGAGTTTCAAGGACAATGTTGAATAGAAGTGGTGAAAGAGGGCATCCCTGCCTTGTTCCAGTTTTCAGGGGGAATGCTTTCAATTTTTCTCTGTTTAGAATGATGTTGGCTGTGGGCTTAGCATAGATGGCCTTTACAATGTTAAGGAATGTTCCTACTATCCCTATTTTTTCTAGTGTTTTGAGCATGAAGGGGTGCTGTATTTTATCAAGTGTTTTTACTGCATCTACTGAAATAATCATGTGGTTCTTGATTTTAAGTCTGTTGATGTGGTGAATTACATTTATAAATATTGAACCAACCTTGCATCCCCGGGATGAAACCCACTTGATCATGGTGCACTATCTTTTTAATATGCTTTTGCATGCGATTTGTTAAAATTTTGTTAAGAATTTTTGCATCTATGTTCATTAGGGATATGGGTCTGAAATTTTTTTCCTTGATGTGTCTTTCTCTGATTTTGATATCAGGGTGATATTAGCTTCATAGAATGAGTTTGGAAGGGTTCCCTCCTCCTCTATTTCATGGAATACTTTGAGAAGTATTGGAATGAGCTCTTCTTTGAAGGTCTTGAAGAACTCGGCTGTGAATTCATCTGGTCCTGGACTTTTCTTTATTGGTAGGCTTTTGATGACTTCTTCTATTTCATTGCTTGAAATTGATCTATTTAAGTTGTGTATGTCCTCCAGATTCAGTTTGGGTGGCTCATATGCCTCTAGGAACCTGTTGATGTCTTCCATGTTTTCTATTTTGTTGGAGTATAAATTTTCAAAATAGCTTCTAATTATGTTTTGTATTTCATTAGAGTCTGTTGTGATATTTCCTTTTTCATCATGAATTTCAGTAATTTGAGCTTTCTCCTTCTCTTTGTTAGTGTGGCTAAGGGTTTATCAATTTTGTTTACTTTTTTAAAGAACCAACTTTGTGTTTTGTCAATTTTTTGAATTGTTTCTTTTGTTTCAATTTCATTGATTTCCCCTGATGTTAATTATTTCCTGTCTTCTACTATTTTTGGTGATGATCTGTCCCTCTTTTTCCAGGGCTTTGAGCTGTAATGTGAGGTCATTTATTTATTCACTTTTCATTCTTTTATTGAATGCGCTCCATGCAATGAATTTTCCTTTTAGCACTGCTTTCATGGGGTGAAATCCCAGGGATTTTAATATGTTGTATCACTGATCGCTAAGAATTTTTTTTTATTTCCCCCCTAATGTCTTCTGTTATCCATGCATCATTCAACAGCATATTACTTAATCTCCAGGTGCTGGAGTAGTTTCTGTTATTTATTTTATCATTGATTTCTAATTTCATTCCATTATGATCTGATAGAATGCAAGGTAGTATCTCTATCTTTTTGTATTTGCTTAGAGAAGCTTTGTGGCATAACATATGGTCAATTTTAGAGAAGGATCCATGTGCTGCTGAGGAGAAAGTGTATTCACTTGTTGATGGATGGAATATTCTACATATGTCTGTTAAGTCTAAATTAGCGATTGTGTTATTGATTTCTATGGTTTATTTGTTCAGTTTTTGCTCAGAAGATCTGTCCAATGGTGAGAGGGGTGTGTTAAAGTCTATGTCTTTTGATTGATGAGTTCAAGCCATTAACATTTAGAGTTATTATTGAGATATGATTTGTATTCCCAATCACTATGGCTTATTTTTGGTTTTTAACGTGACTTGGTTTCTCCTTTATTTGGCTATTCCTTTTGGGTAGGTCCTCCCTATGCTGTTTTACATTGTTGTTTTTCATTTCTTCCTCATGTAATATTTTGCTGAGAATGTTCTGTAGTGCTGGCTTTCTATTCGTAAATTCTTTTAGCTTTTGTTTGTCATGGAAGGATTTTATTTCATCTTCAAATCTGAAGGTGAGTTTTGTTGGGTATAAGAGTTGACATCCATTTTCTTTCAGGGCTTGGAATATGCTATTCCAGGCCCTTCTTGCTTTAGGGTCTGTGTTGAGAAATCTGCTGATAACCATATTGGTTTCCCCCTGAATGTAATCTGCTTTTTTTCTCTCACAGCCTTTAAAATTCTATCTTTACTTTGTATGTTAGGTACTTTCATTATAATGTGACATGGGGTTGATCTGTTGTTGTTTTGTACATTTGGTGTCCTGTAAGCCTCTTGTATTTGATTTTCCATTTCATTCTTCAGATGTGGGAAATTTTCTGACATAGTTTCATTGAATAGATTATTTATTCTTTTGGTTTGTATCTCTGTGCCTTCCTCAATTCCAATAATTCTTAAATTTGGTCTTTTCATGATATCCTGTAATTCTTGTAGGCTTTGTTCATGGATTCTTACCATCTCCTCTGTTTGGTCAACTTTGTTTTCAAGATTAAATATTTTGTCTTCAGTGTCTGAGGTTCTGTCCTCCAGGTGATCTACCCTGTTGGTTATGCTATTGAGTTTTTAATTTGGTTTACTGTTTCCTTCATTTCAAGGATTTGTTTTTTTTTTTTTTCAACATCTCTATCTCTTTATTGAAATGATCTTCTGCTTTCTGCATCTGATCTTTTAACTGTTGATTGGTGCGATCATTCATTTCTTGCATTTTCTCTCTCATCTCATCGTTTGCTTCTCTGATCATTTTAATTACGTACATTCTGAACCTCCTTTCTGACATTTCTTCTGCCATGTTATCACTGGATTCTGCTGATGCAGCATCTAGGTTTGTTTGAGATACTTTCTTTTTCGTTTTCTCATGTTGCTCATGTATCTTCCCTTCTGTCTGTGAGAATCTGAGGTATTGCAGCTTCGCCGCTATAGACCTGTGTGTCCCTGCAGGTTTCCAATATCTCACCTCCTAGTCTTCAGTAGCATTAGACCGCAGGCTAGGACCAGGCTGGCGTAAGACTTGGCCTTTGGGCTGGGTCTCCTGGCGTGGAAGCCTCAAGTGTCTGCGCTGTGCCTGCTTCCCGCATGCTGAAGCCTCCTGCTTCTACACTGTGCCGGCCACCCCACAGAGGTCCCACAGGAGCACTCTGGGCCGATGTCCCAGGTGCAGAGCTCTCACTCGTCTGCGCTCTATTTTTTTAAAATATTTAAAGTTACTAGACTGTAGATCTGCCAAAAAAAATGGAATATCCTCATTTCATTAGGCATCAGTGGAAGAAACCCTGGACAAGAGGCAGTACTGCAAAGTGGTTAGGATAAAGTGCATGGGAGTTAGGCTTGTTCAGCCCACGGTTCAGCTGTGCCTGTGTGACCTGGGCAAGCTACTTACCTTTTTTATGTTTCAATTACTTCTTTGATAAAATAGGAATAATGACAATAGTATCTATCCACGAGAATTGGGAGGTTAATGAAAGTAAATAGTTCAGATCAGCACCTGGCATATACTGAGTGATTTATATGTACTTTTTATTAGTAGTCTGTCTTTGTATCACTGATATATCTCAAATATTCAGAACAGTACCAGGCACTAATAGACCCTGAATGAAATTTTCTGAATTCATAAATGTCTAAGTACCTTCTGATGATGACCACTTTTACTTTTATTGTGTGCTAACTGTACAGTGGGTAGAGGTAGAAGTACTTATTATACTTTTTCTCACTGAATACTTCCAAAGCAACTGGGATACTTTCTAGCAGCTTCATATTATAGACTAGTTATCTGAGACTTCCAGACTGGAAATAATTTGCCTATGTTCACAATCAGAAGTCAAAACAAACTTGCCTTGCTTTAAAACTTTTCTTCTTTAGTCATTATGTTATATTTGATTGTGAACAAGATTTTACAGAATGTGGATTAGATGAAAACTCTGCACTATTGCTAGGTTTCACTACTAATAGATTCATGCATTAATACAATTAGCAGATATGTATGTCAGGTACTATGCTAAGCTCCAGTGATACAGCTATGTGCAGGAGACACACAATTTTGTTTTTAAGAATTTGTAGTATACTAAGGGCAGGAAGTAAAAACAAAGACAATATAATCAAGTATACAACTACAAGTTAAGAAGAATATTAAAAAACCTGATGCTAGAAGTATATATAATAGAGGAATGTGATATAGTTTGGGGAAGGCTTGCCTATAGAAATATTAGAATGGGGTGTGAACACTGATTAAGACTTAAGAAAGTGTGCCTAGTGCATGTAAGGCCCTGGGTTAGATTCCCAGCAACAGGGGGGAAAAGCAGGAGTTAAGAAAGTGAATGTGAATGATAGCAGAATGAATCAGACATTATTACCCTATGGACATATATGATTACATGACCTGTGTAACTCTACATCATGTACAACCAGACAAATGAAAAGTTATACTACGTTATGTATGATGTGGCAAAATGCATTCTACTGTCATGTATAACTAATCAGAACAAATTTAAAAATAATTTAAAAAAAAAAGAAAAAAGGAAGTGAATGTGGATAGTGAGGAGGCCACTGGTTTAGGAAGGAGGTTGGTATGGTTGAGAAACTAAAAGGCATTCAATGAAGGGAGAGATCTGAGATGAGAACAAAGAGGAAGGCAGGTAATAGCTAGTAAGTGAAAATAATCCAAATGTTAATCAACTAATGAATGGATAAATAAAATATGGTATATTATTATTCAGTCATAAAAAGGAATAAATAACATAAACCCTTGAGTTCAATTCCCAAAATCAAAAAAATTTATATATACATATGTGTGTGTGTACACACACACACACACACACGTGTATTTATCATTTGAGGAATTCCACTTCTGTGTATACATCAAGAAGAACTGAAAATAGGAACTCAAAATATGTGTTCCATGTTCATACAGCATTTTTCACAATAGCCAAAAGGCAGAAGGAACTCATGTCCATCAATGAATAAACAAACAAAACATTGTGGAATATTGGAATAGAATGGAATATTACTCAGCCATATAAAAGAATGAAATTCTGACACATACTACAACATGGATGAACCTTGAAGATTTTATGCTTAAGTGAAATAAGCCAGACACAAAAGGACAAATCATAATTCTACTTATATGAGATACACACAAAAATAGAATGAAAATTATGAGATATCATTCTTGTGATTATGTTATGATAAATAGAATTATAATAATTCTATAATATAATAAGAAAGATTATCTGGGTGGGTTTAACATAATCACACTAGACCTTTAAGAGCAGAGTTTTCTCTCACTGGCAGTAACATAAGAAGTAAGAGACTTAAAATTCATGAAGAGGATTTGACATACCATTGCATTTTATTGTATGTTAACTATACTTCACTAAAACTGATTTAAAAAGAAAAGTTTGTTTCTTTAAAGTTCTTACTTTTGTCACCCTATATACTACTTTTTTTATGGACACAATACCTTTATTTTATTTATTTATTTTTATGTGGTGCTGAGGATTGGACCCAGTACCTCACACATGCTAGGCAAGCGCTCTACCACTGAGCCACAATCACAGCCTCTATAAATAGTTTCATGTGTGCTCTGCTTCAGTATCCCTGTTGATTCTCCAGCAAAGACACTCAACTCAGATGTCAAGCTAGAATGTCCAAGCCCATTAATCAGAACTGGTCACGGCAGTGTGTGAACAGATTGCCAGGTTTTGATTTACATTTTTAGAAGATTACTTGAGAAAATTTAGAATGAAGATCATCTAGATAAAACTTTAAAATATACAAGAAGTTTGTTAGTTGGAATATCCTTATTTAGAACATGTTTCCAAACTATATTTGAAGGCACTGTAGTATTCAGCATAATGCCTCAGGAACCACAGAAATAAGTAAGGAGGTGGCACAGGCAGGTGAGAGGAGTGGGGAACATACTCAAAGAGAAAACAAGCTCTCAAATTTTATAACCAAATAACATCCCCTTGGTCTGCTTCATGTATAAAGATTCCATACAGGGGTCTGAGAATATTTGACTCCTAAAAATATTTTAAAACAACTGTTTTAGAAGTTTGATAAAGACTGGCAAGAAGCATCCTAATTTTCTTCGTGTCACAGGGAGACAATCATAACATAACCCACATAGCAGGAAAAGGACCTACGATCTCATATTCCATAAGCCCATGGGGCGCTATTCCAGAGAATCATAACCTTCTTGTTTGTGGCTCACTGATGGCACGGATCATATCCAACTTATCTTTGTATCATCAAGTGCCTATTACTGAGTACAAACTCAGGCTTGCTGAGTTGAAAATGATAGTCAAAAAATGTTAAAAGGTAAGGCAAACAGCACTGTAATAGAAACTGGCCCTCTGGTAAAGCTCCTGATACCTACCATTTCTAAGTATATTTTAATCTCATGCACAAGAGTACCTGGAGATATGTACACAACCAATGATAGCAGCATTGTTTATAAAAATAAAATAATAAACAATAAACAACTGAAATTTCCATTAAGAAGGGTAATTTACAACATATACATGATGAATACTATATAGCAAAGCAAAAATCAAAATACCATATGTATAAATCTTAAATGTATAAAATATTGAATGGGGGGAAAAAGCAAGTTGCAGAATATCATAAGGTACGATGCCATCTAAGATAATATTCTCTGTTGTCAAAGTGGTGGTTACAATGCAGTGGATGAAAGGGATGTGTTTTGGAAGGAGTCACATAAGAAGCTTCAGTTATATTTGTAATGTCCCATTTTTGAAGTTCAGTGTTGAGTAAATTGGTAGTTATTTTATTATCTTGTGAGAATATTTATGTAGCTAAAAAAAAAATTCCACAATACAGTTTTTTTAAAGTTCTATA
Organism: Glaucomys volans; assembly: GCA_020662805.1. NCBI lineage: Eukaryota > Metazoa > Chordata > Mammalia > Rodentia > Sciuridae > Glaucomys > Glaucomys volans. Next base: position 132,973 of record JAJEJO010052652.1, read on the forward strand.
CCAAAGTCAGCAGCAAACCCAGGCCTATAGGCCAATCTAGCCCAATACCTATTTTTGGAAATACAAATACAAAAGTTCTACTGGACTACATCCACATTCACCATTTGTGGGCTGTCAATAACTACACAACAACAACAGAGTTGAGTGGTTACAACACTAAAACCTAAAATATTTACTATCTGGCCCTTTATAGAAAATGTTCTCCATCTTCTGTTCTATTATAAGGTACAAATAAAGGTCAAGTGCAAGTGAAGATGGAATTAATCCAGAAATAACAGAATGTAATCATGGCTGTGATTATGAAGAAAAATGGTCAGTAGTGTTGACGATGGACAGATGAAGTGGCAATGGAAGGAAAACAAGTTAAGAACTAAGCTCTAGAGCACTACTGTCCAATAGAGCTCTGAGATGATGAAAGTACTCTATATCTGCACGATCCAATAAGGTAGTCACTAGCCACATGTAGCTTCTGAACACTTAAACTGTGGCTATTGTGACAAATAAGAAGAATTCTAAAAATTTATTCACTTTTTTCAAATTTTATATATTTATTTAGGAGATTCAACTGCAGAATGAGGTTCTTTTATGAAATCCAAAGTTTTGAAATGTTCTGCCTCAGTAATTCTGTTTATTATAACTTTTATAATCCTGAAGAAATTTTCTTATCAGAAGATTTTCATGCATTCGGGTATTTTGCATAATGTTTAATGTGATCAGTAATAAAGGTTGCAATCAATATTTTGCATAATGTTTAATGTGATCAGTAATAAAGGAGCTATGATCATAACCCTCCTGTAATCTAAAAGCAACAGAAATTTTCTTTTCTGTATAGGCAGCAATGAAATTATCAGGGAGTAAATGTCCATCTAGAAGAAACTGGTACTCTTTCCCTTGTCCAACTGAGAACCTGGATAGGACTTCACAAGATGGGTTGCATCATATTCCTTCCATTTATTTTGATCTGTTCCCAAAAACCTGCTAAAGGTTTGTGTGTCCCAAGGACAGAGCACTGGGTTGCAAACCAGAGCAAATGTTGACACAGATTTGTATTTTCCAGGATTTGTTAACACAAATTATAGCTCCATGACCTCCCATGAAGTGGCAAAAAACAGACATCCATTGGGGGTCCACTGGAAAACTGGTATTTATGAGTTGGGGAAGTTTCTTTGTTACCCAAGAGTTAATTCTGTAGTTAGTTTTACAAGAATCTTCAGTGATGTTCACATAAAACCCAACACCAGTTTGAAATCGAGGAACTTTAATGCTAATTCATTAAATGAAAAAGTTTTACCAGATGAATCAGAAGTACACCAGCTAGAAATGGCAGAGATACTAGAAAAGCCACAATTCAAAATAAAAAAGATGAGAGCTGTACAACCCAAATATGAATGAGGAATACTTTTGGAATAATTAATACTTAGCTAGAAAAGCCAGAAAAGGAACTTGAACACCAATGTTTTTCTCTTCACTGACTATCTCCCCCCAAAAACAGTCTGCAAAAGATATGCCAAATTATCATATTTTCTAGATATCCTCATATAAAGTTTTTAAAATTACTTTGCCCAATTATCAACTAGTCCAGACATATTTAACTTTCATTGAGGACAATAAACATTTGTCCAGAAATCAGCTCTCAATTTTTTGTTTTCTTTTTGCAGTGTTAGGATTAGAACCCAGGGCCTTGTGCTTACAAGGCAAGCACTCTACCAACTGAGCTATGTCCCAGCCCAGCTCCCAATATTATTAACTTTAAAGTCTTTCATTAGATTGATATTTGTTATCTTTTTTCTATTCTGATGTGCTGTACCTTATTTTTCTTCATCCAAATCATAAAGATATTGTATGAACTCTTAAAAAGAAAAATATTTTATAAGAACATGTTATTCAAAAGACTATTTAAGGAACAACTATCTCACTTTCCAGCAGCCAATTAAGTTGCTCTCTATAGATCTGATGAAATTGGTTATCTCATTTCCAGGGTTTAGCAATAACCCTTTTTGTTTATTTTAGGTTTAAGTTTAAAAAAACAAACGAACAACAACAACAACAACAAAAAAACTTGCCTGACAGTATACAGACAAAAAGCAATACATACTTACTATCTGTTCTAATCAATACTGGCTTAAGGAATACAAAGTTAATTCCTTGGGGAAGCTGTCCAAATATTTGTATTTAGAAAGACACGTGATCATCATTTTCAGAATAATTAGAACAGGAGAGAGTGTGCAATGTTCAACTAATAATTTTATTCTACAATTCTCTCAGAATTCATGACAATCACTATATGCTACCGCTTATTATATTAATTTTTACTACCAAGAAGACTGGAATGATATGGGAATAAGAAAACACCAGGGTGTTTAGGAGAGAACACAGGTTTTGAAGTCACACAAATCTTAATTCCTGGCTATAATATACCTTAACTGAACTTCACTGAGTCTCTAATAATTGATCTGTTAAATATGCATAATGACATTTGTTAGGAAAGATATTATGAAAACTAAATAATGGTTTTAAAAGTACCTGCAGTATCTAATAATGCTAGGCACCTAAATAGTTGCTCTATTCTTACTCCCAAGCCCTGAAGTCTCTTCTGCACCCTCCTCTCACCACAAAACAAACAGAAGAAAACAAACAACAACCAAAGAAAACTAAAACTTATCTAAAATAAACTAGAATTTTTTTTATTTACATACTAGGGCTTGAACCCAGGCTCTCTACCACTAAAACCACATCCTTAGTCCTTTTTACTTTGAGACAGGGTCTAAGCTGCCAAGGCTGGACTCAAACTTGCAATCCTCCTGCTTCAGCCTCCTAAGTCACTAAGATTTCAGGCATGTGCCACCAGGTCCAGCTAGAACTTCTTTTATTTAAAAAGACAATATGTAACATGTATACCAAGCTTCAAAATGAACAAAAACACTTTCATCACCTCATGGCTCCTAATGGAAGTCAAAAGAGAAAGATAATGCACAACTATGTTCCACTTAACAAAAGAATAAGAAGTCCAAAGAACCAGCATCATGTAAAGAGTTAATGACACCAGCCTATTAGACCTTTCAGAGTTAAAGTCAAGCTTTATCTAATTTCCTCATTTACAAAGTGGAAATAATTCATCATGTGAGGATTAAAACAAGATTGATTATTCATTCATTTGTTCATTACATATTAATTCACAAACATTCATCATGCATTAAAAACATACTGAACTAGGTAGCAAGGATAAAATCTCCAGTAAAACAAACAACCACTGCCCTTACAGAAAGTATAGGTGAGTGGGAGACAAGGCACTCATCACATAGTGACAAATCTAAGTAAACTGCAACTACACTAAGCGCTACAGAGATAAGATGAGGTAAACTATTTTCCTGGGTGGGAGGAGTAACCAGATTAAGGAGGTCAGGGAAGAGTTCTTCAGAAAACCAATCTGAAGAAACAACTTTAGAGGGAGCACAGGGAACGTGTGTGTGTGTGTGTGTGTGTGTGTGTGTGTGTGTCTGTCTGTGCGCATGTGTATAGGTGGGTGGGGGTGGGTTTGACAAGCTCAAGAGGAAAAAGCTAAGAATATCAACATTGGGACTTCCCCTACAAATGGGCTATCAGATTACCTACAGTGAAACTCCAAATTGACAAATCCTACCACAGACTAAGACAGACACCATACAAGCATATACAAGCAGAAGTAACTTTAAAGTTAATTCTATTACTGACAGCATTGGAGTAAAAAAGATAATATGTAGTCATATACCATAGAAATTTGGTATAAAAAAGGAAGATTTAGGGAACAAAAGGGAATAATTAGACAATAAAACCATTTTGAAAAAGTTAAGCATTCAATAAAATAGTTAAAGAAGTCTCCCAGAAAATAGAGCATAATTACAAAGATGGAAAATAAGAAACGAAATTTAAAGAGCCAGACCAAGAGACTCAACAAGTTAATAAAAAGAGTTCCAGAAAGAGAAAAACAAAGAGAAGAATTAATCCAAGAAATCCAAGGGTATACTAAGAATATTCCATAATTTATAAAAAGGAAAAACAAACAATGAAATCAGATACAAAGAATCCAAGAACCACCACCCCTCCCCCCCAAAAAAAGATTCCAAGAACCAGGATGGCTCTGAGTTCTCAAAAGCTATATAGGAAACAGGAAAACAATGGGTTATGGATTCTAACATTTGCAAAAATGGAGTTCAACCTTTAATTGTATACCTGAGTACAAGCACAGATAATGACATTTTCATAAACACAGCACCTCAAAAAAGCTTACTTTCCATACCTTTCTCAAGAAGGTACTAAGAAAAAAGAAGACATATAATACAAAAAACTGGAGATCAAGACAGGAGATGGCAAAGGGAGAGCTCAGGACAACTTGTATCAGGCAGAGGGCAACTAATCCAGACTAGAGGCATGTAACTCAAAGACAGATGAGGGTGTGATGAGGGTGTCATCACCAAGATCCCAACAACTGTCAACATAGCAACAGAGTCTAAGAAATATAAGGAGAAAATAGAATAATCAACTGTTTGGTGCCTAAGAACGCAGAAGGGGACGAGATATAATCCAAAGCCAGACAGAAAGATCGGCTTTGTGCAATAGGAAAAACTCTGGTAGTTAGACTCTAAGTCTTCAACACAGATGAAAGTAGGCAGTGGGACAATAATGGAGCTCCCTTTCAAGGATTTCTACTTTCCCTGTAACTCAGGGGGAAAACTCATTTGTTAGGCTGGAGGTGTAGCTCAATGGAAGAGTGCTTGCCTAGCATACACCATGCCCTAGGTTCAATTCCCAGCACTGCTAAACGAAAACAAAACAACTCACTTGTTGAGTGTAAATGTAAAAGAGAAACAGTAAGTTTGAAAAATAGGGAAAAAATTGAAATAAATGTCAAACATTACTACAGAAATACAGTAAGATATCTGAGTGGGTGTTGAGGGTCCATTTAGGACTGGTTCCATTATTAAGTTACTGATCATAAATCTGCTCTACTGAAATGTTTCTTTAGCATTATTTACTACTTAGATGGAGATACAGAGAAAGAGATTATCTGGATTCACCCAGAGTTGGGATTTCATTTCATTTGCAGAAGGTCAAAGACTACGTACAGGTTAGGGTATTATTTAAATAATGAACTAGGAACTCTAACCAGGATAAAGATAATGAAGAAAAAATAATGTCTAAAGTGATTAAGGTAATACCAGGGCAATATCAAACAATAACAAGAATAACTATTATTATTAACCACATACCTCTAGGAGTGACTTTATTTTTCTAATTTATCGTAACTTTTTTTTTCTAATTTATAAATATATATATGAGCTCAGATTGAGGTTTTTTGACGATGAGTAGTATGTCTTACTTGTCTTTGCATCTTCCAAAGACCAGCCCAGTAACTGCACACTGTGACTGTTAACTTTGTGGGATTAAGTAAATGAATCAAAACCCTTGCTTCTAAACTATCCATATAATTTTTAAAAAGATTCTATCTATGGCATTATCACCTTAACATATACTCAGAAAAATAGACATTTCTAAATAAGGCATCACCTTTAAGTTACGGAAGTCAACAGAGTGACTAATGGGAGTTTTCCAATACTGCAGGCCCACAGAATTAGTCTGTGGAAGAAAACAAGTTAATACACACTACATTTTTAAGGGACTCTGCTTTAAAGTTGGCCTTGGGGGCTGGGGATGTAGCTCAGTTGGTAGAGTGCTTGCCTCATAAGCACAAGGCCTTGGGTTCAATCCCCAGCACCGCAAAAATAAATAAATAAATAAATAAAGTTGGCCTTAAAGTACCATTATAGGGTACTGAATTGTTAAATCAACTCAGTACCCTATAATGCTTCATGAAATGAAAAATTGGAAGCATAATCTACCTAATGCTGATTAAAAACAAGCATAGGGACTTCAAAGGAAGTTCAAGAACACATAATAATCTGACAGTTGGCCAGGTTAATTAACTTCCTCTTTGATTCTGGCAGAGCACAGATGCTCCTAATAATGTATGTTTCCTGTTTTATTGAAGGACATCTTCTTTTGGTGTAGACTCAATTTTGAAAACATAGGATTTGGGTTAGGGATGTAGCTCAGGAGTAAAGCACTTGCCTAGCATGCATGGGACCATGGGTTTGATTCCCAGTACCACAAAACAAAATGATTTGTTTGTTTGTTTATGTGGTACTAGGATGGAATCCAGAGCTTTCCACATTCTAGGCACATTCTGTCACTGAAGGTACTCTCACAGCCTACCTAAGATTTTATTTTTGCTGCTGTTTAAGCTAATATCAACTCATAAAATATTCATAGGAAGGGGACACCTGTGCCATCATAAAAACTAATGCTGTGTATGTTTCTAACAACTCTGTTAATGTTTCTAAATCCTTAAATGGCCTCCGCTTACAAATCAATGGAATGTTGGATCCTACCTTAAGGTTTAAAGAGTTACTCACCTCATGGGTTTTCAGAGACTCACTGAAATACTAATTGTTTTTATACTAATTGTTTACAAAAAATTAATGCTTTGCTGCCTTGTTTACTGTTGTCCTAGCATGATCCCTGCCCTATGTATGCCTTGTCCAGTTACCAACCAACAGCAAACCATGGACCTCTGGATTGCCCTGATGCTGAATACCCTTAACTGTCCATGCCCCACCTGATAGAGAATAAGGACTTCAGGTCACTCCCCACCAACTTCTTCCTCTCTCAGGAGGAAGCGGCTTGGAGATATCATTGCCCATTTTTTTCCATAAAATGGAAAGTAGAAATTGACAGTGGGAAATGTAACAGGGGCCCACTTCATGCTCTGAATATAGCCCTTGCTGCTCTAAAAATATATATTCATAGGGAAAAAAATCTATATAGAGATTGAGCAAAAAATCTGAAATCTGAAACACTTCTGGTCCCAAGCATTTCAGATGAGGGATACTTAATTTGTAGATAATCAGTTTGATCTAATGACAGACATATACAGGTACCGGGAATCAAAAACTGGGCTAAGAAGCAGTATGGGGGAAGGAATGATAGTAGAGTGAAACAGATATTATTACCTCATGTACATGTATGACTGCATGACCAATGTGATCCTGCAATATGTATGATCAGAAAAATGAAAGATTACACTCCATTTATGTATGATCTCTCAAAATGTATTAAATGCATTTTAGTGTCAAGTACAACTAATTAGAACAAATAAAAATTTTTTAAAAAGCTGTGCTAAAAATCATCTTTAGTAATTGCACTGTTTGAAAGTGAGTATACATATTTCCCTAAAGAAACCATACTAGGATGAATGAAGGCCAATTCCTAGGTAAGTATGAAGCACTAGGAAACACCTAAAAAGATGCTAAAACATTTAACCTGTATGTCCAGTACTCAATGGGAAAAGACAGAGAGTTCTCATTTGGATAACAAAATAAATTCCTGTCTCACTATTCTAACCTGTATTCTAACTAGCAGAAGTCATAACAGGCCAAATGGTAGGAAAAGGGGTTTTCAGACAATAAACAAAAAGGAAAGAAGTTACTTCTTAGTCCAGTTTGACTTCCTCCAATATTCCTGCCTTTTGCTGAAGGTCTCAGGAAATGTCCCATCTTTACTTTCAAATAAAGAACTTGTAGTTTCTGGATGGAGCTAATCTCTTTCCCAGAGCCTCAGTAGTTTAAAAAAAAAAAAAAAGTATGCCAATCATATCCCCATTCTTAACTGCTGTTTCCTAAAACAAGCAATTTAACTACAGCAATATGTGTGCTGGAATCATTAAGAACTATATGTTTGAGGGGGGTGTGCTGAAAATACAAGAGGAAGACAGAATAATCCAATGTTTGGGTTCTTGAGAAAACAGAAGAGAATGAGATGCAATCCAAAGTGGAGTTGCCTGCCAGCAAGAAGAGGCAGCCTGGTAGTAGGTTAAAATGGATTTCTTCTCCTCCCCTTCCCCCTTTCCTTTACTTCAGTGAAAGTTAAAAACAAATATAGGTAGTACAGATGGGGAGAGACCAGGATGGAGTTTGGGTATACAAACTATAATACAATCTATCTGTACTTTAGGGTAAAACCCAGAGTAGAGACATCTTCATATAACCACTAGCAATTTTTGTTTGTTCCATAGGAAACTCAAAATCATCAAATATTAATGCATAATTTAACCTACCAAAGATAAAATTATGACACTTGAAAAAAATCCAAGTTTTTTTTTAAAGCTTAACTTTTGAAGTTCTTTTTTTTTTTATTTGCTCATTGATTCATTGAGCACAAATGAAGTACAGCTATTGTTTCTCTGGTTGTACACAAAATAGAATCACACCATCTGTGCGTTCATACATGTACACAGGGCAATGATGTCTGTCACACATTCTGTTATTATTCTTACCCCCCCACCCCCGCCCCCCCCCCTCCTTTCCCTCTATGCTATCTATCCTTCCTCCATTCTTGCCACCCTTCCCCCACCCCCGCATTATGCATCATCATTCATTTATCAGAGAGACCATTAGGCCTTTGGATTTTTGGGATTGGCTGATCTCACTTAGCATAACAGTCTCCAACATCATCCATTTACCTACAAATGCCATAATTTTATTCTTTATGGATGAGTAATATTCCATTGTGTATATATACCACAGTTTCTTTAGTCATTCATCTATTGAAGGGCATCTAGGTTAGTAAAATCCAAGTTTTTTAAAAATAAAAAAAAAGCCAAAATGCTGGTTAATAAATAATTCAACTTTTCTTATGAGATACACTATAAAAATATAAAAATATACTTTTTTATAAAAGTATTTTCATGGTCCTGTTTGAAAAATCTATTTTTATAAAAATATTTTGCAGAAAATAAGGATACAACCTAACAAAAAATAAAACTATGCTGAAATACCAGTCTTTCTCTGATAATTCAGAAGGTACATGAAGATTCTGTCTAGCTTCAATATTTTACTGATTCTAATGACCTGAGTCTCAGGAAATAGCTAAGAAGTAGTTTCCAGCTTAAGAATTATCTCACACCTTATACATCAATCTTGTCTTTTATATATCAATAATCACTATTTAGCAAATATGTGCTGTGTCTAAGGAACAATACACTTCACTGTGCTTTGGCTTTAAACATTTTCTTACATTAAAAATTAATTCCAAATTACCTGAAAACGGAAGTCAGCCACCAATATTGACCACATTCCAATGAAATACAAAGTAACCTCATTAGTATTCTAAAGACTCAATCCTATATACACAACATCCAGCTCATGGATTGTTTTTATTTTTAAAGAAGCAAAATTATCAAAGACATTAGAATGGTATTACCTTCATAATGTTAACTAAATCTGTTTGATAGTAGCGATCCTGATGTGCATTTGCTGCTGCAAGTGTAAGAAGATAATCATTCCTTGCGTGGGTAGCTTTGGAATTACACTCAGATCGCCGGGCTTTTAACTAAAACATAATAGTAAAAGGAAAAAATCAGTGCAAACTGATAACTGCATGGAAAAACACATAATATTACTTCTCTTAGTGGATAATTAATGCCCCCCCTGCCCCAGTGTAAAGATAACAATGTAGAAAAAACATTTATATGTATGTAAAAATTATACTTCAGTATTAAGAAATGAAATAGTGACTGGATACATGGGAAGAACATTTCAAACTATTTGTTATTTATACTTAATATACTTCCAAAGTTTTCTAGAGAACTGAAAAGTATTTTGCTTATTCAGATGGGAAAATAAAGGTTCTAAATAACGGTACCTTATTTTTTTAAGACATGGGTAAATCTGCAGGCATTAGATAATAGTATTTTAAAAATCAACACTCCAAATATACCAGAAGAACCTCTTGCTGGTGGGGAGCCTGGCAGCAAAGTCAGGTCTCTAAGCTTAATTGATAGGTATTCCACAGCTTGAGGGCCCTTCAGAAAAACTCACTTGCACCAGCCCAGGCGGCCTGCTCAGATGTCTAAGTCTGAGTGAAATGATTCTGCAGAGCTTCTGAAAGCCCCTGCACTTTGTCTCTTGGACTAAGAGTTAAAGATACAGATTATGGAAGTTGTACAACATCCAAACCTACCCCTCAAGCAGTCTTGAGAAGCAAGCTATGTCCATAGTTGTCCATGCCTGGGTAAAAAAACCCTATCCTTGCTGAGTTAATGACCTTAAAATGCTTCTCTAAGGTAGAATAATCCCACTTCTACCCTCAAAAGACCCATAACTTTTTAATATAAGCTAAGGTTTCTCAATTGTAAAATACACCTTTCAAAAACTCACCTTTACACTTGCTTTCTGTAAACTGATTCTTGATTGAAAAAGACTAAGTTTAGACCTATATGAAAATATAAAAGAATGTTTAATAAAATTATATCATAATAAGATTGCTAATTGTTATAATTACTAAAAAATTTAATGACCCTTTTCCAAGACACTGTTCTAAAGTGAATTTATAAATGGAAGGCCAAGAGTGATGCTTATTGCCTTTATTTTACTATATACATATAGGAAAAATTTTAATATTATAGTAAAATAGGAATACTAGGATTAACATAATAAAAATTATCCTCCCTGAAAAAAATACAATTTGACCAAAAAAATTTTTTAAATATTGATATTTTCTAATAAACAAGAGTCATCAAACTATCCATTATTCCTAGTATCATATAATTCCATACAGTTCACTTCTTATACAAAAGATCGGAGAAATTCCAGGGCAACCAACCTGGGAGACCAAGGTGAGCAGGTTTTCAGGGCTATTTGTGACAGGTGATACAACACCAGAATGCAATCTACAGGCTCTAGAAAGTCCTTGCTTTTGTTATTCCCCTCATTAAAAATGATTTGTATTTGGCTGCCTCTCCTCTCCTTGAGGTAATCTGAACTTACTAAGAAGGTCCTTAGACTCTCTGCCCTGTATGATTTTGTTCTATTTAATCTTCTCCCACTCTGGTATTCTTACCTCCCTATCTCCCTTGATGCCTAAGTTTGGGAAGGGAACCATAACCTGTCATTCACTAGTAGTATGTTGCTTTTACCTAAAAGACTAGACATAACTGTACAGACAAAGTCAATAGACAAATGCTAAAAAACAAGCAACACTCCCACAGCCATGGTTTTTCTGAAGCTGCAATGTTTGTCTTAACTGCAGTGTCATGGTGATTGCCATGGGAGAGTTCAATGCATGCATTGGCAGCTAGCCTCTTATGAAGTAGAGTTACAGACCACTTGGGACTGGAAGGTGGAGCAGCCAGTCTGTACAGAGACACTGTGAAGAGGATAGCGAAAGTATCACCTCTTACCTTTCTAACAAAAGAAAAAACATTCAGGAAAGAACATACATGCATCCTAACTCCTCCCCACTGCTATAAAAAAAAATGGGTCTAAGATATTTGCTATTCCCTGCCTAATTGTATTCCTATTTTATGGGAAATTTTTGGTTTTATTCATCAGATTTCCATTCATTTTATGTAGGAAAGCAAAGGCTACCAACTTTAAGATTTGAGAGTGCTTGTTCAGGGTAAGAAAGACTGCATTTGAAGTACTCCCATTTCTCCTTTATTGATAGCCATTATCCAACTAGACTGACTTGCACCTGGATCATCCAATGTAAATATAGTTTTAAATTTATGGCTTCTGCTTCATTTGCTAATCTGCATACACTTCTTACATGGTATTTAGGTAGGTATTAACAACAGAACAAAATGGCACCTGTCCTTGAAGACTTCAATCTAAAAAAAAAAAGGATTCTTACAAATCATACACTAAACAAATAATGAACTATACTGTGTACTAGTCTACCATCTATCCTTCAAATGTTAATGTTCCTTAGGTTTCCAAACTCAACTTCATATCTCATTGTATACATGACTGCATCCCTATAACTCATCTGATGGACAACTAAACTCCAAAGTGCCACAATTCTCAGTGCCAAATTCTCAGATATTTGATCACCTGCCAAATATATCCATGCCAGTGTCTCCCAGGCTCTTCAGAATTTACACATCCAAAATGGAACTCATCATCTCCTTCAGATTAACACTCTTCCTCTGTAGTCTCTCCTAATGTGCCTATCTCACCATCCATCGAAACTCTATGTACTTCAATACTTAGTCTGATCTTCCTATCTTCCTATCTCTACTTGTAAAAAACATACTTATTCTTCATCAAGACTCTGCCCAAGTTTCACTTCTTCTATAAAGGTTTCCTTTGTTAACAGTAATATTAATCTCTCCATTTTCTATGCTTTATAGTAGTGTTTTCACATTATACTACTGTAAGTAGTGACTAGGTGAGTGTCTTTAGGTACATATTTCTTTGAGTTTACTATGAATATACAAATGATAAAGTTACTTTTTCTAATTATAGGCTCTAAACTCCTTAAAGGCACAAAAAGCTTGCCTAACTCATTCTGTGACCCATAGTGCCCAATATAATTACCAAATAAATGTTCACTGAATTAAGATATAGTCATTTTTTCACTCTGTAGTTGAATTAATTTTCTGGAGAAATTACATATTAAAGTAAAATGTCTCATTTTGAATTTGGCCACATGAAAGGCAGTTCCTTGTGATTGGTTCTATGAAATAGACCTAGTCAAATCCATACAATAAGGAACAGTCCACCTCTGCCTTCCTTTCTACTCTCTGGGCCATGGCTAAATTAGGCATTTGTACATGCTCTACAAATCTGTCAGTTCTCTGTTCTAGAATCCCTGAGAGTTTAAAAGACAAGTTCCTAAAAGCCAGAATGGCAGAATAATCCAGTGGAGATTTGCTAACCTTCAGAACTTATTGGAAAGATGGTTTTGGTAACTCCATGAATGCATGGGAAATATCTGAATGCTCAAAAAATAAAATAAAAACAATAAACTTAAATTAGAAAAATATTAAATGTTTTCCTGTAATATCAAGAATTCGATGAGTACTTATTCACCAACACTTCATAATTAAATAAACTTCCCAGAAGCCCCTGAATTTTCTTAAGATGCTGATGAATTTCTTGCAGAAAACAAGCATGTGAGGAATCCAGGTGTGGTGGCACACACCTTTAAATCCTAGCTACTCAGGAAGCTGAGGCAGGTGGATCAAGAGTTTGATCCAAGCCTGCACCGCCACACGGAGAGACCCTTGTCTCAGCAACACAACAAAACAACATGTCGGAGGTAACCCCTTCCTTGCTGGACTGTTTATACAAGTGTCCAAAACTTTCCGATTTCATGTCTAGGAGTTCGGACTCCTAGATATTGCAACAGTCAGCACTGTGAACAGAAGAAGTCTCAGCTCTCCAGCTCACAGGCCTCCTTAGTTCAGTTCTGTAACACAGGTTTATTTTTTTCTCACAATATTTATCAGATTCTCTCAAGGTGTCACTGCAAAAATCTCTACTCTATTGCTTGACTGGTATCTCCTATTACCAATTGTCAGTTCCTTCTTTTCCTTAATAGCCTCAAAATAAAGGACTATAATTGAAAGTGATATTGAAAGTAATATTGACAAAATTGCTAAAGCATACATTAAAAAGTAGAATTACATGTAAAACAAAAAAACAGTGCTTGGGGCAGGGTTTTAAAAGGAGGTCAGTGCTCTTGCTCACTTGATGTGCCATTTGTCCTTTAATGGCATCTTCAGGATCATAGGAATTTCCAACTAAAACTGGTTTTTAGAGTCTAGTATGATAAATTGCAGTTCTTAAACCCAAATTTTCAGATATCATCACAACTTTTACTGGACTTTCCATAAGCTTTCAAGTCTGTAAGTACAATGTTCATTTACCTTGTCTAAAAATTCAATTTAAAGGTCAAATATTCCTATTTTGCTGTTTTAATAGATAAAAACCAGTCACTATAAAGTAAAAAATGTGATCTAAAGTATATAACATATGTAGGTCAAATGAAACAACCTAAGAACAAAGCTGTACCCTATATAAAGAGAGAACAGAGTATTAATCAGCAAAGATAACATTTAACTGCACAACAATTTTCTCAGAAATGCTAAAACACATACTTTGCCTCAATGTCAGCTTTCTCTCGCACTGCATGAGCCATCTGTTCAGTCTCAAAGTACTTCTTTTTGCCTTTAGCTAAATCTTTCACTGTCTCTTGTAATTCAGTTTGAATCTTTGTCAACTGGTCCACACACTGTAAAATACAAAAGTGCAATTATTACAATTTTTAGGTTTTAGGCTTACAGAAAATGAGTTTGTCCTGAGGATAGAAACCCAAGAAAAAAATCAGCACTTTTAATGTCTTTCAAATTGCAAATTAAAATTCTGTGCACAGCTGGTACTTCCATCTCAAGTACTGTATCAAACAGGGTCACAGTTTGCCTAACAATCACAACTGACATTAAGGTAAGGCATAAGAAGAGCAACTATGAGAAGGCTTGCTGTTGCAGATACCATGACAACAAAAGCAAAAGAATAAAGCAATTCTTCAATAGAGTCTCCCTATTCTAAGTACTAAGAAGATAAAATGATTAAGAGATTTAAGTAGTCTACTAAGGTAAAGGAGTTATATGTATTTTTCTATAAAACTGTTTAAATGTTAAATTTCATGTATTTTTGTTTATGTTTACTTATTTTTTGTAATTCTGGGGATCGAATCTAAATCTCTTTAAATCAGAGACACTATAATGGATATGGTGGCAGTTTACAAACTCTAAAGTGTTAGACAAATGTGAATCATAATTCTTTCCCTTATTTTTATGGTTCTGGGGGCCAAACACAGAGATCTGTACATGCTAAGGATGTGCTGTACCACTGAGCTAAACCCCCAAACTCCAAATCACAGTTATTTCAAGGATGATATAAACTCTAGTATAAATGAGAAAGATATGGCTAAGTAAACATAGAAATGGCAAAAAGCTTTATGTTACTGTAAATCTTGATCTGATTTATAAGCAAACATTCATATATAAAAAATGATCTGGAAAAGGTTATGGCATATTCTCATTATAATTTCTCATTATAATTTTCATTATAATCTTAGGATTTTCATAATTACAATGTATCTATGCTTATCCCCAAGTATTATAAAATAAAATGGCCAAAATAAAGAACATTATAAAAAGAACATGAACTTTACAGTGTTACAGAGGGAGAATATTAAGTTGAAATTGGTTCTCATGGTGAAAGAATTTGGAGTAGACTAACTTCCTATAGTCTGGAAGTGTGAAAATTGGACACAGCACACCCTGGACTTAGCGAATTATGAGACCTAGAAGAAGACCACACCTAGGTAAGCTCTCCACTCAACCTGATTTTTTCCTCCTTTCGGACATCTGTTGAATCATGACACAGAAATAGGATATAAACAGAAAATAATATTCTTACTCTACTCTGTGAAGAGAGCCTGGAATTCAGGGGATGCTGAAAACACCAAGAATTTGCAAGGCAAAGATCTGGAAAGAAGGGTATCACAGAGCAGCAAGTTCAACAATCTATATGTGATTTCCCCTTGAGTCACTTGATTTCTAATAGGTATGTGTAGAGTGAAACACCAAGAAATCCAGCAGACAAAAGTAGCTGAGAGGCTAATAACTGGTTAGAGATCAGAAGATCAAAGTTGCTAAATGATTTTAAGAAGAAAAGCTGGAGTTCAATCAAATCTTGTCAGAGTAGAAAGGTCTTGGAGTAAGCATCCTCCTCTTTTAGTTAAGACCAAAGACGTCGAATAGGTCTGTTCCCTAAAAAGACCCCAAACCAGACCCTAATAGGTTAAAGTTCTAGCATTCTATCTGCCTGCTAAATTTCACCATATTTGGAAATAACATCTTCAACAGCCTCCACACATTTGATCCACAATGTTCAGCAGGTGAGGCACACTGAAGTGGTAGACCCATATAATAAAAACCAAGAAAATCAGCAGACAATAAAAGGAAACCCACAGTGATTCATTTAGTGGAATTATGAAACAGATTAGGAGTACATAGAAAACAGGGAGAATTATACCTGAAACATGGAATCTAATTTCTAATAAATCATGTTAAAATTCTCTTAACTAAAAAAATACATTGATTCCAAAAGATAAGTTTTTTAAAACATTAGAAATAGAAGAACAGAGAATTAATAAACTGCCAGATAGATCAATGGAAGTATAGAGAGAAAAATGGGTGGAAATACAGAGAAAGTAGAAAAAGTACAAAAGAAATAAGGACAGAGTTAAAAGGTCTAACAGAACAAAAGTCATAATGGAAAGATAAATAGAATAATACTGCGGGAAGATTTTTATTTTGTTCATGAGGTAGTAAAATACTAATTCAAGGTAGACTGGGAGTTAATTTGGGACTAGGTTTGGGAACAGTTAAATTACTAATTCAAGGTACTCTAATAAATTAGCATACTGAAATCTCTAAGGTAATTACTAAAAGAATTATAGTATAAAATTAGGAAACTTAACAGTGGACGAAAATTTTATGATAAAAATACAGGAATGCTCAACATGACTAACCATTAACAAAATTACAATCAATGAAATAATATCTCACACCTGAGAGAATGGAGATTTTTTTTTTAAAAAGGGACGAGTGTGGCAAGAGGAACTGGAGGTTTCATACGTTGTTAGTAGGAGGGCAAAATGATGTAGCCAATATGGAAAGCAATTCTACTAGTTTTACTGAAACTTTTGGGAAAATGGAAAAGCTAGGATTGTCATCCAGATGACTTCTAAATGGGGCACTTTGGGGACCACTGAGTGGAAAGAGTTGCTAAAGAATGAAACCATTAAGGAATGCAGAGCTAATGGAAAAAAAGACTGAATTCTAATACCATCGTCTAAACCCTTGGATTTGCCAATGACTGAATAAGTCCTGCAGTTTTCAAATATACAAAATAATACTTTCTCATTTTGACTTAAACCAATTTCAAATAGGTTTTGTCATTTGCAATCCCAGGTTCATATTATGAAACAATCCGTACTTATGCCCAATATGTACTTAACATTCGACAACTGCCTTAATAAACATAAATGCCATTATTATCATCTATATCATGATGCAAGTTAATTCACAGATAAGGGAATTGTCAAATCTAACCAAACATTCTTTGCCCAGGAATATTGTATAACTCAGGTCTGAATCTATTCCACCAATGGAAAAGCAAAGAAGGAGTTAATTTTTTTTAAATATTCTGATTTTGAAAAGGTGGAACTTTCTAGTAATTCAGTTAGATTTGATAAATGCAATGGCAATTTGAACCACAATATTTCTGCCTGTTTAGCAAATTAAACTAGTATTAATTCTCTGTTCTTCCTTTCTACTCCTTTTTCTGCATAATCAGATACATACACATATATGAAAGTACATTTTCTTCCAACTTAAAATCACTGATTAGTGGTCACATAGTTTAGTCACATAGTTAACATTGAACAAGATGATTTTGGGCAAAGATAAGACATATGCACCCTTATGCAAGTATGTTTAAATTGAATGATATTAGGTAGATGCTTTAAAGGTAGGTGAATGATATTAGGTAGGCGCTTTATATATACACACATATGCATTTAACACTTATTTCATGCACCTGAAATCATCTTTGGCAAACAAAGAAGATCAGTATTTTTACAAATGACAATCAGAATCAGAACAATGGATGAATTCTGAAATATTATTTCCTTAAATACTGGCTTTACTATTCTGAAGTATTAATACCTCTATCAAAAAACTTCCATTACTTATTGTCATGATAATCTCCATTTTTGTCACTCTCTATCCAAAAGGACACAATTCAAACACATACTTTCAACACCACACTTTAAATAAAAATCACATTAGACAATGATATTTTCTTATGAATTTTAAATTTCTGTATAATCAAAGAAATAGGTCCTTTTAAAAAAAAAGTTTACTTATGTGAAGCCTACATAATTCAGTTTTAGAGTACATGAGGTTTTTAAAAATAAGGATACTAGTAAATTATGCAATATGGCCCAATTTGAAGCTGAGAGTGATTAATACAAACTGTTCTGAAGATTTAGTGGACTTAATAACAATTATTTTAACATACACCCAACTGTGCCAATATTGTGAAACTATGTGGTCTACTGTAAAACTATACAGGTCTATTTTCTTGAGTTATACTGAAAAGTGAGATTTCTAAGGATCATTTACTGAACTTTCCCAACTTCCATGTATTTAAATTATACTCATCTTTATTAGTTAATAAAACAATGTTGAGAAATCCTAGTAAAATGCCATCCAAAAATATTTGTGACTATATTTTTAAAACACTGAAAATTTTAAATGCAAGGTAGCATAATTTTACCAACTGCAAATGCAGCACTGAGGTACTAAAATACATAAAAGACAAAAGAGAAGTGGAAAAATACCCTTTTTAGTTGCTGTTCTTTTAAGCTTCTCACAGTCCTGGCAGGCTCAGAAATGAAGTTTTTATAATTTTCACATATATTGATCCGAGACTGGGCTACCTGCATTGTTCCCTCGAGAAAAGATTTCCAAACAGGATACATGCTCCTAAATTCAAAGGGGAATAGAGAAGAATTAGGCAGGAAAATGGAAGAAAAAGTTGTCTAATCTTTTGCTCACAGTCAAACACTGATAGAATAAATATCCTCTTTAGAACCATAAAATGTTTATTTATATTGGCTTACAGGCAATATTTCAGCATACAGAGAGAAGCATGGCATAGACTCTATCTCACTATTATTCAGTAACAGGGAGTAAAGTGATATAAGGATTAAACACTATAAAAATAGTGAATAATTCAGACACTTCAGGACTTTCACTGTCATAGGGTCATCATTATGCATATCAGATCTTATTACTTCATCATGGTAGTCTCCTGTTTTAAAATAAACTTAGATTTAGAGAGTAACTCTTGGTCACACAAGAATATGGCAGTACAGAAATAAAGATGAAGGTTGGTTACCTCTAAATTACATTCTCTTTCAACTATACAGTCTTACATAAACCCATGTGGCTGGAAAAAATAAATGTCATGAACAACTAACTGCTTATATGCTTGAGAAAGTCTATTTTGTCAAACAAAAGGAATCTCTGATATTGTTGCTCTACATCTGTCTCTGTTGTAATGTGCTCAGCCAGTTTCACACTGGGCTTTGAAGTCATTCTAAGCAAGTCCCACCACTTGCTTGATAAATGTGCTCAGCAATCTTTTGGTAAAGTCAAAGAATTATTCATCCTTTGCTTTTTCTAGTCAATTTCCTTTTCAAACTTTCTCTCCTAATTTGTTAAATGCCTAGCCAATCCTTGTATGTTCCTCCATTAGCCATAATATATCTTATAACCTACCATAACAATGAATGGTATTTTGTTTTCAAACATGAGACACCTACAGTGAAATTTTGATAGATTTTAATATTCATCTCCTGAGATTTCCCTTCTGGTGTTCAAATGGATTTTCTACTATAGCAATGTGTGGGATCATATGCTGCAAAAAAATGCTAGCTGTAGGTCAACAGATGACAGTGTAAAAAGAATAAAAAGAAAAATTGCCTGATCCATATCCTAGTTAGAAAAAAAAAATTGATAAATGATAGTTTTCAACTGAGTCTTAGGGATCAATTCATGTAATATACCAAATCGACAGAGATTGAAATGTTTATTTTGGCAGATATATCACCATCCCTTTGGAAAGACTTAATATATTGTATTAGCAAAACAAAACAAAACAAAACAAAACAAAACAAAACAAAACAAAGCAAAACAAAAACATCAGTATAAAAGCACTAAAGGACTTAACAACAGCCAAACTGGTGTCCTCCATGGCCTTTCACAGCAAATGACTTAGTTTGTGAACTCCTAAACAGCCCAAATAATTGATTTTTCCCAGAGAATGGAATGAAAGAAAGTTCAATACTATGTTCAGCAACTATTAATCTATACTTAAAAATACATTTTTAGGGCTGGGTTTGTAGCTCAGTGGTAGAGTGCTTGCTTAGCATGTGTGAGGCTCTTGGTTTGATCCTCAGCACCAGATAAAAATAAAGTATTGTGTCTATCTACAGCTAAAAAATATATATATACATATATATGCATTTTAAAAACATAATAAAAATGAAAAGCTACAATTATGAATTCTAACAGAGGAATCCTTTCCTCTGGAAAGGAAAAGGGAAGGAATCCTTCCCTCAGTGGAGCACCTTCTTCCCTTCACCCTTTCACCTTGGGTAACTGCTGTTCACTCTTCAAATCTCAGTTTAAATATAACTTCCTCTGAGAAGTCTTTCATAATCACCACCAAGACAACCCCCAGACTCAAACCAAATATCTCTTTGTTATTTGCTCAGAGGAGGAAGCACTTTTCCTATAATTATAAAAATTGCTATGTAACTGTTCAGTTAATATCCATCCCTCTCACTAAAGTGAAAACTCCATGAAGGCTGAGTATATATTTCGCTACCGTATTGCTAGGGCCTAGCAAATATGGAATGATTACAAAAATATGTGTTGAATGAATAAGGCAATGAAGAGATGAATGTCTAGATCATGAAGATTATACAATAAAAAGAGAAATATTTTCACCATAAAGGGAGTTTAAAAAAAAGAGAACTGCAGAGATTAGCAGATTAATAGTGTGCAGGCCAGGCGTGGTGGCGCACAAGTGTAATCCAAGCGACTTGGGAGGCTGAGTCAGGAGGATCGCAAGTTCAAAGCCAGCCTCAGCAACTTAGCGAGACCCTGTCTCTAAATAGAATACAAAATAGGGCTGGGGATGTGGCTTAGTGTCCAAGTGTCCCTGAGTTCAATTCCCGGTTCCAAAAAAAAAAAAAAAAATAGTGTGCAAACATCCTTAACAACACAGTACCATGAAAAGCACGGAATTCAGTTACTAGTCAGACGACCTGAACTCAAGTTCTAGTTTAACCAATATAATCATATGTAACTCACCTCACTATACTTTCATTTCCTCAACATGCAAATGAGGAAACAAAAAAATGTTTGACTTTTGGAACATTGTTCTCTCTTTGTCTACTCCTACCTCATTGGCCACTGCTGGTCTCCTTTGCCGGTTCTTCTTCATCTCCTGGCCCTGTAAATGCTAAAGTGCCCCAGAGTCAGTCCCCAGCTTCTTCTCTTCTAACAAATAACTAACTCTTGGATGAGCTCATCTAGGTTCATGGCTTTACATACTATCACATGCTGACCTGTCCTGAACTTTTAATTCCTGCCCACACATCTTCCCTAACCTTTGATTGCCTATTTAACATACCCACATTAGATATTTAATAGGTATCTTAAACCTAACATGTCCAAAACCAAATTCTTGATTTTCCTAGACTCTGTTCTAGCAATATATTTCATCTCATTGACAGCTACTCAGACTTAGTTGCTCAATCTCAATCCCCAGAATTGTCAATGATTCTTCATTTTTCTCCCACATATCATATCTGCTTCCATCAAGAAATCTGGTATGCTTAGACTCACAAAATACAATAGAATCTGATTATAGTTTATTTCTTCCACTGTGACCATCTGTAAGTCACCATCATCTTGTGCCTGGATTAGGCAGCAGTCTCCACCTTTGCCTCATCCCCTAACCTCTGGTGTCCTACACAGTGCAGTGACTGCAGAGTCACGGCTCCCTGGCACTCTATCCACCTCACTAAACCTAATCACCAACTGACATGTATTTAATTATTCACTTGTTTACCATCTTCCCTCACTAGAACAAAGGCTCCAGCTGGCAGAAGCATTGTTTTAGTCACCTTTATATTCTCAGCACCTAAAATGAGTTTGGCATTGCAGGCACTGGAGGAGGAGAGGAAGGAATGAAGGGTCCTAGATTTAAACCCACATTTGTCTGATTCCCAAACCTTGCACTTCTGCTGACATAACACTCTTTAATCTTAGTAACAAGGCTAACATTAAAGAGGACCTCTTCATTCGAATAAAGCTATACTGAGATCTGTGTGTCCGAAATCTTTTGTATACATCCTACACTATTTTTGGTGCATACCTTCTATATAATTAGTCATCGTCTTGTTAAACTGACTTTACATTTTTAAACTAAAATATGTACCTTACAAGTTTATATCAATATTATAACTGAAAAACAACACTTGCTATAATAATCAAGGTTTTTTTACAAATTTTTTAGATGTTGATAGACCTTTATTTTATTCATTTATTTATATGTGGTGCTGAGACTCGAACCCAGTGCCTCACACATGCTAG
Source organism: Glaucomys volans (assembly GCA_020662805.1). Taxonomy (NCBI): domain Eukaryota; kingdom Metazoa; phylum Chordata; class Mammalia; order Rodentia; family Sciuridae; genus Glaucomys; species Glaucomys volans. The sequence continues at coordinate 155,096 of JAJEJO010052652.1, forward strand.
GCAAACACTCTACCACTGAGCCACAACCTGAGCCCCATCAAGTTTTAACTAATAAAATACAAATACATTCACCCACTTACACCTGTAAACTACTGCCTGTATGATTATCATACTGGAAAGCAGAGAAAACTTAACATGAAACTTCTCATCATGAAACAAACCAACAAATTCATCCTTACTATAGTGGTGGTCTCTTGAATCTACACGTGATAAAACTGCACAGAACTTAACATGCACATACTTACATACAGACAGATAAGTGCACGTAATTCTGAATTAGATTAGCAGACCATATCAATATCAATATCTTATGCTAATGTACAACAGTCATGGAAGATGTTAACACTGGGGGAACTGGGTGATGAATATAAGAGCACTCTAATTTTTCTTACAATTGTGGAGGAAGCTACAATTATCTCAAAATAAAAAGTTTTTTAAAATCAAGGAGAAAAACCCACAGATCTTCCCTAGGCCTACGAACAGTTTCCTTTTGGCTCCACACCTTGGGAAGACTCTAAAAATGTGATAAATTCATAACCTAAGATTAATTTATACAGTAATTTAAAATAAGAAAGCATGATGTTTTTTAAAAAAGTTCACGTTGTCCTTGGCAGAAGGGGAGACCCAAGTCCAGGCTACAGCAGAAAGGTGAGCACGAGGCGACTCACTGCCCAGTGAGCTGCAACTCACCTGCAGTTGAGGTGCCAAAGGTAGAAGGACTGAGGACCAAGGAGAAGAAATCCCAGAGATAAGGAGAGAGAGATTTTTCATGGATTTGAAAATCCACAAAAAGAAATTTAAATTTCACCCTAACTGGCAAGGAGAAACAAGATTTTCAACCAGGGGAGTGAGAGTAGGCCGATTTTACAAACATAAATATAATTACAATAAAAGGCAAAGAGGGTTTGTTGCTTTGCAGCAAACAAAAAAGGGTGAAAAGGAGAGATCACAAGCAGCAGCGACTTAGCATTCCAGACAGGAGAAGATGATATGTAGAAAGATCAAGTTGCAGGCAGTTGATTTTTTCATTCTCCAAGTTGAAACTCAATAAAAGTATATGATCATTGTCAGTTTATAGACAATAGTTAAAGCCAGGAATACAGATAAGATTACTGAGAAGAGTCACTACTAGAGAGCTAAGGGAATTTTGAGAAACATTTACAGAGAAAGGACTGAAAGCATTTTTCAGATATTAAAGGAAAAAGTGAGGGTGAGAGAAAGTAGTGTTACAGAAGTCTAATTTCCAGGCAATAGGGATTCATGACATTAAATAATACATGTATCATCAGACTAGCAAACAATTTAAAAGACTAATCATATGTACTGTTGGTAAGTAAATAAATGGGGTTATTTTAAACTGCATCAGAAGAAATGTGTATGAAGGACAATTTCCATTATCAAGATTATGAATGTATAAACCCTTTCACAGTGTATGAAGATATACCTGTGTGCATAAGGGAATTATTCACTGCAGCATTATTTGTAATAATCACAAACTAAATACCTACCCACTAGGGAAAGGGATAACTAAACTATGTCTCATTCATATTGTGACACCAAAGTAGTCATTAAAAAGAGTGAATGTACTGCTGTGAAAGGGTGTCTGAAACACTGTTTACAGAAACATATGCACGTGATAATTCCAATTGTGTAAAGAAGGGTAAAACTGTATGTTCATGAATAAATCACACGGAAAAAAATAAAATGAAAGAAAATACCACATGCTTTTAGGGCAATTATTCCAGGGAGTAGAAATGAGAATGAAAGAGGCTTGGGAAACGGGATAAGGCTGGACTGTAGACCTTTTCTACTCTTCTATACTATTTACCTCCTTAATGAACTTGGATAAGAAGTTTTAAATTACCAACCCAAATATAAACTTAAAAAGTTAAACAATTTAAAATGACTAAAACCATATAAACTCTGAATAACACCTCCCCCCCACACACACACCAAAAAAGGGGAATTCCCATGCTCACTCTCAATTCTGATCTTTTTTTTTTTTGCTTATTGATTCATTGAGCACAAATGGAGTACAGCTATTGTTTCTCTGGTTGTACACAAAGTAGAATCACACCATCTGTGCATTCATACATGTACACAGGGCAATGATGTCTGTCACACATTCTGTTATTATTCTTACACCCCCACCCTAACCCCACCCCTCCCTTCCCTCTATGCTATCTATCCTTCCTCCATTCTTGCCTCCCTTCCCACCCACATTATGCATCATCATTCATTTATCAGAGAGACCATTCGACTTTTGGATTTTGGGGATTGGCTGATCTCACTTTGCGTAATAGTCTTTAACATCATCCATTTACCTACAAATGCCATAATTTTATTCTTCTTTATGGCTGAGTAATATTCCATTGTGTATATATACCACAGTTTCTTTAGCCATTCATCTATTGAAGGGCATCTAAGTTGGTTCCACAATCTAGCTATAGTGAATTGAGCAGCTACGAACATTGATGTGGCTGGATCACTGAGGTAATCTGATTTTAAGTCCTTTGGGTATAGGCCAAGAAGCGGGATAGCTGGGTCAAATGGTGGATCCATTCCAAGTTTTCTAAGGAATCCCCACACTGCTTTCCAGAGTGGCTGCACCAACTTGCATTCCCACCAGCAATGTATGAGTGTACCCTATTCCCTACATCCTCGTCAACACCTGTCGTTGCCTGTATTCTTAATAAAAGACATTCTAATTGGGGTAAGATGAAATCTTAAGGTGGTTTTGATTTGCATTTCTCTTATAATGAGGGATGTTGAACATTTTTTCATAAATCTGTTGAATGCTTGCAGATCTTCCTCTGTAAAGTGTCTGTTCATTTCCTTGGCCCATTGATTGATTGGGTTATTGGTATTCTTGGTGTAAAGATTTTTGAGTACTTTATAGATTCTGGAGATTAGTGCTCTATCTGAAGTGTGTGTGGCAAAGATTTTCTCCCACTCTGAAGGCTCTCTCTTCACATTGCTGATTGTTTCCTTTGCTGAGAAGAAGCTTTTTAGTTTGACTCTATCCCAATCATTGATTCGTGCTTTTATTTCTTGCGCTTTGGGAGTCATGTTAAGGAAATCTGGTCCTAGGCCAACGTGATGAAGATTTGGACCTATTTTCTCTTCTATTAGGTGCAGAGTCTCTGGTCTAATATCTAGGTCCTTGGTCCACTTTGAGTTGAGTTTTATACAGGGTGAGAGATATGGGTTTAATTTCACTTTGCTGCATATGGATTTCCAATTTTCCCAGCACCATTTGTTGAAGAGGCTATCTTTTCTCCATTGTGTGTTTTTGGCTCCTTTGTCAAGTATGAGATACCTGTATTTATGTGGGTTTGTCTCTGTGTCCTCTATTCTGTACCATTGATCTATCTGTCTATTTTGGTGCCAATACCATGCTGTTTTTGTCACTATTGCTCTGTAGTACAGTTGAAGGTCCGGTATTGTGATACTCCCCTGCTTTGCTCTTCTTGCTAAGAATTCCTTTAGCAATTCTGGGTCTCTTATTCCTCCAAATGAATTTCATGATTGCTTGCTCTATTTCTATGAGGTCCGTCATTGGGATTTTAATTGGAATTGCATTGAATTTGTATAGCGCTTTTGGAAGTATGGCCATTTTGACAATATTAATTCTGCCTATCCAAGAACATGGGAGATCTTTCCATCTTCTCAGATGCTCTTTAACTTCTTTCTTTAGTGTTCTGTAGTTCTCATTGTAGAGGTCTTTCACTTCTTTTGTTAGATTGATTCCCAAGTATTTTATTTTATTTGAGGTTAATGTGAATGTGGTAGTTTTCCTAATTTCTCTCTCAGAGGATGCATCACTTAAGAATAAAAATGCATTAGATTCATGAGCATTAATTTTATATCCTGCTACTTTACTGAATTCATTTATGAGTTCCAGAAGTTTTCTGGTGGAATTTTTAGGGTCTTCTAAATAGAGAATCATGTCATCAGCAAATAGGGATAGTCTGAGCTCTTCTTTTCCTATTTGTATTCCTCTGATTTCTTTGGTCTAATTGCTCTGGCTAGAGTTTCAAGAACAATGTTGAATAGTAGTGGTGAAAGAGGACATCCCTGCCTTGTTCCAGTTCTCAGGGGGAATGCTTTCAATTTTTCTCCATTTAGAATGATGGTAGCTGTGGGCTTAGCATAGATAGCCTTTACAATGTTAAGGAATGTCCCCACTATCCCTATTTTTTCTAGTGTTTTGAGCATGAAGGGGTGCTGTATTTTATCAAATGCTTTCTCTGTGTCTATTGAAATAATCATGTGGTTCTTGACTTTAAGTCTGTTGATGTGGTGAATTACATTTATTGATTTCCGGATGCTGAACCAACCTTGTATCCCCGGGATGAAACCCACTTGATTATGGTGCACTATCTTTTTAATATGCTTTTGTATGCGATGCGCTAAAATTTTGTTAAGAATTTTTGCATCTATGTTCATTAGAGATATCGGTCTGAAATTTTCTTTCCTTGATGTGTCCTTCTCTGGTTTTGATATCAGGGTGATATTAGCTTCATAGAATGAGTTTGGAAGGGTTCCCTCCTCCTCTATTTCATGGAATATTTTGAGGAGTATTGGAATGAGCTCTTCTTTGAAGGTCTTGAAGAACTCGGCTGTGAATCCATCTGGTCCCGGACTTTTCTTTGTTGGTAGGCTTTTGATGACTTCCTCTATTTCATTGCTTGAAATTGATCTATTTAAGTTGTGTATGTCCTCCAGATTCAGTTTGGGTGGCTCATATGCCTCTAGGAACCTGTTGATGTCTTCCAGGTTTTCTATTTTGTTGGAGTATAAATTTTCAAAGCAGCTTCTTATTATGTTTTGTATTTCAATTGTGTCTGTTATAATACTTCCATTTCCATCCCGAATTTTAGTAATTTGGAGTTTCTCTCTCCTTCTCTTCGTTAGCGTGGCTAAGGGTTTATCAATTTTGTTTATTTTTTCAAAGAACCAACTTTTTGTTTTGTCAATTTTTTGAATTGTTTCTTTTCTTTCAATTTCATTGATTTCAGCTCTAATTTTGATTATTTCCTGTCTTCTGCTACTTTTGGTGATGATCTGTTCCTCTTTTTCTAGGGCTTTGAGCTGTAGTGTGAGATCACTGATTTGTTGACTTTTCATTCTTTTATTAAATGCACTCCATGCGATGAATTTTCCTCTTAGCACTGCTTTCATAGTGTCCCAGAGATTTTGATATGTTGTATCTTTGTTCTTGTTGACCTCTAAGAATCTTTTAGTTTCCCCCCTAATGTCTTCTGTTATCCATGCATCATTCAATAGCATATTATTTAATCTCCAGGTCTTGGAGTAGTTTCTGTTTTTAACTTTATCATTGATATCTAATATCATTCCATTATGATCTGATAGTATACAAGGTAGAATCTCTATGTTTTTGTATTTGCTAAGAGTAGCTTTGTGGCATAACATATGGTCTATTTTAGAGAAGGACCCATGAGCTGCTAAGAAGAAAGTGTATTCAATTTTTGATGGATGGAATATTCTATATATGTCTGTTAAGTCCAAATTAGCGATTGTGTCATTGAGTCCTATGGTTTCTTTGTTCAATTTTTGCTTGGAAGATCTGTCCAACAGTGAGAGTGGAGTGTTAAAGTCCCCCAGTATTATTGTGTTTTGGTCTGTTTGATTTCTGAAATGGAGAAGGATCTGTTTGACATACATGGATGCACCATTGTTTGGTGCATAAATATTTATGATTGTTATGTCTTGCTGATTTATGCTTCCTTTAAGCAGTATGAAATGTCCTTCTTTATCCCTTCTAACTTTGGCTTCAAGTCTGCTTTATCTGAAATGAGGATGGAAACTCCAGCTTTTTTACTCAGTCCATGTGCATGGTATGTTTTTTCCCAACCTTTCACCTTTAGTCTGTGGGCATGTTTTTCTATGAGATGAGTCTCTTGAAGGCAGCATATTGTTGGGTCTTTCTTTTTAATCCAATCTGCCGGTCTATGTCTTTTGATTGATGAGTTTAGGCCGTTTACATTCAGGGTTATTATTGAGATATGTCTTGTATTTCCTGCCATTTTAGCTTTTTTGGGGTTTTTAACTTAACTTTGTTTCTCCTTTAATGGACTCTTTCTTTAGGGTAATTCCTCCCCATGTTGACTGAGAATGTTGTTTTTTGTTTCTTCCTCTGAGTATTTTGTTGAGAATGTTCTGTAGGGCAGGCTTTCTCTTTGTGAATTCTTTAAGTTTTTGTTTATCATGGAAGGATTTTATTTCGTCATCAAATCTGAAGGCAAGTTTTGCTGGGTATAAGATTCTTGGTTGGCATCCGTTTTCTTTCAGAGTTTAAAATATGTTGTTCCAGGCCCTTCTTGCTTTTAGGGTCTGGGCTGAGAAATCTGCTGATATCCATATTGGTTTCCCCCTGTAGGTAATCTGATGTTTTTCTCTTGCTGCCTTTAAAATTCTTTGTTTTGTATGTTAGGTATTTTCATTATAATGTGCCTTGGTGTGGATCTGTTGTAATTCTGTGTGTCTGGTGTCCTGTAAGCTTCTTATAATTGATTTTCCATCTCATTCATCATATTTGGGAAATTTTCTGATATTATTTCATTGAACAGATTGTTCATACCCTTGGTTTGTATCTCTGTGCCTTCCTCAAACCCAATAACTCTTAAATTTGGTCTTTTCATGATGTCCCATATTTCTTGGAGGTTTCGTTCATGATTCCTAACCATCTTCTCTGTTTGTTCGACTTTGTTTTCAAGATTAAATATTTTGTCTTCATTGTCTGAGGTTCTGTCTTCCAAGTGATCTTTTCTGTTAATTATGCTTTCTATTGAGTTTTTAACTTGGTTGATTGTTTCCTTCGTTTCCTTGTTTCCTTCAAGGATTTCTGTTTGTTTTTTTCTCAGAACTTCTATCTCTTTATTGAAATGATTTTTTGCTTTCTGCAATTGCTCTATTAGATGATTATTCATAGCCTCAATCTGCTCTCTCCTCACATCATTCTCTTCTCGGATCATTTTAATTATGAATATTCTGAACTCCCTTTCTGCCATTCCTTCTACCATGCTGTCTTTGGGTTCTCTTGATATATCATCTAGATTTGTTTGGGACACTTTCTTCCGGTGTTTTCTCATGTTGCTCATGTATCTTCCCCTCTAGTAGTGCGAATCAGAAGGATTGCAATTTTCCTGTAAAGACTTAAAGTGTCCCTGCAGATTTCCAGTAACTCACCTGATGTCTGAGAGGTGCTTGATCACGCGGTGACCCAAGAAAGCTGCTGTCCCACTTCCTCCAGGTTGGGAATGATCAATGCTTCTGGGCAGAGGCAGCCTGGTGTTGATAGACGATCAGATACAGCAAGGTGCTAGACCCTGGGCCAGGGTGTGGACGTGGGAACTAGACCAAGTTGGGGTGGGGGCACAAAACTGTGTTCAGTGATGGAGACACTGGGCTTGAGAGCCCAGGCAGGCCTGAGCTCCTTGCTGGGGGCTCAGTCGGTGGCAGGTGGTCACTCTCTGCCAGGAAAGCTGTAAAATAGCGCCGAAGGGCCCAAACTTCCCGCTGGAGCTGGCGATTCCCTCCGCTCCAGGCCAGACCTCCCCAGGAGACGCCTCGCAGTGGCGGGGAAGACCGGAGCTCAGCTCTGAGGACTCAGGCAGTCCCAGATGGTCGCCCTCTGCCAGGGAAGCTGCAAAATGGTGCTGAAGGGCCAATTCTGATCTTTCTATTATCTTTTTCCAGAATAGTATTGTATCCTCTCAGTTGCCTAAATTAAAAAATCTGGGAGTCATTTTATAATCCTTCCTCCCCGCCTCCTACTTCATTCGGTCAGTCAGTGCGTTTTTATCAAGTGCCTTTTATGTACCAAGAGCTATTTTGGATACAAAGACAACTGTTTATAGTGTGTCCCAGAACAAATTTAACAAACTTAAAAAAAATGAAACTGCCAAATGAACTGCAAGTCCTCTAGCTTTAGCCTCCTAAAGTATCTCGGAAATCGCCCCCCACATCCTGATTTTTACTATCATTTCCATTGTTTAAATAAGAGATGAGAAGTGATTAAATTTCTGTGATTCTATGTTTCCTGAATTCCTTACACCCCTCTACTCCACCTTCACACTGTGATTAAGGGAAGTTGATCACATCATTCCTGTTGTGGAAACTGTTCAATGAAGCCATTATCTTTTGAATAAAAATAGACACTCCATAATATGATACACAAAGTCCTCTATGATGCCACCTTACATGTTCTCCATATCCACCACTCTGCCTATCCTCCAAGATGTATACTTCATATACTACTCACTGCCACCTAATATTCATATTTTCCCATACTCCATGCCTTTAAGATGTTACTTCTCAGAATTTCATTTAACAAACTGACTGGCAAACTGCCTGTCAGAGCTCAAGACTGAACTCTCCAAGCTTAGGTTTTCCTTGATGGTCCCAGTACACCTCTACTATTACCACCTGATAGGACAACCATTTCTAGTGGCTACCTCCTAATAAGCTCCTGAAGGACAGGCATCATATCTTTTAGTGTCTCTAATCCTGAAGTCTCCTTTAACAGCTGAAATTAGTAGGTATTAAATATGTACATCTTGAATAAAAAAAAAGAATGAATACATGAGTGTTTAAATAGTCTGTGTGACTTTGAGTAAGGTATATAACCCAAGACCTAGTATCCCAGTATATAAAATAAGGATAATTAAATCTGCCTCAGAAGGTTATTTTAATAATCACCAGACACAAGCGAAAGTTCCTAGCAGTGTCTGATGTACACTGAATATTTAGTAAATGTTTGCTTAAGCTTGCCTTAAGTGCAGCTTTTTTCTCCTTTCTTCCTCCTTATTTTTTGTGTGTGTGTTTGTGAGGGGGTGGTGGGGGATCAAATCAAGGGCCTCACACATGGTAGGCAAAGTGCTCTATCACTGAGCTATAACCCCACCTCAACTCCCTATTTCTTTGGTAACTTGAATACTGAATTTCAAACTACATTGCAATATAGCTTATCTATAAGCTGGAGTCCTTTATTTCCCAACAAGCAATCACTTTCTGGATCAGGATGAATTCTTTTTTTTTTTTTTTTTTTAATATTTTTAGTTGTAGATGGACACAATACTTTTATTTATTTATTTATTTATTTATTTATTTATTTATTTTTTATATGGTGCTGAGAACTGAACCCATTGCCTCACAAGTGCTAGGCAAGCACTCTACCACTGAGCCACAACCCCAGTCCCCTTTTTTTTCTAATTTTCTTTTTTCTTTTCTTTTCTTTTTTTGCGGTACTGGGGATTGAACCCAGGGCCTTGTGCTTGCAAGGCAGGCACTCTACCAACTGAGCTATATCCCCAGCCCCAGGATGAATTCTTCATATCAGCAAATCTAAGCATGCTCTGCCTCATATCAAGGTTTTATTCTAATTGCCTTTTTTTTGCCTAGAATTTCATCTCCTCTTTCTTCCCTCTCAGTTGAAATTTGAAGACACTGGAAAGTTCACAAGAAAAATCTCTATTTTTATTTTCTGTTTTAATATTCTAAGTTGGAATTATACCATTCTATTATTTAAATATTTTGCTACCTTTTAAGTTAGAGTCACTGAGAGAGATTATTAGGGTTTCTTGTATATGCTTCAGCATTCTAGCCCCATTAGCACATTCTTAAGAAATTCTGATGGTGCCAGTCTTCAATGACAATTCAACAGCTTGATTCCATATTCAGACTCTGAACCATGCACTTCAGTACTGAATTCTTCATTACCATGAATCTCTACTATTGTTGCATGGGTATTAGTCTTAATTCCAACCATATGGCCAGTTCTGAGTTCTCTGCCTTCTGGGTCCTCCAATACTAAGGACAGCCTTGAGCAGAAAAGACAACAAATACTACCAAATTAACCCCTCAAAAGACATCAAATTCTAAACAAAATTACATTTTTAATATTGGTACACTAAGTACACAATTTATATCCCATTACAATGTACCTTCTTTAAAATCTCTATGTAGAATATTACCCAGTTAGCTTCTGGATACCCTGTTTACATACACATATACACACATTTCTAAAATAATATTGTGCTATAAAGGAAGCTCTTTCCCTTAAAACATTAGAAACTTCTTTCCATTAGTCTCACAAAATCTTTCCAAATTTAGAATTTATTTCAGAAATAAAAAATCCATGATCATGACAGTATAATTTTGCCACAAATTTGTATTCTACCATCATCTGCCTTCTTTAAATCTCTTATGTTAGTATTAGTGAAATAGCATACAAACTTGATCTAAGACATATGAAAATGACCTAATTCATACAAAGTATCTATATATGTTAAAATGTTAAAAATTAAAATTAAAGAATTGATAGTTCTGAAATTGTGTCTAAAAACATAGCAAAGAATTCTTTTAAAAATTAGAGTGTTATGTTATATGTGATAAGGCTCTGAGTAAACCATTTTTAAAGAAAATAAGCAAAACTACTTAGTAAGTTACCTGTAATCATTCCGATCATCAGCTTTTATTCCAGGCCAATCTCTCTTCAGGTACTGACTAGCCAACTTCTGGATACCCTGTTAAAAAATATATTTTTTTTCTAAATAAGTATTGTGCCATAAAGGAAGCTCTTTCCATTAAAATATATTAGTAGAAAAATCCCATCATTCCAAATGAAAACTTAATTTAGAAGTAAACAACCAATGATAAATGTCAGAACATCACAACCTTCTCTTCTTTAATCCTCTCACCTCCATTTTTAGGAAAAAGATGAGTGTAAGGATGAAGACACTGAAACTTAAGTGATGTGCATTTCACTTCACCAGACTATTTGACTTAACCATAGAACAAACTATCTCTGGCAGGTCACAGAGAACTCAGCTGTCCAACTCCAGAGCTTGGATCATACAGCTTGACATCTCAGTCTCCTACCACTCCTTAGATGAGGTGTGGGCACCTTTCTAAGTCCCAGGAACAGATTCCCACATTCAAGGACAAGAAAAAGTGCATTCAATTTGGAGCAAATAAATACACACTGGCTTAAAGATTAATGAGCAAACTTTGGTGCTGTACCATACTAGTAATTCTCCAGACGGACTGAAGAGATTTTTTCTTTAAAAAAAAAAAAAAAAAAACAGAAAAAACCATGACACAAATCACTTCCAATCAAAGAAATTAGTTCTACCAAAAAATAAAGCTGCTTACTATTATCCATGCAATGTGAATATGGACAAAATAATATCTATCTATAATATGGAGGGGCTATGGGGTTCTTGAGCACTGAAGATCATTTTGTTGGGAATGGAAATTATGCGTAACATATTATTTTTAGATAATAACATACATGGTCCACTAACATTATAGCAGGGTCAACATAATTGTATTTTTAAAGAAATCATTAATTTGGGGATACTGATTTCTGTCTTGTTGCTGTAACAAAAAGAATACCATTCTGAAATGAAGAACAATCACAGTAATTCATAGACCATCTACTTTAAGCAAAGGTTCAACTAAAAACCAATGTTTCACTCTATATAAGCTACTTTTCTAATAAGATCTGCTGGCAAATCAATTTGGTTTAATTAAATTCATTGTTGAATACCTTTGCTGAAATATCATTTTATTCCAAAATGTAGCAGGAACAGATGCACCTTAGAATCTCAAGTTCCTCCTGAATGTAGCAATAGTTTGGTTTCACTATTTCCGGGTAATATATTCTATAATATGTAACACTTCCACTTAACTTATCTCATACTTTGGGAAACCTGATTACTAAGGTTTCCCTGAAGATATACAGTATTTTGTCACTTCTGCACCTCGTTCCTACCATTCCCATCACATGAAATATCTTCCCACCACTCCCATTCCAACTTGCTGAACTCCTGTCTCACTGCCGTTTAAACTGGTATTTGTATTTCCTAATACAAAACACTCAGAAGTACATATGGAAAATGTGAAAAGTTTCATTGCATAGGTATTTAATTTCATTTCACTCTAGCATAACAATTTATCATTCTTTCTGTATTCATTAGCTATAACTCTATAGAGAATATCCATTTCTGAACTATTTGATTGCCCTGAGGTACAGTTCTTAAGAGAAAAGATGGGATAAATATTTGTTCAGTTTTGGTCCACAGATGAGCAATGAATTTTAAAAGTAACATTATAAACTCACGAATTTTAAATAATGATGTGTTCTAATTAATTGCAGTCATTATTCTTTTGATGCTCAAATTGTCCTACCTGTGGTCTGTAAGAAGCCTTTCAAATTGGCGTTCATATTGTAACGCCGACTTTGATTGCTTCTTTTTTTTCTCTAACAGTTCCTTGTGTAGACCTGCTTGCTTTGCTCAATAATCCTGTCTCCTTTCAGAGAAAAACAATATTTAGAGCACACAATCCAGGCACACCTTCATACTTCAGGTCTTTGTGTCTGTCTCTAAAAGGACTATTCTAATCACTATACATAAAGTAGCTCACCCTCTATCCAATTGTTTTCTCTCACACAACACTACTCATTCATAATTCTTACACATGGTTACTATCTAATTTAACTATAAGCTCTCTTGTTGACTACAAGCTCCATCAGGTAAGGATTTTGTCCCCTTTATTTAATTACTATATCCCTAGGTTATAGTACAGAGACCAGCATTTAATTACCAATAACATCTGTTGATTGCATAAATGTAAGATATTGATCTCCTTTTGCATTTTTGACATTCTGAGTTAGAAATACTTGGATCAAAACTTCTCCAGTTCCTGCTGGATACAGTGGTGCATGTCTGTAATCCCAGGGACTCAGGAGGCTAAGACCAGACGATTGCAAGTTCCAGACTAGCCACAGCAATTTAATGAGATCCTGTCTCAAAATTTAAAAAATGACCGAGGCTATAGCTCAGTGATTCATACCCCTGGGTTAAATTCCCTGTACTGCAAAAACAAAAAACAAAAACAAAAAACTTCTCTGGTTCCTAATTTTGGTATATTCAAAGGAAAAAACATGAGATTTTTGAGATTATTGTATGGCTTTAATACAATAAATAAGTTGATTGGTAAAATTATAGTCAAATTTGACAATTCTCACTACTGAAAAGAAACCTATGGTGGATATTTCAAAGGAATGAAAAAAAATCAGTTTATTTCATGCAGAGAAAGTACTACACATTAATTTTGGTGAAAATTGAAATAAGCCAAGCTCCCTGAATTCCAAGAACTCATTATCTATTAGAGAGGAATAAGAAGTATACAAAATAAAATGTTAGGCAACGCCTCAGTTACTACCACATAAGTGGTACAATGTGGTAAAGTACACAAATAAAGAAAAACTCATGTGACATTTTCTTTACAAAATTACATCTAAGTTACATTTTCCATTTAATTGCTGCTAAACAATTTTAAAATTAAAGATTTATAGAATACTTCACACAGAACATGGACCTCTTCTCATAAGCAGGACCAGAACAGAATAGAGTGACAGCACCCTTAAAAGTTATACAGAACAAATGAACTAATTTACCAAGTTCTTTTACACATTCATTTCTCTTACCTCTATTAGGGCTTGTTATAACCACAGAAAAATAGGACACTTACTAAGATACTCAAATATACTTAAGGTCATAAAGATGATGCCTAGTTAAGTTTAAGCTAAAATCACAAGTTATCAAAAAGTCTTCACAAAAGATATAATTTTAAAGTGAATTTTATCTAATTCTCAAAAAAGCATGAAATTACTTTAAAATTTGTGCACTATAAATTACAACAGCAATTTCTAGAACTCTAAACCACAAAGTTGGACTGTATTAAACTGAATGAGCCCTTCAAAGATGAGATGAGGGATTCATGAAATAGACAAACAGTGAGATCTCTAGATGAAAGACGTTATTCAAGTTAGTTCACACAGACAGGAATCACAACTTCTGTGTGTCCTGTGCAGCTGTTCAAGACCTAATCTGCATGGAAGCTAAGAAATATTCTTGGCCACTATAGGAAAGACCCTAAACAATATTTCATGCCTCTGATAGCATTCAACACTTAAATGAACTAGTTTCTCTCTTACATCATGATTAAAACTACATCTGAAAAATGAAAGGTATACTTACATAGAAAATTATCTACCCTGATTTAAGGAAAATAAACTATGGCTTGCCATAAAAATTTTTTTTCATTTTTATTTTTAAATTGCTCTGCCAGCCTATGGCATTACTCTCTAAAATTGTTCACTAGACATGCATTTATTTATATTGATAGGAGTATCACTGATACGTATTGCTGATCTGCTTTGTACTATAGTTCATTCTGGAACAGTGACTTCCATAAAGATGGAATACTATCAATATACCCTTTGGAACATCCAATGACATCACATTCCAACTTTTTAAAAAGCCGTCAGTGTCTGATGTGAGACTTGCTTTGTTTTACCTCTCAATAACACTTGCTGTATTGCTCTAACAAATGAATAAATACAAAGAAAGCCACTGTTGAGAAGACACTGGCAAATGGACTGATGGTTTAACCTTTGGCCCATTCACCACAGCAAGCTAAGCAGGAGTATCTTCCATGGCTCTGGTGCAGGTTATTTTATATACTGTTCTTGCCCCAGCATATACTGACACTAATGTTGAAATAAAATTTAAACTAAAGGTTTACCATCAAGTGACTCGTTAGGAAACCATATTCTTTACATACTATGTTTAGGAATATTAGGAACCATATTCTTGACATACTATACTTTTTTGTCATGAAGTTGCCAGTGTCATGCAAAGGATCATTTAAAAATTAGGCCCACTGAATAAGCTGAGTACTTTCAAACTAATGGAATGATCAAATAATAGTCTCTGCTATATTCTTAAATCACTTTTACAGTAATAGATTAAGAACTTTACTTCTTAAGTTTTGAAATATCTTTCATTGTTTTGTATGATACATAATTAGAACAAAAAGTTAAGCAGTATATCATTTTAAATAACATAATAAATTGCCTTTTCTTACTTTTTGATTAATTTCATGATGAAATATTAATTTCATGTTGTTATATGCATTGAACATTAAATACATATTTTAGCTTTTTGCTTTCATTAAAAATAGATTAATTATATTTAAATTAATTGTGCAAACAATAAAATCTATTGACATTTTAAATGACTTGTCTTCCTTGATTTAAAGACCAAACACAGAATAAGGAATGTATGAAATTTAACTCTAATTTATAATAAAAAAAAACCCTCAAAAATCTTCTAGTGGAAGGAAAGTTCCTTAATCTAAAAAGTCCACCAAAGTCCTGCTGCTTACATACTTTTAGTGTGATTGGGAATAAGGCAAAGATGTCCTCTCTTACTGATCCTTTTTGACATTTTACTGGAAGTCTGTTCTACCTAGTATGATAAGGCAAGGAAAAGAAATAAAAGGCATAGAGAATGGAAAGAAAGAAATAAAGCTATCTTTTTTCACATAGCACAATTTCTTATCTTAAAAAACTCCTGGAACTAATAACTGAGTTTAGCAAGATTGCAAGATGCAAAGTCAATATACTGAAATTAATTGTTCTCCTACATTCCTGCAGTGAGAAATTCCAGAAAGCCTTTTTTTGCAGATATCAAAAATGAATTTGTTCATTTATTTATTTTTGCCATGCTGGGGCTTGCACCCAAGGCCTTATTCATGCTAGCTAAGCATTCTATGTCTGAGCTACACAATGGCCCTCAAAAACTGATTTTAAAATATATCTGGAAATATACAGAGGGAAATGAGGGGAGGGGCGGGGATGGGGGTGCAGGCGAGGAAAGATGGTGGAATGAGACAAACATCATTACCCTATGTACCCTATTACCCTATGTACATGTATGATTACACAAATGGATGACTCTACATTGTATACAACCAGGGAAATGAAAAGTTGTACTCCATTTGTGCACAATGAATCAATCATTTTGTTGTCATGCATAACTAAACAAAACAAACTATATATATTTTTTCATATATATACATATATATATATACATATATATATATATAAAAAGGTAAAGATCGTAGGACAGCCATAACAATTCTGAAAAATAAGGACAAAGTCAGAGAATTCCCATTACCTGATTTCAAGGCATACTTACAAGCTACAGTAATCCTAACAGTGGCACTGGCAAAGAATGGACACAAAGATCAATACAGAACACAGACCCCAGAGATACATTCACATAAAGTGGCAAAGTCAATTTGAAAGAGAAAGGATAGTCTTTATCACCATATAGTGCTAAAATCGGATGAAATATAACCCCCCAAATCAATCTCAGCAAATAACTCACAACTTACACAAAAATTAACTCCAAATGGCTCACATATCTGAACATAAAGCACAAAACTACTGCTTTGTATTTTGATGGAGCTCTAACATACAACATCAAAACCAAGATGCATGAAAGAAAAATAAAATCACAAGATTGGGCCTTATCAAAATTAAACTCTTTTCTGGGAAAAGACAATGTAAAAAGAAAAGATATGCTGCAAACTAGGAAAAAGTATTTGCAAACACATATCTGATAAAGGATATATATCTGAAATACGTAAAGAACTCTTAAAATTCAACAGTTATAAGAATAAATCATCCCATTTTAAAAATGGCAAAAAGATCCAAATAGATACTTCATTGAGGAATACATAAGGATGGCAAATAAGCACAACATTACTGTCACTATAAAGATGCAGATTAAAACAATGAGCTACCATTATGCATACACCTATTAAAATAGCTAACGTCCAAAAAATTAACAGTGCCTATTGGAAATGCAAAATGGCAGAACAATGCTGGGAAACAATTTTGAAACTTCTTATAAAGTTAAACACAGATTTCCCATTTGACTCAGAAATTGTATTCTAAGTATTTGACCCAAAGATTTGAAAAGTTATATCCACACAAAACCCAGAGCACAAAATGTTCATAGCAGCTTTATTCATTAATTTTGAAGCAACCAAGATTTCCTTCAATAGGTGAATGGATATACAAACTTTGGTACCTCATTACAGTGAACTATATAGCAGTAAGAAAAAACGAGCTATTAATTTACATAACTTGGATGAATCTAAGTGAAAGAAACCAAAATGAAGAGGTTTAACACTGTTTACTCCATCTATGGAAAAAATCAATTTATAAGAACAGAAAACAAACCAATGATTGCAAGGATGTAGTAGCAGGGAAAGTGTTTGACTAGAAGTATAAGACTTTAAGGATGCTGAACTAATCTACATGATACTGCAACTGAAGATACATGACTATGCATTTGTCAAAACCCACAAAACTGCACTACCCAAAGAAGGACTCTTTAAGAGAGATAATTTTTTAAAAAATCAAACAGGAGGTAGGGGAAATCCAGGATAATACGTAGAAAGTGACAAATGAACCTATGTATATTACAAATATATGACATAACCTCACAGATGGGTAGGAGAGGGTTAAAAGGGAAATTCTGTAACACTGTGAAACAGTATTTTTACAAACTGACTCAGGTAAACTTGGAAAATAATATTCTGACTAGAAACTGTAAGACTAACTATAAAAGGAACTATATATAAACACTGTACCCTAGTTGGTAAAGTTATTGCTCCCTGGATATAGTTTAATAATTGGTAATCTGGAATGTATATTCTGGGAATTAAAAAACAAGTAAGTGAACAGTTGACAGCTAGAGCCCAAGTTGCTCAGTGTTGGAGAGTATATTATAAGTAAGAGGGGTAAATTAGCATTAAACCTCTTCATTTTGGTTTTTCACTTAGATTCATCCAAGTTATGTAAATTAATAGTTTGTTTCTTCTTACTGCTATATAGTATTTCATTGTCATTACAGTACCAAAGTTTGTATATCCATTCACCTATTGAAGGAAATCTTGGTTGCTTCAAAATTAATGAATAAAGCTGCTATGAACATTTTGTGCTCTGGGTTTTGTGTGGATGTAACTTTTCAAATCACTGGGCCAAATACTTATAAATATATACATAAAAATAATTACAGACAAGTGTGTACGATATATTTCCCAGCTCTGTCTGCTGATAATGTCTAGAAGCAATGATGTCCCAGTAGCAATTAGTATATTTAGTGCCAAGATCTTGGTGTCAAACACCATTCTCTAATAAAAAAAAAAAACAAAGTTCCCCTACAGAAAAATCTGATTCAAGGGCTAAGGTAGGGAATATGCCAGAGGCAAGAAAGTGTACCCTCCCCACAAATGGGGAGCATGTCAAAAAGATCCAGGAATCAACCCAAAAGACATCCCAAAGGCAAGAATGGAATACTTTAAACCACAAAATAAAGTAGTATAGGATTATAACTAACCTAAAGTTAAAATGAATATTCACGAGTTCATTCTCATATAAAGAAATGACTGAGTAAATACAAGAGGAAAAGAGACAAAGCTCCCATAAAGAATTCCAAATAACTTGAATAGCTACTTGCCATTCAAAGAAATAGAGTTTAAAGCACCCCCCTCCTGAAGGTGGGCTTTACTGAGTGACTTGATTCCAAAGAACAGACAGAGGAAAGTAACTCAACCTGCCAAATACTACTTTGGCCAAGTGATCAAGGTTAACATCATGGGTAATAAATCATACTGACAGCATGTACCCTTGATGTGATATGTTGAGAATGGTACTTCACCTCTGAAGTGTTCTTCTCTAAAACCTATAATCCTAATGCAATCATGAGAAAAACCTAAGACAGATAGAAGTTGAGGAATGCTGTACAAAAAACCTGACTAGCCGGGCGTGGTGGCGCACGCCTGTAATCCAAGCGACTTGGGAGGCTGAGGCAGGAGGATCACGAGTTCAAAGCCAGCCTCAGCAACTTAGTGAGGCCCTTAGCAACTCAGTGAGACCCTGTCTCTAAATAAAATACAAAATAGAGCTGGGGATGTGGCTCAGTGGCCGAGTGTCCCTGAGTTCAATCCCTGGTTCCAAAAAAAAAAAAAAAAAAACCTGACTAATACTCCTCAAAATTATCACAATCATCAAAAAGATGATCACAGCTGGGCATAGTAGCACAGGCCTGTAATCCCAGCAGCTCAGAAAGCTGAGGCAGGAAGATCACAAGTTCAAAGCCAGCTACAGCAACTTAGTGAGTCCCTGAGCAACTTAGTAAGACTCTATCTTAAAATAAAAAACAGAAAGGGCTGGAAATGTGGTTCAGTGGTTAGGCACTCTTGGGTTCAGTCCCTGGTACCAAATAAAAAGATGAACACAGACTAGTAGTGGCCGAGACCAAGAACTAAATGTAATATTGAACACTAGATAAGCAAGGAAGGTGAAAGGGAAGAGATGGGGGAAAACTAGTGAAATCCAAGTAAGAAAAGTGCACATGTTCATCAGTAGAAATGTACCAATGCTGATTCCTTGGTTTTGAGAAATCTATAATAATGCTAATATAGTAAAAGTAATAGTAATAAGGGAAACCAGGTGAGGGACATATGGGAACCCTGTATTATCTTTGCAATTTTTCTGTAAATTCAAAGCTATGCTAAAAAAAAATGGCAACAAAACAGTTTTGAACCTTATTTTAGAATTTTCTAATTTAACACTTGGGAAAGTTATATCTTATAATTTTTCTTTTGACTTTAAACAATGAGAATGCAATTAGAATACTAATCTTCAATTAATACACATGGATATTCTCAGATTTACTGTTACTAAAAAGTCAAACTGGATTTAATAGTGACCATATTTTTTAAAATGTTTTAAGACTTTATGACATTTTGATAGGATAGGTAGGATTTTTGCCCCCTTAAAATAAAAAAAAAAAACTAAAACATGTATAAAAATTTAAAGAAAGAATACTTTCTTATGTAGCACCCAGAGGCAATGATTAACAAAGTAACATATTTGGTTTGTTTTTTGGGGGTGCCAGAGATTGAAATCAGGGGCATTCGACCACTAAGCCACATCCCAGCCCTACATTTTATTTTGTTTAGAGACAGGGTCTCACTGAGTTGCTTAGGGCCTCACTTTTGTTGAGGCTGGCTTTGAACTCATGATCCCCCTGCCTCAGACTCCCAAGCTGCTGGAATTACAGGCACAAGTCAACATATTTGTAAGGTTGAATGTTTTCTCTGATATGCAGATGCTAATTCACAATAAGTGGGGGGGATAGGGAAGAACAGTTACTTTATATTAGGTAGAAGGGCGTGAAGGGAGGAGAGGGGGTATGGGGGAGGGAATGATAGTGGAGTGAAACAGACATTATTATCTCATGTACATATATGACTGCAGGACCGATGTGATCCTATAATATGTATAATCAGAAAAATGAGAGATAATGCTCCATTTATGTATGATCTATCAAAATGTAGAAATGCATTCTACTGTCATGTAAAACTAATTAGAACAAAAAAATTAAAAAATTTAAATTAAAAAACAATAAAGTGTAAGAAAATTTGAGATTAAAAAAACAGTACTTAAAATTGTTAAATTGGCATATTATATGTTGTGCAATTTTATGTTGTATGTATTTTACCACAATCTTTAAAGTTAATAATGCAATTTACCAAAAACCATTAAATTTTACACTTAAATGGGTGAAAAAAAATTCAGTTTTGTTTAGATAAGAATTTGGATGAATAATACTTATGAATCAAACACAGATCATCTGGAATTAGTTTACAGAAATACAATTTTTATTCTTGTGACTAAATTATGTCTCTATACCAATATATCCTTATGATTAAGAATTTTTAAAAAGGTAAATAGCCCAAACCACATCTAAAAGTGTTCTGCTGAATGATAAATCAAATTGAGTAACATTCTTCTGCTGTCTCAAATGTTACACAAATAATGTTCTGTTCTGACTAAAAAATTAAACTGATAAATACAATAATAGTGCAGAATCAAATGAAAAGTAGATAGTAGTACTCTAAGAAAGAATGGAGAATATGAGATAGGGGAAATGGGTTGCATAGGCAGACAGACTTAAATGAGGAGTATATACATAATTAAAGATCAAAAAGATAAATCAGAGTTAACTGGCTAAGGGAAGCAGGGCATGCATCAAAAAAAGCAAAGAGGCAGTCAAGGGACAAACTATGAACACCAGGAAGGACACTGTTCTGGTTAGCTTTTTTGCCACTATGACCAAGAGACCCAACAAGAACAATGTAGAAAAGGAAAAGTTTATTTGGGGCCCATGGTTTCAGAGGTCTCAATCCATAATGGCTGGCTCCATTGCTCTGGGTCCAAGGTGAGGCAGAACATCGTGGTAGAGTGTGGTAGAGGAAAGCAGCTCAGGAAATTGCCACCAAAAAGGAAGAGGAGAGGGAAGAGGAGAAGAGAACTGCCCTCACCAGGGACAAAATAATATCAACCCCAAAGGCATGCTCCCAGTTACCTTCTTCCTCCAGCCACACTATCTGCTTACGGTTAGTAACCAGTTAATCCATATCAATAGATTAATGCACTGATTAGATTAAAGTTCTCATAACCCAACCATTTCACCTCTCACCTTTTTTGCATAGTCTCACACATGAGCTTTTGGAGGACACCTCAAGTATAACAAGTTATACTAAAAATAACAGAATGCTATAGAAAGGTTTTTTTTGTTTGTTTGGTTTGGTTTGGTTTTGGAACCAGGAATTGAACCCAGGGGCCCTTAATCAGTGAGTCACATTCCCAGCCCTTTTTATATTTTATTTTGAGACAGGGCCTCACGAAGATGTTGAGGCTGGGTTTCAACTTATAATCCTCCTGCCTCAGCCTCTGGAGCTATTGGGATTATAGCTGTGTGTATAAGAGGGTAAAAATCAATTTGTATTTTTGAAAGATCATTTTCATAGTTAAATGAAAATCAAAATTGGGAAAAAAAATACAGAAACCACTTAGAATACTACAGGAGGAAAGGATTTGGGGAAACAAGCAGAGTATAAAGTACAGTAGGTCTATCTCCCAAAACTGACAACAATGGCATTGGCAGAATGTGCCTGATGCAATTATTTTGGAACTCTGGAGTCTACTGAAGGCTTCTGTAATGGTGTGGATCTGAATGTCCCCTCAAAAGGTCATGTGTTAAAAGCACGGTCCCCAATGCACCAAAATTCAGAGGTGAGACTTTTAAGCAACAATGGAATCATGAGGATTCTAATTTCATCAGTGGATAATCCACTGATAGCTAAATGGACTACTGGGAGGAGGAATTTAGTTAGAGAAAACAGGTCACTGCAGGAGTGTCCTGGAAGGGTTTAACTTCTCACAGTCCCTTCCCCCACTCTTTCCTGGCTGCCAAATGAGCTGAGTAGTTTTCCTCTGCAACACTTTCCCACTATGATAGCCTCACCTTGGGCCCTGAGCAATGAAGTTGGCCATTCTGAGACCTCTGAAACTGTGAGCCAAAATAAACTTTTCCTCCTTTAGATTGTCAGGTATTTTGGTCACAGCAATGAAAAGCTGACTAAGACAGCTTCCAACTTCCACAGAAGATTTGGACAATACATAGTGGACCATTTTACTGCAGCTCTTAGCTTAGGAGTGGCTATTCGTTTTCTATTCCCCAGCCCAATGGCAGGTAGTCATACATGTGCTCCTGTAACAGCTTCCACACAGCTAGTGGGAACCAGAGTGGCAAACAGAACCCTACGCTGTGCCATGATCACTGATTACTGATTATGATCATGAAGGCAGAGACATAAAAGTAGGAAGCCACTGTTGCACCCCTCCTGCCACTGTTTCAAGCACCTCAGGCTCAGGCAGAGTCACTTCCAAGCAGCTCAATGGACCAGTTCCCTTTTTCTCAATTTAGTTTTTGCTTTGTCCCCCTTTTGGGAGTTGGACATTAAAGATTAGGATGTTCAGAAGCAAGTGCATATTTGAGTAATAATTTGGCATAATTTAGGTGAAAATATTGGTGATGTAAAAAATAGGGGAAATGTGGGATTGGGTTATTGGAACAAATTTTAACTTGTACACATCCAACTTGCTCTTTGATGCTTCTCTTATATAATGAATTCTTCGTGAATGCCCAGGAAATCTCTATTCTTAAAGTAGTTTTCCATAGAATTGTTTTTTCCTTTTAAAAACCTGACCTCTAGGGCTGGGGTTGTGGCCAAGTGACACAGCACTAGCCTAGCACATGTGAGGCACTGGGTTTGATCCTCAGCACCACATAAAATTAATTAAATTAATGAAAGGTATTGTGTCATCTACAACTAAAAAAATTTTTCAAAAAAAAAGCTGACTTCTAGTGTCTTTCTTTTATTCAATTCAGAGTGACAGTGACATTACTATTATCGTGTTTAAAATAGAATCCTAAAAAAAATTTTAAAGACATTTCCTTGGAAAGTTAGTTTTAGTAACTCAGACGGGTCATCTCAATTTACTTTGTTTACACAAAACTTATAGTTGCCTTTAACATACAGAAGAGACACCTAAGTCATTTTTCTGAAATATGCTCAGCTCTCCACTGAATGCTATCTTTCTGACAATTTCATAAAAGTATGTGTTAAATTGCATCAGACTGAGAACATGTTAGATATCCCATTTATATAATGCTGTTGCCAATATGAATGTAGAACTTGGAAATTTATGTAATAAAAGGTATCCTCTTTTTAAGGAGGAACAAGGCCAAATCTACCTAATGTTAAATATCAAATGCTACGTTTATTTTCAGGTTTTTAAACCTTCTTCTCTCCCAGAAAATCTCGTTTTGCCTTGTAGAGTTCCTCCATTTATTCTTAAAGCAATTTTTATGCAAGCTTTTAATCAACAGAACCCCTGTTACAGACTAGATAGAATGTACCAACTTAGCTTCACTTACAATTTCAATAATTTTAAATTCATTTTCTATTTTTCTGTAGATTCTTTAACCTAAAAGTAATAGTTACACTTTAGTGACTGTTTCCTTCTCCCTCTATTTTGGGAAAAAGAAAAAGAAGAAGACACACACACACACACACACACACAGAAACACAGAGTTACATTCATCCTTCCATAAAGAATTAATTATTAGATGGTAAAAACTGAATTTGGGGGAGCTTATTAAAACATTAGAAAACAAATAGCTTCTAGATTTTTAGAGTAAAATGTTCATAGTTTTGGCTTATTTAGAACATTAATGAGTCAGAAAACACCCTTAAAATTGTAATTTTTAAATATCTTTTTATTAAAGTTATATTTCAAGGAAAAGATTATTTGATACCTATTCTTCAGACCCCTAGCATGAATGTGTTTATGGAAGTGAGCTGGTTTCTGTTGTTTTAAAATGGTAAAAAAAAAAAAGTGCTATATTATCATAATTGGGCTGCCTGCTTGATCTGAAGACAGCTGTAAAAGCACTTCCTTCTCCAATGTAGAAACCAGACTGCATTAAATCAGCAAGCAAATAATAATCCCACATACTTGACCACAGTGATCTGGAAATGGAGGTGGAAACCCAGAAAAAAATAGCCAAAATGGGACTGAACATCCAAGGGGAATGAGGGCCATTCTTCCTCTATTTCCCCTGTCAGATGGAAAATAAATATAACTAATCATTGAAACTAATATTTGAGTGCTTACTTTGTGCCAGATGGTTGACATTTCTTAATGAACTTTTTATGACCACCACTTTATACAAAAGACACAACAGAAGTTTTAAAAGGTTAAGTAACTGACATAAGATCACCCAACTAGTTAAGCCTACATCCAAATCCAGATCTTTCAAAGATTAAAATAATTTCAGACCACTCAATTTATTCAGATATAATGAATAAATTTAAGATATTCTTGCTATCTCAAATCACTATACTTTTTGACTAAAAGCTGTCGATAAGTTCTTTAAAGAATAGGGGTATAAAAACCTAGTAGTTCACAGTCTTTGTTTACTAAATAATTGCCGAACTGACCCATGCCCCATTTTGGTGAACAATTATACACATACACTTTTAAATTAACAGACTAGTCTCTTCTACCAGTTTCCCCTAATATTAATATCTTTCACTAGTGTGATACATTTGTTATAACTAGTGTGATATGTTTGTTACAATTGGAAATGATATTGGCACAATGTTAACTGGCACATTAAGGTTTACTCTAGGTGCTGTACTGTTCTACAAGTTTTTAAAAAAATTTTTTTAATTGTAGATGGACATAATACCTCTATTTTATTTATTCATTTTTATAAGATGCTAAGGATTGAACCAGTGCCTCATGCATGCCAGGCAAGCACTCTACCACTGAACCACAACCCCAGCTCTATAAGTTTTTTAATACATATATTTTTTAGTTGTTGATAGACCTTTATTTTATTTATTTATTTATATGTGGTACTGAGAATTGAACCCAGTGCCTCATACATGCTAGGCAAGTGCTCTACCACAGAGCTACAGCCCCAGCCCTGTTCTATAAATTTTGACAAATGCACAATGTCACACCTCACCATTGAGTTATCATCATAGGATCACTGTATTGAAACTCTATAATACTCCATATATTCATCCTTCCTTTCTCCATCTCCTCCCCATGACCCCTGATGATCACTGATATTTTCATTATCTCTATAGTTTTGCTTTTCCCTGCATATATTTGGAATCACACAGTACATAGCCTTTTCACATTGGCTTTTCTCACTTGGTATTATGCATTTAAGGTCCCTTTATTTCTTTCAGTGGCTTGATAGCTCTGTTCTTTTCACTACTAATACTTCATTATCTGCCATTCACCAACTGAAGGACATTTTGGCTGTGTCCATGTTTTGGTAATTATGAATAAAGTGGCTACAAACATTGTGTGCAGATTTTTTTGTGAATGTAAGTTTTTAACACATTTGCATAAATGTCTAGGAACACAAATGCTTGACCACATATGATAAGAATGTGCTTAGCTTCGAAAAATGGCTATGTCATTTTGCATTTCTACTAGCAATGAAGAAGTCCTGTTCAATATTCTAGCTTGTATTTGGTGTTTCATTTTTTTGAAATCTAGCCATTCAGACAAGTATGTACTGGGATCTCACTGGCAATTTCCTAAGATGATACTCAGCTTCTTTCAAATGCTTTTTTGTCATCTGTGTATCTTTACTAAGATGTTTGTTCAGGTCTTTAGCCACTTTTAAATTGGGTTGTTTGTTTTTTTTTTTTACTGCTGATTTTTAAGAGTTCTTTACATTTTGTTGATACAAATTTATCAGATACATCATTGAAAATATTTTCTCCCAATGTGTGGTTTGTCTTTTCATACTTAAACCGTGTCTTCCTCATGGTAGAAGTTTTCATTTCACATCTATTTTTAACACTGGGCTTTCATTAATTAAAGTGAAGGAGTCTATAGGGATCAGACTGAAAAAAAGGAGAACACAGGTTTACACATGATATTGAGTACTGATTATGACACAAACATTCAACAATGTTAATCATTTAATTTTTTAATTTTTTTGGTACTGGGGATTGAACCCAAGGATGCTCTATCATTTAGGATGCTACATCCCCAGGCCATTTTACTTTTTATCTTGAGACAGTGTCTCACTAAGTTGCTGAAACTGGCAGCAAACTTCAATCCTCCTGTCTCAGACTCCAAAGCTGCTGTATTTCAGGTGTGCAAAACCACACCTGGATCAAATATTTCACCTTTGAAAATGTCTTCACATTGGTACTGCCTAATTCTCCTATCAATTCAAGAGCATATGATTTTTAACCAAGCAGATTCACCACGTGGAAAACATTGTATTCTTTTCTAGGTATTTGATTATTTCAAAATAAAAGACAATTTTTAGGAACAGTTGTAGGGTCATAATAAAATTGAGAAGGTATGAAGTTCCCTTATATCCCCAGTCTCACATTCCCACCACCTCCCCATTAACAACATCCCCCACCAGTGAGGTACATTTGCTACAATGGATGAACCTACACTGATACATAACATAATCACCTCCACAGTTTATACTGGGGGTCACTCAGTGCTATACATTTCACAAGTTTGGTGAAATGTGTAATGACATATATCCACCATTACAGTATCATATGGAGTTCTATCACTGCCCTAAAAAAAGTCCTCTATGCTCTACCCACTTGCCCCTCCTTCTCTACTCCTATCCATTCCTGGCAACTACTGACCTTTTTATTATTCCATAGTTTGGTTATAATTAATTTTTACCTTTGCATTTTTTTAAGTATTTTTTTTAGTTGTTGATGGACCTTGATTTTTTATATGCAGTGCTGAGAATCGAACCCAGTGCCTCACACATGCTAGGCAAGCACTCTACCACTGAGCCACAACCTCAGCCCACCTTTGCATTTTTGATAAAAGCCTTTCACTGGTAAAGAATGTACTCTTCCTCCGTATCGACTCAGTATTCTTACCTTCTCTAGCTATTCTAATCCCACATTTCATATCTTCCTACAAATTTAGGGCCCTTACACATATGTCATGAAAGTGGCATTTAGTCATATAAATCTGGATTAGCTCTAATGATATTATATATTTTGTAATTTTTGTGTTTATCCACCTTATCAATTAGACTTTCTGAATACAGGAGTCCTAATTTCCTTCTAACTCTACAAAGCTAACAAACTTGTTATGCACAGTGCAGATTCTCAGAGATAGTCACAGTCACCTTTCCAACCGAAACATCACATACAATACCATCTAGTACTAAGAAATTTTGATGACTGATTCTAAAAGGGATCTTAGAATGTATGCAGTTGAACTCTCTTGGACTAAGAAAACAAATTACTTACATAAGACTGCTACAAAATAAGTAAGAGGGACAGCACCAATACACATTATGACAATGACTCCTACTTCAAAGTTCTTTTTCCAATACATAATTTTTTGGGCTTTCTGGGTGTGGTGGTGCATGACTGTGATCCCAACAGCTCAGGAGGCTGAAGCAGGAGGATCTCAAGTGCTAAGCCAGCCTCAGCAACTTAGCAAGGCCCTAAGCAACTCATGGAGACCCTATCTCTAATAAAATACAAAAAGGGGTCTGGGATGTGGCTCAGCAGTTAAGTGCCCCTGGGTTCAATTCCTGGTACCAAGAAAAAAATAATAATAATTATTTTGGGTTGACATCTTTATTGACCCCAATCCTAGTACTCATTACCTCTATCCAGTGACATCGACTTACATATCCCAAACGAATCTGCTTACTTCCAACAATATTTGTCTTCATAATAATTTCAGAAACACTTTATTTTTATCCACAATCACTGTCAAGCTATAATACTATTCTTCTCCAAATCCCCTCTATTTCTCACAGTCTAGTTTACAACTAGCTCACTGGGAAGAAACAATTCCTTTACTTGGACTTGGTCTCCTGCAGATTCCTTACAAGCAAGTCTTACCTCCCTAGTGGAGCCTGACTTTCTGCAGGGCAAGGTCTCAGACTTTGTGCCAAGGACAGTGAGATACTCACGACATAATATTCATCACTAGGTAAACACTTAGAATATATTTACCCTATGCCAGGGAACATACTAGACTCTGAAAAGAACAAAGGTGATTCTCGTGTGTTCTCAGCCCTCAAAAAGTTCAATGAGTATAGATTTTCAAGTGGAAATAAAATATGAAGGGAAGGCAAAAGATTGAAAAGAGATATGTTTAAGGGAAGCTTTTACTGGTTAATTTTAAAATGGAAGAAAAACTTATAGGTTGAGAAGAAGCTAGTGGCAAAAGATGGACTGAAATCCAGAAGAAAATGGGTGAGAAAATAAAAACAAGGTCAACAAAACCGGAAGGTGTTAGGTTCAAAGGCAGAAGGGCTTGTCTTGGTTAGAAAAATGAATGACTTTCACTAAAGGAAGGGGAGGTAACACATATCTACATAAATGTAAAAGGAAGAGGGAGGATACAACACTGAAATAATATACTTAAGTTGGGATGAAACCTTTCAAAATGTACTAATACAATTTAGAATATAGATCTCTGAATCCTTCCAATTATACAATTCATTAGTAGAAACAATTTTTGGACACATGTCCCTAAAACAAATAAATAAATATATTTAGTTATAAATCATATCCAGTTATTTTGTGTATTTATTTTAGATCATAAAACATAACGTGAAGAATAAGATAAATGTAAAATAATTTTTCCAATGTCCTTCCAACTGTAAAAGGTTCATATATTACATATTGATGGTTACTCTCTCAAGAGAGTCACAAGTGTAGGATAAAGTTCACCACTACAAAAGTAGCTACAGATGGAGATTCAAGATGGCGGGCTAGAGGAAGGCTGCATTCCTACTTGCTCCGTGGATTCCTACTTGCTCGGGATTCAAGCACCAGGAATATTGCTCTCAACGAGATTTTATATTCAAATAACACCTAAGAGGTCCCCAGCTGCCGCTCCAGAACCAACACCGCCGGGCCGGGCTCGGGCCTGACCCCGGGCAGCCTCAGCTGTGAACGCATACCCGCCAAGTCATCGGGCCTGCCATATCCAGCTCCAAGCCCAGGCCTGCACCCTGTCCCTGGTCTAGTCTCAGGCCTGCACCCATGCTGTTGCTGACCATCTAACAACAACCTTTGCCCACAAACACTGATTATCCCTGACCTGGAGGCATTGGGACAGCACCATTCTTGGGACACAGCATTACCAAGTACCTGACAGGCATCAGACTACTGAACAATAGGAGGTTTGAATAGCACAATATAATTTTACTGCAGAACTTTCTTTTTTTTCTTTTTTCTAAATAGTAATATTACGATTATTCCTAATATACTTACTACATCCCCACTTCTTTCTTATTAATATTCTTACCATAGCTGGGCGCTGTGGCGCACGCCTGTAATCCCAGCACTTGGGAGGCTGAGGCAGGAGGATCACGCGTTCAATGCCAGCCTCAGCACCTCAGCGAGGCCCTAAGCAACTCAGTGAGACCCAGTCTCGAAATAAAATACAAAATAGGGCTAGGGATGTGGCTCAGTGGTGGAATGCCCCTGGGTTCAATCACCAGTAACCCCCCCCAAAAAAAATAATAATAATATATATATATATTATTATCATTCTATCACCCTCTAATATAGCAGTGTCCTTGGAGACTCCTTCTCTTTTCTCACGCTAAAAACTTATTTCCTTTAATTCCACTCTCACTATTCCTACAACATAGTACCTCTATAGACTCACTTCCTATCTCATTAACGTTATATTCTAAACCCCTCAGCATCTTCTTTTTCCGCTATTTGAAATTGTGGTCCTTATTGCAAACCTACTGATTATGCAGTAGATAATTTGAACTCATTTCTGTATATTATAACACAGTTAATATCTAAATAGGTTCTATATGGTTTAAGGACACACACTATTTATATGGGGTACTGGTAATAATAATCTCTTCAAGGTGAGGTATTGGAAATCTTCAGGGACACTATAAGTCTTTATAAAGAGGGAAACTGCAATCCCTCTGATTTGCACTGCTACAGGGGAAGATACACAAGCAACATGAGAAAACACAGGAAGAAAGTGTCACAAACAAACCTACATGATATATCAAGAGAACCCAATGACAGCATGGCAGAAGGAATGTCAGAAAGGGAGTTCAGAATGTTCATAATTAAAATGATCCGAGAAGAGAAGGATGTGACAAGAGAGCAAATGCAGGCTATGACTAATCAGCTAATAGAGCAATTGCAGGAAGCAAAAAATCATTTCAATAAAGAGATAGAAGTTGTGAAAAAAAAACAAACAAACAGAAATCCTTGAAGGAACAAGGAAATGAAGGAGACAATAAACCAAATTAAAAACTCAATAGAGGCCGGGCGTGGTGGCCCACACCGGTAATCCAAGCGACTTGGGAGGCTGGGTCAGGAAGATTGTGAGTTCAAAGCCAGCCTCAGCAACTTAGCAAGGCCCTAAGCAACTCAGTAAGACCCTGTCTCTAAATAAATTATGAAATAGGGCTGGGGATGTGGCTCAGTGGCCAAGTGTCCCTGAGTTCAATCCCTGGTTCAAATAAATAAACAAACAAACAAACAAACAAACTCAATAGAAAGCATAACTAACAGAATAGATCACTTGAAAGGCAGAACCTCAGACAATGAAGACAAACTATTTAATCTTGAAAACAAAGCCAAATAGAGAAGATGGTAAGGAATCATGAACAGAACCTTCAAGAAATATGGGACATCATGAAAAGACCAAATTTAAGAATTCTTGGAATTGAGGAAGGCATAGAGATACAAACCAAGGGAATGAATAATCTGTTCAATGAAATAATATCAGAAAATTCCCCAAATATGACGAATGAGATGGAAAATCAATTACAAGAGGCTTACAGGACACCAAACGCACAGAATTATAACAGATCCACACCAAAGCACATTATAATGAAAATACCTAACATACATAATAATGATAGAATTTTAAAGGCTGCAAGAGAAAAGCATCAGATTACCTACTGGGGGAAACCAATATGGATATCAGCAGATTTCTCAGCCCAGACCCTAAAAGCAAGAAGGGCCTGGAACAACATATTTCAAGCTCTGAAAGAAAATGGATGCCAACCAAGAATCTTATACCCAGCAAAACTTACCTTCAGATTTGCTGATGAAATAAAATCCTTCCATGATAAACAAAAGCTAAAAGAATTCACAAATAGAAAGCCTGCCCTACAGAACATTCTCAGCAAAATATTCTAAGAAGAAGAAATGAAAAACAACAATGTTAGTCAACAAGGGGAGGAATTACCCTAAAGAAATAGCCAATCAAAGGAGAAACCAAGTTAAGTTAAAAGCCCAAAAAAAGCCAAAATGACAGGAAATACAAGTCATATCTCAATAATAACCCTGAATGTAAACGGCCTAAACTCATCAATCAAGACATAGACTAGCAGACTGGAATAAAAAGAAAGACCCAACAATATGCTGCCTTCAAGAGACTCATCTCATAGAAAAGGACATCCACCGACTAAAGGTGAAAGGATGGGAAAAAACATATCATGCACACGGACTCAAAAAAAAAGCAGGAGTCTCCATTCTCATTTCAGATAAAGCAAACTTTAAGCCAAAGATGGTCAGAGGGATAAAGAAGGACATTTCATTCTCCTTAAGGCAGCATAAATCAGCAAGACATACAATCATAAATATTTATGCCCCCCAAAATAGCGCATCCATGTATGTTAAACAAATCCTCCTCAATTCCAGGAACCAAATAGACCAAAACAAAATAATACTAGGTGACTTTAATATACTTCTCTCACTACTGGACAGATTCTCCAAACATAAATTGAACAAAGAAACCATAGATCTCAATAACACATCAATAATTTAGATTTAACAGACATATATAGAATATTCCATCCATCAACAAGTGAATACACTTTCTTCTCAGCAGCACATGGATCCTTCTCTAAAATTCACCATATGCTATGCCACAAAGCTACTCTTAGCAAAAAATGCCTTGAGATACTACCTTGCATTCTATCAGATCATAATGGAATGAAATTAGAAATCAATAATAAAACACAAAAAAGAAACCATGCCAAAACTTGGAGATTAAATAATACTCCATTGAACGATGCATGGATAACAGAAGACATGAGGGGGGAAATTAAAAAATTCATAGAGGTAAACGAGAACAATGATACAACATATCAAAATCTCTGGGACACGACGAAAGCAGTATTAAGAGGAAAATTCATTGCATGGAGTGCATTCAATAAAAGAATGAAAAGTCAACAAATAAACGACCTCACATTACAGCTCAAAGCCCTAGAAAAAGAAGAACAGATTAACACCAAAAGTAGAAGACAGGAAATAATTAAAATCAGAGCTGAAATCAATAAAATTGAAACAAAAGAAACTATTCAAAAAATTGACAAAACAAAAAGTTGGTTCTTTCAAAAAATAAACAAAATTGATAAACCCTTAGCCACACTAACGAAGAGAAAAAACTCAAATTACTAAAATTCGAGATGAAAAAGGAACTATCACGACAGACACTACTGAAATACAAAACATAATTAGAAATTATTTTGAAAATCTATACTCCAACAAAATAGAAAAGCTTGAAGACATTGACAGGTTTCTAGAGACATATGATCCACCCAAACTGAATCTAGAGGACATACACAATTTAAATAGACCAATTTCAAGCAATGAAATAGAAGAAGTCATCAAGAGTCTACCCACCAAGAAAAGTCCAGGGCCAGATGGATTCTCAGCTGAGTTCTACAAGACCTTTAAAGAACAACTCATTCCAATACTCCTCAAAGTATTCCATGAAATAGAAGAGGAGGGAACCCTTCCAAACTCATTCTATGAAGCCAATATCACCCCGATACCAAAACCCGACAAAGACACATCAATGATAGAAAATTTCAGACCAATATCTCTAATGAACATAGATGCAAAAATTCTTAACAAGATCTTAGCAAATCGTATACAAAAACATATCAAAAAGATAGTGCACCATGATCAAGTGGGTTTCATCCCAGGGACGCAAGGTTGGTTCAACATCCGGAAATCTATAAATGTAATTCACCACATCAACAGGCTTAAAGTTAAGAACCACATGATTATTTCAATTAATGCAGAAAAAGCATTTGATAAAATGCCTTCATGCACCCCTTCATGCTCAAAACACTAGAAAAAAATTGGGATAGTAGGAACATACCTCAACATCATAAAGGCTATGTATGCTAAGCCCACGGCCAACATCATTCTTAATGGAGAAAAACTGAAAGCATTCCCTCTAAAAACTGGAACTAGTCAGGGATGCCCTCTTTCACTGCTTCTGTTCAACACTGTCCTTGAAATTCTAGCCAGAGCGATTAGACAGACTAAAGAAATAAAAGGGATACAAATAGGAAAAGAAGGACTTAAACTATCACTATTTGCAGATGATATGATTCTATATTTACAGGAGCCAAAAAATTCAACTAGAAAACTTCTAGAACGCATAAATGAATTCAGCAATGTAGCAGGATATAAAATTAACACTCATAAATCTAATGCATTCTTATTCACAAGTGATGAATCCTCTGAAAGAGAAATTAGGAAAACTACCCCATTCACAATAGCCTCAAAAAAAATAAAATACTTGGGAATCAATCTAACAAAAGATGTGAAAGACGTCTACACTGAGAACTACAGAACACTAAAGAAAGAAGTTAAAGAGAATCTGAGAAGATGGAAAGATCTCCCATGTTCTTGGATAGGCAGAATTAATATTGTCAAAATGGCCATACTTCCAAAAATGCTATACAAATTCAATGCAATTCCAATTAAAATCCCAATGACGGACCTCATAGAAATAGAGCAAGCAATCATGAAATTCATTTGGAGGAATAAGAGACCCAGAATAGCTAAAGCAATCCTTAGCAGGAAGAGCAAAGCAGGGGGTATCACAATACCAGACCTTCAACTATACTACAGAGCAATAGTAACAAAAACAGCATGGTATTGGCACCAAAATAGGCAGGTAGACCAATAGTACAGAATAGAGGGCAACAGATAAACCCACAGAAATACAATTATCTCATACTTGACAAAGGAGCCAAAAACATACAATGGAGAAAAGACAGCCTCTTCCACAAATGGTGTTGGGAAAACTGGAAATCCATATGCAGCAAAATGAAACTAAACCCCTATCTCTCACCCTGCACAAAACTCAACTCAAAATGCATCAAGGACCTAGGAATTAGACCAGAGACCCTGCACCTAATAGATGAAAAAGTAGGTCCAAATCTTCATCATATCTGTCTGGTCCAGACTTTCTCAACATGATCCCCAAAGCATAAGAAATAAAAGCAGGAATCAATAAATGGGATAGATTCAAACTAAAAAGCTTTTTCTCAGCAAAGGAAACAATCAGCAATGTGAAGAAAGAGCCTACGGATTGGGAGAAAATCTTTGCCACACACACTTCAGATAGAGCACTAATATCCAGAATTTATAATGAGCTCAAAAAACTTTACAACAAGAACACAAATAATCCAATCAATAAATGGGCTAAGGAAATGAACAGACATGTCACAGAAGAGGATCTACAGGCAATCAACAGATATATGAAAAAATGTTCAACATTTCTAGTAATAAGAGAAATGCAAATCGAAACTACCCTAAGATATCATCTCACCCCAATT
Organism: Glaucomys volans; assembly: GCA_020662805.1. NCBI lineage: Eukaryota > Metazoa > Chordata > Mammalia > Rodentia > Sciuridae > Glaucomys > Glaucomys volans. Next base: position 190,081 of record JAJEJO010052652.1, read on the forward strand.
AGAATGTCTATTATCAAGAATACAAGCAACAATAGGTGTTGGTGAGGATGTGGGGAAAAAGGTACTCTCATACATTGCTGGTGGGGTTGAAAATTGGTGCAGCCACTCTGGAAAGCAGTGTCGAGATTCCTTAGAAAACTGGGAATGGAACCACCATTTGACCCAGCTATCCCACTCCTTGGCCTACACCCAAAGGACTTAAAATCTGCATATTATAGTGATGCAACCACATCAATATTTATAGCAGCCCAATTCACTATAGCGAGATTGTGGAACCAACCTAGATGCCCTTCAATAGATGAATGGATAAAGAAACTATGGTGGGCTGAGGATATAGCTCAGTTGGTAGAGTGCTTGCCTCGCAAGCACAAGGCCCTGGGTTCAATCCCCAGCACCACAAAAAAAAAAAAAAAAAAACAACGAAACTATGGTATATGTACACAATGGAATATTATTCAGCCATAAAGAATAATAAAATTATGACATTTGCAGGTAAATGGATGGAGTTGGAGAGTATCCTGCTAAGTGAGATAAGCCAATCCCAACAAACAAAAGGCCGAATGATTTCTCTGATAAGTAGTTGATGGCACATAATGGGGGTAGGGGAAGAATGGAGGAAGGATGGATTGTACAGAGGAAACTAAGGGGAGGGGGGTGGGGAAGGAAAGAATAGAAGGTGACAAACATCATTATACTATGCATATGTATGAATATGCAAATGATGTGATTCTACTTTGTACACAATCAGAAAAACAATAGTTGTACTCCATTTGTGTACATTGAACCAAAAAAAAAAAAAAGTAGCTATAAATCTATTATTGAGTAGTCTCACAAGTTATTTTTGACTTACCACTTTCACGTCAGTTTGGGCTATCTTGTGTTTACGCCATAATTAAGAAGACGAGCTTTTTGGAAAGATGCCTCATTTCTGTTCTTTTCTTGATATTTGCTTGTGCTTGCATTAATAGAATTATTTTCAATATGTTCTATATTTTTCCAGTAATAATCATCAGCTGATTGTGCAGTTTGCAAAAAAGTTTAAATTTCAAAATATCATCCATAAGTCCAGTCACATGAAAAATTCTATACAATGCAACACACAAAGGCAAACAAAAGTGCAGGTGCTGCTAAAAACCAATTTACATATGTAAAACATCTTGTATTCATCCAATAAGTTTGAACATTCTACTTTAGACCACTGAATGAGAGAAAAGATTTTATTCTCAAACTTCATATGAATTATATATATGAATCTGGGCAATTTACTTGATCTCAGATTCAGTCTCATTATTCATAAAATATGGACAACACTTCAGTAGGTAAAGGATAAACCATGGTACATCCAGACTTCAGAGCATTACTGAGTACTAAAAGGAAAACAGCTTCAAGTCCTGAAAAACGTGGAAGAACCTTAAATGTGTATTACTAAATGAAAGAAGTCAATCTTTAAAAGGTACATACTATATAATTCCAATCATATAACATTCTGGAAAAGGCAAAACTTTGGAGACAGTAAAAGGATCAATGATTGCCAGGGTAATTAAAGGAAGATAGGGACAAATAGCACAGAGGAGTAAAATTGTTATGTAAATGTATTATGTATCACCATAATGGAGGACGGAAGTCATTTTACATTTATCATAATCCACAGAACGTACAAAACTAAGAGTTAATCCTAATGCATCATGGTCTCAGGATGATAATGTGTGTCAGGCTCACTGACTGTAACAAATGTACCACAGGAGTGGGATGTTGATAGAGAAGAAAACTGTGCCTAAACAGAACAGTATCTGAGCCCTCTTCTAAACTTTCTGCTCAATTTGTTTATGAAACTAAAACTACTCTTAAAAATAGTATTATTATATAAAAAGGACAATACCAATGTATCTCAAAAGACTGTGGTGAGTGTTAGCTCTCCATTGCTGTGACCAAAATACCTGACACAACAACCTAAAGGAAGAAAGATATTTCTGCTTCTGGTTTCGGAGGCTTCAGCCTATGGTCAGCTGGCTCTGTTGCTTTGGGCCTGAAGTAAAGCAGGATATAAAGACAGAAGAGTGTGGTGGAGGAAAGCTATCAGCTCATGGCAGCCAGGAAGCAGAGAGAGAGAGGGAGAGAAAGAGAACACAGGCAGGTAAGGAAGGGGCCAGGAACATGATAAACCCTTCCAGGGCATGCCCCCAGTGACTCACTTCCTCCAACTAGGCCTACTTCCTATAGTTTCCACCACCTCCCAGTAGTCCATTCAGATATCAATGGATTAATTCACTGATAAGGTCAGAGTCCTCATGACCTAATCACTTCCCCAAAACTCCACTTCTGAACACCGCTGCACTGGGGACCAAGCCTTTAACACATGAGATGTTGGGGGGGGGGGGCCATTCCAGATTCAAACCATAACAGCTATTGTAAAAATCAATAAATATGGATCTGACCTCTGTACCTATCAACAGATGAGTGGAAAAGGAAATGTGTTACATATACACAATGGAGTTTTATTCAGTCATAAGGAAGAATGAAATTATGGCATTTGCTAGAAAATGGATGGAACTGGAGAATATAACACCAAGTGCAATAAGCCAATCAGAAAGTCAAGAGTTGAATGTATTCTCTCATATGTGGAAGCTAGAACAAAATAAGGGGGGGGGGGTGTCCCATGAAAATAGAAGGGAGATCAGTAGAGTAGAGGAAGGGAATTGAGGAAAGACAGGAAAAGGGAGGCACTAGGGAATGAATATAACCAAATTACATATGTACATGAATATGCCACAGTGAATTCTACCTTTATGTATATCTATAAAGCATCAATTAAAAAACAATAAGTAAATAGAATGAAAACCAATAGAGGAAGGGGAACGAAGTAAGGGAGGAAGGGAAGAAAAGAGGAAGTACTGAAGACTGAAATGGAACAAATTAATTCCATGCATGTATGATTATGTCAAAATGAATGTAATACACTATTACATATAACTAATGCACTAATTAAAACATTTTAAAAATGTATATGCAAGTACCACATGTATATACTACTTACTACAGGCTGTTGATAATGTCTCTTAGTGGCATTAAATCTTTCATTCATTCAATAAATATTTAATGAAAACTAGGAAAAGTGATTACTATGATAATCAGACAAAACAAACTCTGGCAAGTAATTTTTAAACAGTGTTTTCTAACCCACCGATCACTAATTTGACATTGTGAATTTTGCTACATATGATTACAACATCCATCAATTACAATTCTAACATATAAATTCAATTCAGTTGGGTCATTATGTACAATAAACATCAACAGTATGTCACATGTAAGTCTATTATATGTAATTAAAAATAACCTGAATGCACGTGTGTATATGACCGGCTGAATGTAGATGATTAATAAAACTAGTAAATATAGCAATGTGTACACTGTGAAGACAAAATCTTCCTAAATTCATGTACAAGTCACTGGATTATTATTAAGGAAAAAGAATGAAGAACTGGTTACTATTTCAAGACCTTAGATATTTCTTCTTTCTTTATTTTAAATGTTTAATTCATTATTCCACATAAGTGAAACAGTGTGCTAGAAAACATTAGACAACACTTAATTTATAATTTATGGAAGGATAAATACAAATCATCTTCAAAGTTTCTTTTACAATTCTCACATCCCTAATTAATATTCATGAGGAAAATTTCACAAAAGCAATTACAAAACTATGCCAGAAGAGCATGAAAACAGTTATGCCAGTGCAAGAAAGAGGAAATTTCTCTTTACAAAATAGAGGATTTCAATTCAACACAAACATTTCCTAAATAATAGTTTCATAATATTTTAATCAAATTATTCATTACTCAGAAGTGACACTGTGGAGAACCAGATAATACTGCACAAAGGCTGAGTTCATTTGTTTTGGACAGGTGGCCAGTCTGCAGTTCTGTGTCAGCAGCCCAAGCCCGCCCACAATAGCCCTAAAGACGATTATGCAAATGCCAGCAGCCAGGGTATTTTCCCAGGAACAGGAGAAGGGCTCCAAGTAGAAGCTGCAATTGATCAGCAGTCATGTGGAAAAACAAGCAGAGTTGGGTTGGTTTTTTTCTTTCTTTCTTTCTATTTTCTTTAATTGCTGGAGACAGAGTGTTTTCATTAAGGGCACTACTTCAATATGTGTGAAACATATAAACACACACATACACACACGTGTGTTTGATATATATTTCTCAAACACCATACACAGCTGGGTCCTTCCATCCTTTCCCAGAAGTTCTCCTGGCTAAACAGCTCCACCTTCCTATTCAGGCCAAGCCTCCTCTGTTGGCTACACCTTTCTTTACCAATAACATTCAGAAATAAATAGACGCTGAACCACTTTATCTTACAAGCATGAGTTAAATACTGCCTGACAAAGCAGGGATACAAAGCATTCTCATTTCATGTATGTAAAGCAATTTTTCTTTTTCATCCATGGACATAATGAACCAGGCTAAAGTTAGAAACCCATCAGATTTTAAGTACAAGACTGACAAGGTAACACTGTTTCCTAGCATTTATTAACTAACCCTAAATTATCAAAATTTGGGGGGGTTTGGGCTGGGGTTATACCTCAGTGGTACAGCATTTGCCTAGCACATGTGAGGCACTAGGTTTGAGTCTTAGTACCACATGTAAATAAATAAAATAAAGGTCCATTGACAACTAAAAAAATTTTTTTTTAAATTACTGGGGGTTTGCTTTTAAGTAAAGTCATCAGGTTACTTAGTTCCCAAGTGACAGTTTTTAAGTTACCTCCTCTAATACCTGATTTTACAATTCTCTCTAGAATTAAAGTTATTTCAAATATTTCTGCTGTGGATTTCTGATTCTACAGGATTAAAAAACAGTATTTTTTTTTTCTTTTTGTTATCTTTCTTTCCCTACTCATCCCTGAATTTCCTCTTCTGTAATAAAAACGGACCTTATCTGCTTTATTTGGGAAGAGCATAAGGTACAATTATCTTCCTCTTTAAACTTATTTAAGGGAGAATTTTTCTCAAATTCTCAGAGGTAAAAATTTCAACAGTCTTCACAGATATCAAATATATTATTTTAGAATAAGACATTACAATTTTTTAATGTTGAATTAAGAACACTGTTCTGTGCTGGGTGTGGGGGTGCACACCTATAATCTCAGATACACAGGAGTCTGAGGCAGAAGGATCATAACTTTGAGGCCAAGCCCCAATTTTAAAATAAAATCAAAAGAGCTGGGGATGTAGCTCAGTGCACATACTGTGAATACGATAGCCAACTATACATAGGTAATTTCCTTAACCTCAAAAGCGGTAATGGTGTAAGATTTAGTTAACTAATGTCTACGAAACAGATTAATATTCCATTCAAAACTCTTTTCAAATGATTTAGCTCCAGATGTGAAATTATTGTTTTTCGTGGTAAACCCTCACAAAGTTCTATAGTTATGTCTCCATACCATTTATCAGGTCTTTAACATTCATTCATTCATTCATTCATTCATTCTTTGGCACTAAATTAAAACAGATGAATGAGTTGGTCTCATCCATCAAAAAACTAACACTTTAGTGAGAAAAACACTTGATTTTAAAAAATGTTTTTGCCAGGTGCAGTGGTACAGGCTTATAATCCCAGTGACTGAGGAGACTGAGGTAGGAGAACTACAAGTTCAAGGCCAATCTGGGAACCTTAATAAGACCCTGTTCCAAAATAAAATAAAATTAAATTAAATTAAATTTTAAAAAGGCTGAGGATGTAGCTCAGAGGTATTAGAGGTAGGACACTCCTAGGTTCAATCCCTAGTACCAAAAAGAAAACAAATTTTTAATACATTTTTATGTAGGTATGGGCTAGCAAGTTGAGTGTGGTACAATTCTATTTACGATTCAAAAATATCTTCTACCACCTGACTGGGACGGCTAAAAAGTCAAAAGACAGGTAAACACCACATGTTAGCAAAGACATAGAGATAATGGAAGTCTCATACACTGCTGGTAAAACTGCAAAATGGTGGAGCCACTTCAGAAAACCCTTGGAAATTCCTAAAAATGTTAAAAATTGAGTTACCGAAGGGCGCTTTCCTGGATTTGTACATAAGAGAACTGAAAACATGTCCACTGAAAAACTTTGTTCATGGCAGCATTATTCATAGTAACCAGCAAGTGTAAACAACACAAATTATCTCAGCTGATGGACAGATAAATAAAATGTAACATATCCATAAGTATATGCATACAATGGGATATTTTTCAGCAATGAAAAGGAGTGAAGCATTGATATATGCTACAACACAGATGAACTTAAAATCAGCATGCTAAGTAAAAGCCAGTCACAAAAGATGATAATGATTCCATTTATACGAGCTGATAAGAGTAGGTGAGAAAGTAATTTGGTAGTTGCCAAGGACTGGGGAGACTTGTGGGGAATTAGGAGAGTGACTGCTGATGAGTTTCTTCAAGGGGTGATAAAAATGTTCTAGAATTAATTGCAGGGATGGTGGCGCAACTATGAATACACTAAACAACAGTGAACTGTACATTTTAAAAGGAAGAACTGCATGACTGAATTACCTCTCAAAAAAGCTGTGTGTGTGTGTGTGTGTGTGTGTGTGATTTGTTTGCTACCATAGAGTCTTACCTAAGATACATAAAAAATTTTTTATATACTATGATAATATGCTGCTGTGAGATTCAGCAAAATATTTCAAAATACTATTTATTTTGTATATTTTTTATTTTGTGCATACTTTCAATATGCACAATATATTAGTATGGGGTGGGTCATTTGAAAAGTTTGGAAACTATTCTCTGATTGATGAGAACCTATTTCCAATCTGTTATTTTGTTCAGGGTTCTGGTTCTGACAGTGGCACCATGAAGTTGGGTAGGGATTTAATAAATCTGTCCTAAGTGAATGAATATCTTTCCAGATGTCAACTACCATATATTATAATCAGATCAGGAACATACAATTCAAACTAATTAGCTAGTGGCATTAAATAAACCAAGAGGCTAAGCAACAGCCAGGCTAGGCAGAAGCCTACACAAGAAGAAACTACATATTCCCTCCATAACCTGAACAAAGATTAACTTAGATGGCTACAATTAAAAATTAGAAATACGGAACTACTACATTCTACTGCTGAGTGTGAATTTGAACAACAAATTTGGGAAACTGGTTATATCTTCTGAAGGCAAAAAGATACATCTCTTATGACCTGGTATTTCCTCTCCTAGGTATCTATCTGATAAATGTATACAAATTTTTATCTACCCAAATGTTTAAAGCAATATTTTTCATAGCTGTAAAAAACAAAACAAACAAAAAAATCTTGTTCATTAACAGAATAGGTAATGAAATTGTAATGATGTAATGATTTATGTAAAAGAATACTTCAAGGCTGGGAATATAGCTCAGTGGAAGAGCACTTGCAGAAGAGCACTTGCCTAAAATGCATGAGGCCCTGAGTTCCCTCCTTAGTAACACACACACCTGTACACACATGCATACACACATCCAGCAAGACTGATGAATACTAAATCAAAATTTAAAATTCGACATGAGCAAAAATAAAAAACTGGATTTTTTTCCCCCCAGTACTGGGGACTAAACCCAGAGATGCTCTACCCACTAAGCTACATCCCCAGTCCTTTTCATTTTTTTATTTTGAGACAGTTCCTAGGCTGGTGAGGCTGACCTTGAACTTGCAATCCTGCCTCAGTCTCCTCAGCTGCTAAGATTATAGATGTGTACCACTAAGCTTGGCAAAAACTGGATTTCTTAAAAGAAAAATTATTTATAATAAAGGTCCACAACTCCAAAATCCAAAGTGATCTGAAGACAAAGTTTATCTCTAACTCATTTGATAGCAAAACCTCTCCTGAACTGAAGTGAAAGTATTTATGTCTTTTTTTTGTTTGTTTGGTTGGTTTTGGCAGTAGTGGGGATTGAACTTAGGGCCTCACACGGGTTAGGCAAGTCCTTTTACCACTGAGCCACATCACCAGCCTGTATTTATGGTTTTTATGTAGCTCAAAAGGAGTGATTACTTTTGTATTTTATCAAGAAATACTAATGTACTGGCCTACACGGCCTATAGGGTGCTTCCCAGGCTGTAATCATGCCTTACATTTCTAAAATGCAAGTTTTCAATTCTCAAACACATCTAGCCTAAAGGACTACAGATTTTTTAAAAAATTGTTTTCCTAGAGCATTAAAAACCAAGTTAAGTACCCTGATCTAAATTTAACAAAAGTATTCAAACCTACTGAGAAAGTATAAAGCTTGCATTTAAAGATAGTAAAGAAGGCCTTTAAAAATTAAGAGATTTGTCAATTGAACAGACACCTCATGTTACAAAAGTTATCAATTTCTTCCAAACTAACCTATAAATAAATGCAATCCGATCCCAACCAAAGCCCCAACTGATCTTTCAGGAAAACTTGACAAATGATTCTAAAATTTCTGTAAAAGTGAAAAGGATTCCAAAGAGTCAAAACAAAGAACAATGCAAAAGCCTATGTCAGATATCAAAATTTATTTGAAAACTATGAATTGGTTGCATAGTGTTTCTATAAGGGTGAAAAATACCAAAAAAGGAAACAAAAAAAAAAAAAACCCTCAGAAACAAACCCACAGATATAGACAATTAATGACACTGGCTCTGCAGATGAGCACAACAGGGTTGTTTTTCCAATACACATTGGTAAAATGGGTATAAATATGTGAAAAAATGAAACTGGACCTTTACTTCACACTATACACTATTAAATCAACTACAAATCAATAATGAATCTAAAAATGCCATAAAAAGTTTTCAGAAGATGTTACTAGAGAATATTTCTTATTTTATGGAAAATGGCCATATAGGAAAACATTAATCAATTCACATACACTAAAATTATGAACTTGGGCTAGCTGTGTAGCTCTGTGGTACAAGACTTACCTAGCCATGTATGAGGTCCCGAGTTTAATCCCCAGCACAGAAAAAATAAAAATTAATTATTAAAAATTACAATGAAAAAATAAATAAATGAATATTTTATTTATTTATTTATTTATTTATTTATTTGAAGTGCTGGGGACTGAACCCAGGGCCTTGTGCTTGCAAGGCAAGGACTCTACCAACTGAGCTATATCCCCAGCCCTAAATGTTCATTTTTAAGCAAAGAACCTCAAAATATAATTCTTAATAGTCTACTAGTTTACTTTTACTTAAATATAGGTAGTCAAATCATGCTTTTATACCAACAATTTCAAGAAGAAAACACTTTTTTAAAAAATTAAAAGTAAATACTAAATTTCTCATCCTATTAAGTAAAATAAATTGTAAGCAAAGTACAACCATACCTTTCACTTACGGTTATTAATTTAAAATTACTTTAAGATCAAAGCTAAGGTATTTGGGTTGTACCACTACTTGCTCAAGAAAAGCTTCTTAGAGCTCATCTGAATATTAAACAGTTTGCAATGGATATCTTCAAACTATATACCCTGTCATAAACTGTCATAAATTTCCTTAACTTCAACCCATGGAGATTCAACCATATGGAACTAGTTCCCTTTGTTGTGAGAAATATAGTTGTTGTAAGAATTAAAATGAGCTATGAAATGAGTGTACCAAATGACTAGAACACAGCAGACACTGAATAAATATTACTTCATTCAAGTGTAAAATTCTATGACCATTGTCTTATTTATTATTACTGTTGAATTAATTTTAAGAAAAACTTTACAAACAATAATTCCAAAGTCATTTAAAACTCTTAATTCTGAAAAAAGAAAAAAACCTTAATTCTGGGTGTCGCTCAGTGGAAAAGCATGTGTCTGGCATGTAAGAAATCCTGGGTTGAAATCACAGCATGGGGGATGGGGGGGTCAGACACAGTGGTACATGCTTATAATCCCAGCAACTTGGAGGATGAGACAAAAGGATCACAAATTCAAGGCCAGTGTTAGCAACATAGTGAGACCTGTCTCAAAATAAAAAATGAAAAGGACTGAAGGACTGGGTTCAGAGTTCAGAGGTATCTCCTACCATTCAATTCCCAGCACACCGCAGCTCAAATTCTTAAGATTCTATGAACCTACAAAAACAGAATTCAAATGATGTCCTTTAGTGACTAAGCATATATATGCTAGATACAGAACACTAAAATTTGGCAAATGAAGCCAGGTGCAGTGGCATACATCTGTAATTCCAGCTACTTAGGAGATTGAGGTATGAGGATCACAAGTTCAAGATCAGTCTCAGAAACTTGGTGAGACCCTGTCTCAAAATAAAAATAATTTTAAAAGGAATAGGTTGTAGCTCAGTGGTATAGTACTTGCCTAGCATGCACAAGGTCCTGGGTTCAATTTTCTGGACCATCAACAAAGGAGGGACAGAGGAAGGAAGGAAAAAAGGAAAGAAGGAAGCAAGGCAGGGAGGGATGGAGGGAAAAAGGGAGGGAAAGAAAGGGGTAGGGTGAGAAGGAAACAAGATGCAGGATAAATGAGAATGTAATTCTACCCACCTCTTCAGATACTGAGCATCCAAACCAGGGTTTCCTTGTGCAAGGCAAGCCTTCTACCACTGAGCTATATCCTCCATCTTAATCTTACTTTAAAAAAAAAAAAATTGGCAAAGATTAGCAGTACACTGAGGATTGTACCCTTTTTGTTTTGAGACAGGGTCTCACTGAGTTGCCCAAGATGGCCTTAAATTTGCCATCCTCCTGCCTCAGTCTCCTGAGTAGCTGGGAATACAGATGTGTGCCAGCACCCCAGTCTTATTTTCTTATAAAGAAAGAATATATAAATTAAAATGAGTACACACATAAAAGGAAAAGATCCATGCCAAATATGAGGGTAAATCTGAAAAGAAATAAAGGCAAAAATAAATTTTACTTACGTATCTCAGCCGTTATTTGAATTGTTAGAACCAGTTTTTAAAAAATGGTAAGAAACAGTGACAAAATGCCTAGTAGGAGGTACATGCCCAAATAATAGGAGAGAAAAAAGTTGCTTCACTGTGCTTATTGCATCTTCTCCAAGGTTATAAGAGAAGATTACAATTACTCATAATATTAAATATCATGATGTATACTTAGATTAGTATTTTGTAAAAATTAACTGGAAGAGGAAACAAAGTACAAGCAATACTGTTAGATTCCTATCCTCAAATAGAACAAAAATTACTGGCCATTGATATTATCTAGTCACTGCCAGAATAATGCAAAAAGAAATCCTGCAATAAAGTATTACATCATGGTATAATTTAAAAGCTGTTCCATGACTTCTAGTGGCAAACACCTATGTTCCTTTTTCCATAAATGGAGATGGAACCCCCTTCTCTTTTCCTTTTACTTGGGATCAATGTGACATCAAGTGTTTCTAGGGCAAAGATCATTAAAATGCTTTAGAATGCACTGACTTCTAATGTGCAAAATGCTGCATCCCTCAGAATTTACTCAGTAAATATTTGCTAAATGACTGTATGTACAAATGACACTGACTTACTTATCTCAGCTTAGCAACAACTGTAAGTTATTTATTAACCCCACTATGTGGAGGTGGAAACAGTTCTGTAAAGTGATTGTGTTAACAAATGGTAAAGTCAGAGTCAAAACTTTAATGCTTTTATTCTGTTATTTCTTTACATAGTACATACTGTCTATGAAAACATGAATTATTTCCAGAAGGGAGGAAGTGGAAAAAAAAAATCACAGAGATAAGGAGAAACAGGAAAACGGAATAGAAAGCATGGAAAACCTTGACTATGACAGTAAGTCAAACTGTAAAAAGCAAAGAACTGACCCAAAGTATCTGAGGCAGAGCTAGAAGAGCAGGATATAGCTGAGTATCATGTTCAGTAATTATGGTACCTTTCCTCAGAGGGATTCCTCCCCTCCTGCCATACACCTCAGCGCATATGAGACCCAAAATTTACCTCTAATCTCCCTTTATCCAGGGTTAATAATGGTCTCCTACTGGCCTAATTTGCTATTTACAGGTAATAAACATTTCAGAAACAATTCTCCAAAAACAATATGGCCCGGTTAACTATAAATGGGCCAGCTACTGCTGAATTGAGACTATGTAACAAACAAACTCCAAAATGCAAATGAATTACAACAATCAATGCTAATTTCTTGCTCATGAATCTGTAGTTTGGCTGGAGCATCTGCTTCAAACTGCAGGTCAAATTTAAATCTCCTTCATGCACCTTTCATTCTGGGACCCAGTTTGAAAAGGAAGTAGTTAGCTGGCCCAATTCCTTCTTATAGCAAATGGCAGAAATACAAGAGAGGCCAGGCGCGCTGGCACATGCCTATAACCCAGCAGCTCTGGAGGCTGAGACAGGAGGATCACAAGTTCAAAGCCAGCCTCAGCAAAAGCCAGGTGCTAAGCAACTCAGTGAGACCCTGTCTCTAAATAAAATACAAAAGAGGGCTGGGGATGTGGCTCAGTGGTCCCGTACCCTGAGTTCAATCCACAGGACAAAAGAAAAGGAAAAAGAAAAAAAGAAAAGAAAAGAAAAGAAAAGAGAAGAGAAGAGAGAAAGAGGAGAAGAGAAGAGAAGAGAAGAGAAAAGAGAAGAGAGAAAAGAAAAGAGAGAAGAAAAGAGAAAAGAAAAGGCAAGGCAGGCAAGAGAGCTGGAGAAACCTGTCGTGCCTGTTAAAAGTCTCATTTCACAAATGGTGTACTGTCATTTTCATCTCCATTCTGTTGGCCCAAGCACAACATATGACCAGGTCCAAAGTTGGTGAGGCAGGGATGTATGTATACTTAACCTCAAGAGAAAGGGTGGGGAATATTTGCTGAACAATAATTCAATTTACTGTAAACTCTCAGAGAAATTCCCAGAATAATTTCACTTGTGTTCAATAATGACCACACAAACATAGCAAGGTATTGATCAAGGAACTCTCTGCTATCAAATTCTCACATGACAAAGAGCTAAGAGGAAGAGTAAATATGTGGATGACAGAATCAAGATGAAAAACTTCTTAACATACTGGCACAAATGGGCTAAGCCTAATGCAATGTAATCTCACAGAAGCAAAAATCCTGCTATGGGACTAGCATAAAATAAAGAAGACTGATTTAATGGCAAGATATGTAAGACAGTGATTTTGAGTTTAAGCTCAATAAGAGTCATTTATGTGATACAGCTGCCTAAAAAGGATAGTGCAACTTAGTTCACATTAATAGTAGTAATAACGTTGAGTGCCTAGTATGAAATACACAATAAAACTTTAAAGAAAAAAAAAACAAAACAGCAAACTCTGAGCCAATAACACCCACAAGATCATTACCTTGGGTTCTGATCTGTGTATCAAGACGAAGGAATGATGACAGGAAACAGGATAAGTAAGTAATTTGAAACTGAGTTTATAGGACATTCGAATATGAATTGAATAACTACAGATTTTTAGGACTCGGAAGGCAAGGAATGGGATATTGATCAGTAGAAAGAGGAAACAAGCATAAAAGTTATCTTCGAATTCCTAAAAGACGATCCTGTGGCCAGAAGGTTACTTAAAAGGGAAGATTTTAAATAGGAACTTCCTACCTAGAAATTGAATGCTCTGAAGGCTGAGGCTGTAGCTCAGTTGGTAGAGTGCTTGCCTTGCATATGCAAGGCACTGAGGTTCGACCCTCAGCACCACATAAAAATAAATAAATAAAGTTTTTTTTAAAAAAAATAAAGAAACTGAATGCTTTGAGAGATGGTGAAATACTGAATGAGTTCAGTTATAAGTGGTTTGCCTCTGTATCAGCAGTTGGTAACCTTTCTGTAAAGGGTCAGGGAATAAAAATTTTTGGCTTTACAGATCATAAGGTTTCCATTGAAACTAATCATTGTATCAAAAAAGCAGCCACAGATAACATGGAGACAAATGGGTGTGGCTGTGACCCAATAAAACTTTACTTACAAAAACAGATGTCAGGTCAGAGAGCGACAGTTTGCCAACCTCTTCTCTATATTGAAAAAAGGGAGTGAATGCAAAGAGAGTTGGACCATATGACCTTCAAACCACTTCCAGCTCCAAGGTTCCACAAAAAGTCATTTAAGCTATCCAGTGATTGCTACACACGCGCGCGCGCCCGCACAAAAAGGACATATCTAGGGAGATGACAAGGGGAGGGTAAAAGAGGAAAGATACAGATAATATGCAGATGTGCACAAACATTTATAAATCATACAGAAAGAAAACTGCTGCAAACATATAAGGAGTAGGTCACTGTGGGAAGCCTCCTTTTTTTAGCAGAATCAGACGAGGCTGAGCCATGGGAAGCAGAGGCCTAGCTTCTAGAAACTGCCGGGGGGCACATGGCACTGTGTGGGAGTGGTTCCCTGTCTCCTTCTGGAATTTTCCTCTTAAGAGAATGGCTTTCCAGCCGGGCGCAGGAACGCAGGCCTATAATCCCAGCACTTGGGAGGTTGAGGCAGGAGGATCTCGAGTTCAAAGCCAGCCTCAGCAACTTAGTGAGGCCCTAAGCAACTCAGTGGGACCCTGTCTCTAAATAAAATACAAAATAGGGCTGGGGATGTGGCTCAGTGGTGGAGTGCCCCTGGGTTCAATCCCCAGTACCAAAAAAAAAAAAAATAGAGAATGGCTTCCCTATCTCCACCCTATCCTGTCCATCACAGAAGCTCCTCCCAGTCCTTGCCCCCTTTACCTGTATATTATAAATAAAAGAGAGTTGGGCAGTTGTTGTAAGAGGCCAGAGCTGGTATGGCTAGTCATGCCCCCTCTCATTTGGCTCTTGTGTGTTTATTGGGTAGATAAGTTTTTGGGGTAATTGAGTAATATACCACCAACATCCTCCTTGGGCAGTTAACCCTTTTCTCCTCCCCGTGGGACGTGGCAGAGAAGACCCCCACAGGTCACCCTCATTAAAACTAATTTGAGAGATGGTTGCTAATCATAAATGCTTGCTCTTAAATAAGTCCCTTTTATGGGAGGGCACCAGAGTAATCAGAAAACAGACACAGGAACACAGGCACCGCCATAATGATTTTACACTATTAGCTGAACAAATAAGGCAACAGCTAAGACCACTACCCTTTAACAAGCCTTTCCATATCTACAGGGAGAATCAATGGGGACATACACAAACTGCCTTCTTAAAGCCCTTTTACCTTTGTTGGGCATTATATCTTCATACATGAATATGAGGAGGAATGCCCACTGAACTCCAAGCAAGGGAAAAGAAAGTTATAATTGGATTTCACCAAAGATCCAGAATTTCTACCTTATGAAAAATAGCAAGTCAGAGAATATCCCTTCCCTTGCTACCATGGCCCTCCATAATGCCTATGTCATAACAAAGGTCCTCAGCTATTATGTGTCCACAACAAATAAGCACAGAAATTGAGAGTAAGTATTTAGAAATGTTTCAGCAATTAGACACTGGTTATTTTGTCAGTTAAATGCAAATATTAAAAAATCTGAGAAAATATAAGTATTTATTTTCATAATTTGTCACTTTCTAGTCATTTAAATGTTAATTAAGACTGTGACTTAAAATTTATTATTTGTAATTAAACTAAAGGAAGTAATTAGGTATTTTTATCTCTAATTTCCAGACAGCAAAAAGCCTACTGGTCACTTTAGTGAGAAAAGACATATTGAATGACATAGCAATAATGAACCAAACAAAAACAATGGAAGTGATTTCAAAGAAGCAAAGACCAAAGATTGTACTATTTTATATATAGGTATAATTGATCATGAAGTGTTAAAATAGTGTGATATTGGCTATCAAACAAAACCACCAAAACTCATTTAGCATTTTAATAGAAATATAAAGAAATTCAAAACAACAAAAAGTATTTAAAGCCAGGCGCGGTGGCGCACGCCTGTAATCCCAGCGACTTGGGAGGCTGAGTCAGGAGGACCGCAAGTTCAAAGCCAGCCTCAGCAACTTAGCGAGGCCCTAAGCAACTCAGTGAGACCCTGTCTCTAAACAAAATACAAAATAGGGCTGGGATGTGGCTCAGTGGCTGAGTGTCCCTGAGTTCAATCCCTGGTTAAAAAAAAAAAAAAAAAAGTATTTAAATTAAAGATTAGCTCTGAGGGGCTGGAGTTGTGGCTCAGTGGTAGAGCACTTGCCTGGCATGTGTGAGGCGCTGGGTTTGATCCTCAGCACCACATATAAATAAATGAATAAAATAAAACATCCATTGACAACAACAAAAAAAAATAGAAAAAGAGATTAGCGCTGAATTACAAATCCAATGTAAGTATATGTTCATTATTTCACATATCAATATTGGAGTTTCCAGGCTCCTTCTACAGTAGTTCTTTGAGATGCTAATAATTTTAAACACACACACAAGCATGTGCACACCCACACACAGGTGAAGATGTTAGATATCCCATCAAAGTTGTTTGCTTGGAAATGGTCAGTGACTATACAACAAAGAACCTATTTTCAACATCATCACAGTTTGATGCATTTAGGAACTGGCTAAAGATATTAGAGATCAATTCACAGAACCAACCCGACACAGTGTTTTTAATTGAAACTTAACAAATGCAAAGAAACGTGGCAATTCTTTTAGTACATATGTGACCCGAACATGAAGTTATTCTAAAAAACTGTTTTCAGCTCCACTTACGAAAACAATTCCAAACTGTATAAATCTATGAAGGACTAGGTAGTACACAAATGTAGTTTAGACTTTAAATTTTTTTGTGACAGTGTATTCTGATGCAACAACAGGGAAATATTCTGGAAGAGTAGTACAGATTAAGAAGTTTACTCCACTGGGTTTGATTCTCAGCACCACATATAAATAGATAAAATAAAGGTCCATTGACAACTAAAAAAATAATTTTAAAAAAAGGAAGTTTGATCCAGGGCATAAATCAATGTACGAATTCTGATTGATAAACTTATGCTATGATTTAAAAAAAAAAAATCCCTTGTCTAAACAGTATGCTTAGTGACATACTATAACTGTAGATTAAAGGTCAATCCAATAAATAAGAGAATAATCTCTTCACTGAGTGATGATGTGGAAATAGGTCATACACTATTGTTACTACATGCTGAGGTTCCATGGTTGTCAACATGAAATGAAATGGAACGTTCTTAGAAAAAATTTTTCCCAGTGCTGAGTACTGAACCCATGGCCTTGTGCATGCTAGGCAAGCACTCTAGCACCAAGCTACATTCCCAAGTTGAGAAACGAAATTTTAACTTTACTGAAGAAAAAAAAAGAGAAAAAAAAGTTTAGCCCTAATGATTTAATAAAGTGAAATGGATAGTCACACATTTGTCTTACATATTTAGCATTTCAATTTTAATGTCTTATATATTAGCATTTTTAATGATCTTTATATATCCACATAATAAAGGTATACAAGTATTTTTCAGTGGCCAATAAGATCATCAGCAAAAATGGAAGTTAAAAACATGAAAAGGGCAGAGTTTCTACACATCCTTATGGACATATTCCATAATTTAGCAATAATTTTCCATGAAATAGATATAATTAGATGCTGTACATTTGTGGAAAAATTATCACTGAACATTATACAGAATTTGAGAAAACATTTACAATCATTTTTTCTATCAAAAGAACACCCATATGTAAGAAATGCACGGACCCAATATCTATTTCTTAAACCTCAATAATTTAAATTTAACTATACCCTGATAGAATAAATTGTTGAAACTGATTACTAATGAAAGATTACTAATAAATGATTGAAAATAATCAAATGCTTCATCTTGGAAAAAAGTTTAGACATGAATTTGTAAGTTTGCTAAAATTTCTTTAAAAATCTATTCTTCAGTTCTCACCAATATACTTCTCAGTCTGGTTTCTTTATAATGAATGTTGTTAAAACAGGAACAGTTAACACACATATTACAAGTAGACACAGTGTTGCTTTAGAATGTGTGTAGCAGCATTTAAATGGAGAGTTTCAATGTCACTCGACTTTTTGTTTGGATAATATTGTAAAATGACAAAGTTATTGTGAAAATAGCAATTTCTCTATCAAAAGGCAAGGAGATACTACCAAGTAACATTTAACATTTCTAGTTCTTTTCTTCTTACATTTGACTTTACTGAAATATGATTTGTTGACTGGGTAATTTAAAACCTTTGAGCTTGTACATCTGGTCTTTTTTATGGTTTATCCAATCCAAAATTTATCCATTTTTATCATATTTTATAAAAGTATCCATCCACAAATTATAAGGGAAGTTAGTTCTTCACAACAGATAGTTTGAATGCACATAGGTTGGCAAATCACAGTCTGCCATCTATTTCATTAAATGAAGTTGGAATGAAATAGTCACATTCACTTGTTTGCCAACAGTCTGTTGCTTTTACTCTACAGTAGCAATGTTAGGTTATTTGTCAGAGACCGTATGACTCTCAAAGCATAAAATATTTACTATCCAGTCCTTTAAAAAAAAAATATCAAAGTTGACCAACCTCAGCTCTACATGGTTAAATATAAACCATTAGGGTGACTTTTCTATTTTCCTCCTCCAATCATTCGATAAGCTAAGACAACACTGGAAGTCAAGATCCTTAAGATGACTAAATATTCTGACCTTCAGATAGGGAGCAAGAAAAAGTAAAATTTGGTTGTTGGAGCAGCCATGCTGCTGGTCAGGGCACCGCTCACCTTCGGCTGCCTTGTCTTAAGCACTTCCCCCATTTCTGTTCCCAGGACCTTAACTAAGATACAAAAACAGGATTTCCTAAAGCAATAAAAGACCAACAGTCCCAAGGTCCAAAACAGCCAAGAACTATGTTGAAAAGTTCAACAACTGCACCGAGGACAGTGTGTTTCTTCAAGAAGTCCCACATCAACATGGCCCTGGTGCAGATAATGAAATGACTGAAATACATGCTGGAGGTGCAAAGTGGCAGACCTACATGCAGGAGAATCAAAACCCTCATCTGAACAACTGTGACTTCCAAACCAACTGCCTTGCAAAGTGGACTTTGTGTTGCTCCTCTGAGATCTGGGCCAGCTCCTGAGGTTTGAGATGGCCATTCTCCATTACCACTGACCACAACTTTCTCTTCATCAAGACCACAGCTGAGACAAATATGTGATGCACACGTTCTTCATTACCATGAGCCCCAGTCCCATGACCTGACCATCACAGACCTTCACCAGCCTTCTCAACAGTGGGCAGATGGAAATGCCAATGGGTCATTACAAAGTAGCTGAGATGAGAGAATGACAGAACCTCATAGCCATATAATAAAATATACTGTATAACATTTTCTTCTAAAATTAACTAAAAGGATCAAAACAATAACAAATTTTCCAGCTGCAGGAGTGTTCCTGTGCACATATACAACAATGTGCAGGCACATGTGCACGTGCTTAAGAGGGAGAAAAAAGACCTTCTCCTGTTATTACAGTCAATCTAACTATTCTTCAATACCATCAAAAATGATGCCCTGTATAGAATTCAAGCAGCAATCAAAAGAGTACAAAAGATAATGTTAGTTTGATGTGCTTTTGGGTTTCACTTGCTACTTGGAATTCAATCAATATATTCTGTGTATTAATTATAGCTATTTAATTCAATCTCTGTAGTTTAATAACTTTAAAATAAATTTATTTTTATAAAAACATATGCCCAGAGTAGGTCCCTAGTCTTTTATAGATTAGAAATGCAAGCCTATAAAATGGAAGGATATCCTGTTATTTTGAGAACAATACCTCACTTATTAACACACCTCTTAAATAATTTCCTACTATGATTTTTAAAATTCCATTACAATATACATCATATACACAATGAATACAAATTCTTGAAAGTTGTTGACAAGTTGGAATTTGTTTTTTAAAATTTTAACTTTAGAACAAAAGTACTAGAATATTTTGAGCACTAATATCAGGGAGTCAATCTATCAACAAGTATTTGAGTTTTTTCCTTCATGAAGTTGTGAACTACAAGAAACTGACATAAAATCTCTGGTCACGAAGAATTTACAACCTAGTTGAAAAGTCTTCTAAGTAGTTTAAAAGCAGCTACTTCTTATGTTCATAGTATGGAGGAATTTGCCTTCAAACCACCTATCAGTAATCAATCCTAAAGAATTAGAAATTATAGAAGAGAAATGCTATAATTATATTAACCAAAATATAATCAAAAAATGAGCTAAAATTATTATGAAGCAACTTTTTAAAAATTTTTATTTGTTTAGGTACTGTGACAGTTTGACATATTTTACTCCATGGAAATGTTATAGGCCAGGCTATATGGGCAATGACTAAACAGACTCCATTTTACCTTGAGACTCCCATGTTATGTAGAAAATACTTCTTGAAGGGTTATGAAAAATATATTCCTAAAAGACAGCTCCCCAAGAAAAACGGAGGGACAGTGTGGCTCGGAAGGAGGTAGGGGAAATTGGCCAAACATTAAACCTCTCCCAGCGCACTCTTTCCTAATAACAACAGGCCCTAAACTTTGATCTTTCCCCATTGCAAATTAGCCCTAAATGGAGGCACAGCAAATATTGAAACTCTGGGAAACAAGGGATCCCAGAGAAAGAGCAATGAGTTTCAACCACCTTCCTAAATTAAAGTTTTAACCTGTACAATTAGCCCCTGACAGTCAAAACTGCACATGATTACATCATTGTACCCTATAAAACCAAAATCCCCTCTGTAACTGACAGCTATTTTCCCATCAGGAAAATGGGCCCAATGGCACCTGAGTCTGCGAATGAATAAGGGCTTCTCTGAATCAGTCGAGTTCTGCCTCCCGTCCTCTTGCACTTACATTTCTCCCATAGGAACACCCTGCCTCTGTACCCATCATCAGTTGCTGAGCATAACATGTCTGGCAACACAAAATGGCAATTCTTGCATAATGAAAAATTGTTCTCTTTTTGATTCCTATTTTCCTAAACAATGTACCATATCAACAGTGTTGTCAACAGTGATTGTCTAGATGTTAGTAACCATTCTTTAATTTGTACCTACATAAGGTCATTTTGACCCACTTCCCCCTTCTGCTAATGATTTTAGATCTCATGATGTTAGTTTATAATTTTAAATGATAGTAACAGACACTTAGGATTGATGTATTGACTTATGGTATAAAAACCTCTACAATCCTATGGTCAGGGCTGTTTTCCCAATAGCCATTTTTTGGGGTGTTGTGTGAGACAGTCAGGCAGTTGGCTAATAAAGACAAATTTGGACTTCTCAGTGGTGATCGGTCTGTTCTTAAGTTGCGCCCCATAACAGGCACTGATTTTGCACATACTAAGCATGCACTCTACCACTCAGCGACAGTACATCCTTAATCAAGCACCTTTTCTAAAAAAAGCCCAAATAAGAGAAAAAGCAAATGTAATTTTGAGTATTAATGAGAAGGCTTAGTGACAAAATTAGCTGCAGTAGATTTAGTCTAAAATTAAAATAAAACATACAAATAAAGAGAGAAGAAAATGTATTAGAGCACTAAGTGAAAAAAAGTGTGGGAGGGGAACACACCTTTTAAAAACAAAGTTGAGCACCTGCAGTCCCAGCTTCCTGGGAGGCTGATGCAGGAGAACTGCTTGAGCCCAGGAGTTCAGAGCCAGCATGAGCAAAAACAAAAGAGCATGCTAGAGGTATTTAGAGGTAAATGTTCAGATTTTTGCAATTTGGTTTGAAATGTACCAAAAACAAAATGAATTAATGGATGGTAGAAAGATCAATAGATAGACAGATATGAGATAAAGCAAATACACTAAATGTTAGACTTTTGATGGTAGGTATATGGGTATTAATTTTAGTATTCTTTCAACTTTGCTATATATTTGAAAATATTCAAAATAAAAGATTTTTAGTATAAGCACACACACACATCAGTGTTCAAATGATACACTGAGGGAGGTTAAAGTGTTAATATGCTTTATTCTTTTTCTATTTTGAATATTTATTTTGAATACTGGATTCACAGAGAATCCAATGCTATATTTTTCCTTCCAACAAATACAAATGAAAAGAGCTGTATTTTGTAACAATGTGGATTATCAAATAAAATTATTTATGTACACATAAAACTTTTTCCATCCACATTTTTTAAAACTTTACTCTTTTTTCTTTTTGGTATCAGGAATTGAACCCAGGGGCATTTAACCACTGAGCCACATTCCCAACCTCTTTTTATTATTTTGAGACAGGGTCTTGCTAAATTGTTCAGGGCCTTGCTAAGTTGCTGAGGCTGGCTTTGAACTTGCAATCCTCCTGCCTCAGCCTTCCAAGTCACTGGGATTACAGATGTACACCCTCATACCTGGCTAAACACTTTACTTTTAAAATGTACTTGCATCTTTCCCAAACCCAATTAAAATGTTGCTTTTCATTATCAATATAAAAATATTTCTGAAAGGAAATAATCTAATTTTTAAAAAAATTTTTTAGTTGTAGATGGACATAATGCCTTTATTTTATTCATTTATTTTTATGTGATGCTGAGGATCGAACCCAGTGCCTCATGTGGGCTGGGCAAGTGTTCTACCACTGAGCTACAGCCCCAGCCTGAAGTAATCTATTTTATTTGTGGTATCCTCAACATCTAACAGTGCCTGCCACATGATAAGAGCTGAGTGTTAGCCGAACTCTACTGCTAATTAACACTATTTAGATTGAAATTTAAACGGAGAAGCGGACATATGCTTTTGATCCCTGCAATGTTTCAATATTCATCCTGGAATGTCATAAATCACGCAAAACATAAAACCATCATATTCAGAACTATCATCCCTCCCTCTTCTCCTCTAGTACTAAGAATAGATAATAGGTTTAATTTTATTTCTGACCAACCATCAGAAATGGAATGTGACACCTTACCACTATAAAGACAGGAGTCTTTATTGTCATTTACTTCATTTTCTGGGTGAACTTAAATAGAACTCACACAGTGACTGTTTTGTATAGTCTATGTGAAGCTATTAATAGATAAGAATGGGTGTTCTCATCATACAGATTTGTATTCAGACATAATTCTAAAGTCCTTGGAACTCCCATGAGAAATTTTTAGTACTTCCTTGTTTCAACTATTCACATTCCCAAAGGAAGAGAATGGCAGTTTGGTTCTAGATTCTAATCTCTGGTGGAAAATAAGAAATACAAGCCGGGCGCAGTGGTGCACGCCTGTAATCCCAGCACTTGGGAGGCTGAGGCAGGAGGATTGCGAGTTCAAAGCCAGCCTCAGCAACTTAGCGAGGTCCTAAGCAACTCAGTGAGACCTTGTCTCTAAATAAAATACAAAATAGGGCTGGGGATGTAACTCAGTGGTGAAGTGCCCCTGGGTTCAATACCCAGTACCCCCCAAAAAAAGAAAAAGAAATACAAATACTAAAATTATACAGAAGTCAGAGTTTAGAAAAGTTAGGCACATATAAGGGATGATCTTTTTTTATTTCTTCAAAATTTACAAAGTTAATTATGCAGTAAAGAAGAAAAACTATAAATACTGGTGTTTTAAGTCAGCTATTTATTTCACTGCTGTGACTAAATGATCTGACCAGCGCAATTATAGAAGAGGAAAGGTTTATTTGAGGGTTCACAGCTTCAGAGGTCTTAGACCATAGAAGGCTGGCTCCATTCCTTGGGGCTCAAGGTGAGGCAGAACATCATAACAGAATAGCATGGCAGAGGGAAGCAGCTTGCATCATCAAGCAGAGTGAGTCTCCACTTAACAGATACAAATATACCCAAAGCCACAACCCAATTCCAATCTCCTCCAACCACACCCTACCACTTCAATGAATCCCATCAGGAGTTAATTCACTGATTACCAATTCATTTCTCCTCTGAACTTTCTTGCATTGTCTCACATGTCAGTTTTGGGGGGACCTCACATTCAAACCATAACATACCAGCTATTGCCACTGCAGCAACTGACCTCTGAAGTGTACAGAGAGACAATAATAAGCAGAGAGAACACAAGCTTGTAGTAAGACACCAAGGCTCAGACTACATGAGGGCTACTCTTTCTGAGCCTCAATGTCTTCAATTTAAAAGTATGAATAGTAGGCTGTATCTTATGATACAGGTCTAACAATTTAAATAAAACAATGGTGACTCGCGCATATTTAGAGCTCTTTTCAATCACACTGGTTCAAGTAGTCACACTGAGAGGCTCAAATTAATATCTGAATAGAAAAATTATACTGCATTTACTATATTAGTTCCCCAGAGCTACTGTAATAAAGTACCACAACTGGGTAGCTTAAGACAACAGAAATTCATCCTTTCATAGTTCTAGGGGCAAAAAGTTCAAAATCAAGGTGTCAGCAAGGCTGGTTCCTTTTTGGAGGTTCTGAGAGAGAACCTGTTCCTTGTATCTCCAGTATAATCTGGAGATAGTCAGCAATCCTTAGCATTCCTTGATTTATAGATTCATCATTCCACTCTCTGCTTCAAGCAATCTTCACATGCCATTCTCTTCCCTGTCTCTCTCATCAAATGCCCTTCTTCTCCTAAAGACAGGAGTTACTGGATTAGGGCCTATTCTAACCCATTATTACCACATCTTAACTTGATTATATCTGCAAAGGTCCTGCTTCCAGATAAGGTCACATTCACAGGTTCTGGTAGACATGATTTTAGGGAGCACCTATCCAACCCAGAATAGCTACAAAACCTTGTTTGTAGAGAATAAGTAAAAATAAAGTCACTCCCGTCAACTGAAGGTTTTACATGTTATTTTATGCTGAGAGAGAAAGTCTTATTTTACTTATCTCAGTATATACTTTTAAAACTACTTAAAAGACTTACAATGTTTAGCAAATACAATTGCATCTTTAGGAAGAAAAGTGCAATCTACACAAGGATATTATTATTTATCTGGTCAGAGTCCATAATGCCTCTACTTTTGTGATGAAATTCTAATCACAACCATTAAGCAAGTCACTCAGGAAAAAGTGTTAGGTGACCAGAACATGAATTTAGGCCAATGAAACTGCAGCAAATCTGCCCCTATGAGAGTATGCAAGCCAATTCATGTAGATATATAAAAAAATAACTGAACTATATCTACACAGAAAGCAGTGAAGCTGTATCAACACTTAAGCACAGACAGACCTCTGGCGCATCCTATTCCTTCCCCTCACTTAGACAGAATATCAGACAGTCCAATGACACAGGAATGTATGAGATTTTCTGGAGAAAAAAGGATTTCTACAACACAGACTGGCTTCTGGGTTATGGCACCACCTTCAGTTACACATTCACTTTCAAAGTATTCAGACATGTTGCAGTTTAAATGTACTTGTTATGTAGTGCATAACGATAATTCTCTTCAGAAGAGAAACCTAAAATTTTTCATCAGCCTGTCCTTACTGCAGTGATTACAGGGTGCCCAGCTTGTTCCCTGCTTCCTGCCCTCAAAGCCAATGGCAGCAGGTCCTCTGTGGAAAACTATTTTATACAGAGGCCTCAGGTATTTCATCACAGTTATACAAAGCTGACTGGTACCAACCATTTTGTTTGACATCACAAAATCAGTCAGGTTTAGACCACAGCAACTTGGCATTCATATTTGAGGATATTAGAGGGCAAAGGGCTCTGAAAATCAGGCATATTGATGTAACCATACATCAATATTCACTCAGCAGAGGATTATCTAAAAGATGACACACTCAGTGTGATGTCATCACAGTTCAGTCACCTAAAAAACAAACCAATTTCTTTAGCTTTAAGGTTTTATCAGTTTTTATACAGATAACAAGATAATTAGAACAAAACTTTGCTTCAGATGAAATTATAGAGAACAATCTGATAAAGACTTCATAAGTACTCAGATAAATTTAAAAATCATTTCTACTTTTAAAACAAGAAATTTATGAAAACAAAACTAAAACAAAATGTGAATACAACTAGCACAACACATGATAGAAAGTTATATAAATAGTAAAATTCAAGAATGGCTTCAAGATCTATATATAACAAAATTTATTGGCTATCAAATCCTTTCTTGATAATAATCAGTTGTTCTTTACATTTCTTTCATTTTCTAAGAGGATTAACCCTCTTTAATGGTTTGTTTTTTAGATCACTTACCAACCAGAAGTACAATTTAATAAAATCAGTTTCCACGGTCCTTACAACAGTGACAGATACGGCGCTATAAAATATGGTGAAACAGACTCATAGATAATCCCATTTTAGTTTTCAATCTAAAATAAAAAATTATACCTGAACATGAAGCTAAAAAGAAAATGAGACTACTTTCAGTGAGGATGTGAACTATAGTTTTTAAAAGCAAGTCTAGCCAGGTGCTGTGGCACACACCTGTAATCCCAGCAGCTCAGGAGGCTGAGGCAGGAAGGAGGACTCTTGAGTTCAAAGCCAGCCTCAGCAACTTAGCAAGACACTTAGCAACTCAGTGAGACCCTATCTCTAAATAAAATATAAAAAAAGGCCGGGATGTGGCAATCCTCAATACAAAATTATTTCAAAAAACAGGGTCTGTTGACAACGGTTGAAAACTTTCACACTATGTGCTATTATTCAACCCACTGTAGGGTTTTCTTAATCCCATAAAATGAAAGTATATTTTTATACTACAAAATAATTTTCTTGTTTTTCTTTGGTGGTGTGGGGAACCAGAAATTGAACTCTGAGGCATTCCACCACTGAGCCACATCCCAGTTCTTTTTCATATTTTTTTAGAGACACAGTCTCAACTGAATTGATTAGTGACTGGCTTTTCCTGAGGCTGGCTTTGAATTCAAGATCCTACTGCCTCAGCCTCCCAAACTGCTGGGATTACAGGTGTGCACCACTAGCTTTCTTTTTTTTTTTTAAGATTAATATCCATGGTCTTCTAGGATTAAAATGCTGGACATTACTATCCCTAAAACTGAAGATTGCTTCCCCACTCCTCTCTCACTCCAACTTCTCTCTGTCTTGTGTACTAATTTGTTTGATGAAGGTCAACCAATATTTCTAGTCCTCTTCCCATGGTAAGAAGAGAAGCCAAACTAGCTTTTAAGTCTGTGAATCCCAGTACAGAATAAATACTGAGAAACCGGCTAATGATGAATATTATCAAATTTCTCATGTTGCTGTTGTTTTGTTTGGTATTGTTTTGCTTTTAACTCTCAACACTTAAGAATTCTGGCCAGGCATGGTGGCACACACCTGTAATCCCAGGGGCTCAGGAGGCTGAGGCAGGAGGATTGCAAGTTCAAAGCCATAGTGGGGGGGTGGGGGGGATGGGAGTGGGAAATATGGTGGAATGAGATTGACATCATAACCCTAGGTGCATGTATGGTCCCATGAATGGTATGACTCTATATCATGTACAACCAGAGAAATGAAAAGTTGTGCTCCATTCATGTACAATGAATTGAAATGCATTCTGCTGTCATATATAACTAATTAGAACAAACAAAAATAAAAATAAAGGGGTTGAAGCTATACCTCAGTGGCAGAGTGCTTACCTAGCATATGTGAGGCACTGGGCTCAATCCTCAGCACCACATAAAAACAAATAAATAAATACAAGTATTGTGTCCATCTACAATTTTTAAAAATATTTTAAATAAAAATAAAAATAAAGAAATCACTTGTTTGAAAATAAGCTATTGTGAAAACATAAGTAAAAATAGTAGGCCCTTTTCCTTAAATAATTTTTATTTCAAACTTTATCAGCTTTTACAGTCTACAAGATCAACAATTGAAGCACAAATTTACCTCTGGTGAAATTCATTATATAGAAGTCTTATAAAGACTTTTAAACAAGTATTTGAAGAGATAAGATTAAAAGTCATTTCTACTCTTAAAAAGAATAAGAAATAATAAAAACATACAGAACTACAACATAAACTAGTGTAAAATTTATATAAACACATAGACACACACATCCCTGAAAAGAATTAAATAGAAATTCTAGAGAGAAAATGGTCACTAAAACATAATGTGTAATATACAACCCTCAAACAGACACAGCTGAATGGGGAACTAGAAGTTCAAGCTGGGTAATTCATTTAGAATGAAGCATACAGAACAAAGAACTTTAAAACTGTGAAAGAGAATTAAGTAGACAGATTGAGAGGATCCAAAGAGATAACAACTAAAACTTTCAGAAGTAGCAGATAAAAAGGATGCTGAGGCTGCAGGTATAGCTCAATAGTAGAGTATGTGCTTTACATGTGAAAGGTGTAAATCTCCAAACAAGAAATCTCAATCTCCAAAACAAGAAAAAAATGTGAAGAAACAAAATCTGCATAAATAATGACTAAAACTTTTCCAGAACTTGAGAGAGAGAGAGAGAGAGAGAGAGAGAGAGAGAGAGAAATTCAGACAAACAAATGACTCTGAGCATTATTTCAACAAAGTAAACAAAACACCTAGGTTCATAAATGGTAAATTGCTCACATTTAGATAGAAGGTTCATAAAACTGAAGCACGGTGGCGCACGTCTGTAATCCCAGCACTTGGGAGGCTGAGGCAGGAGGATTGTGAGTTCAAAGCCAGCCTCAGCAACTTAGTGAGGCCCTAAGCAACACAGTGAGACCCTGTCTCTAAATAAAATACAAAAAAATAGGGCCAGGGATGTGGCTCAGTGGTCGAGTGCCCCTGGGTTCAATCCCCAGTACCAAAAAAAAAAAAAAAAAAAAGAAGTAGTATGCTTTTTGATCAATGGTTAGAGCACAGCACTCAAACCCAACCAGTAGATCAAGCAAGCAAACACAAATTAGTGAAAATGTGCAAACCAGTAAGCTCAGTGCAAAAGAAGGCAGGGCGGAGGGCTGGGCAAATTAATATAGAAGAGTTTCAAAATCACAGCTCTAGTATGAATTCTCCCCTCCATCCATCCTTGCTTTATCCTAGTCTAAACACTAAATTCATTAATAAAAAGAGAGATTTGGGGAAGAAAAGAATGGGGAGAAGTATAAATAATGTTTTTGCTTACTTAAAAAGGTGTGCTACAGAACATCCATGAAAAGATGAAAATCTAGCAAACCAAATTTACCAAAATTTCCTTATATTCCCCCATTTCTTGTTTTAATGCAGTTTTTAAACTTTAAAAGTCAAATCAAGCATTTTGAGACAAAAATTAGCACTTGTTTTCAAAGGTATTTCTTCTTTTTCATATTATTATTTGTTTGTTTATTTTGGGTGCTGGGGATACAACCCAGAACCCTTCCATACTAGGCCAACTCTCTACACTAAGATACATCCCCAACCCTTTTTTATTTTATTTTGAGATAGAGTTTTGCTAGTAGCCCAGGCTGGAGTTGAACTTGTGATCCTCCTGCCTCAGCCTCCTGAGTAGCTATCTCCAAATGCATTTATAAGCACCTCTGCAAGCCAAAGAAAAATAAAACAAAATAATGAATAAGATTTTTAAAATCATTTTTGAAGTCAGTCCAAATGGACTTTCTGTCAATAACAGTTATCCTGTCCATCTTAATGTTCTACAGGACAAGAATGGCAGAAAAGAAAGCTTTAGGCATAGAGTATACCATTTCTCTCTAAAAGAAATGGACAGGACAGGCACAGTGACGCATGCCTATAATTCCATCAACTCAGGAGATTGAGAGAGGAGGACCACAAATTTGAGGCCAGCCTCAGAAATTTAGCAAGACCTTAAGCAACTTAGCAAGCCCCTGTCTCAAAATAAAAATTATTCTCTTCTGTGAAGTGTCTACTCAGTTCCTTAGCCCATTTATTGATTGTGTTATTTGTATTTGGGGGATATACAATTGATCAACAAATACATGAAAAAATGTTCAACATCTCTAGTAATTAGAGAAATACAAATCAAAACTACCCTAAGATTTCAAGTCACTCCAATTAGAATGGCTATTACCAAGAATTATAAGAAACAATCAGTGTTGGGAAGGATGGAAGAGAAAAGGTGCACTCATACACTGCTGATTGGATTATAAAGTGGCATAAGCACTCTGGAAAGCAGTATGGAGATTCTCCATACTGGGAAAACTGGAAATGGGACCACCATTTGACGCAGCTATCCCACTCTTCTGCCTATACCTAAAGGACTTTAAATAAGCATACTACAGTGACACAGCCACACCAATGTTTATAGCTCAATTCACAATAGTTAAGCTATGGAACCAACCTAGATGCCCTTCAATAGATGAATGGATGAAGAAACTGTGTCATATATACACAATGGAATATTACTCAGCAATAAAGAAGAATAAAATTATGGCATTTGCAGGTAAATAGATGGAGTTGGAGAATATCATGCTAAGTGAGATAAGCCAATCCCAAAAAAACAAAGCCCAAATGTTTTCTCTGATATGTGGATGCTGATACATAAGGCAGGGTGCAGGGGTAAGGGAAGAATGGAGAAAATTTGGATGGTGTAGAGGGAAATGAGGGGAGGGGAGGGGGCAGTGTAGGAAAGATGGTGGAATGAGACAAACATTATCCTATGTACATGTATGACAACACAAATAATGTGGCTCTACATTATGTGCAACCAGAGAAATGAAAAGTTGTACTTCATTTGTGTAAAATGAAGCAAAATGCATTCTGCTGTCATGTATAATTAAATAGAACAAACAATAAATAAAAATAAATAAATAATTAATTAATTAATTAAAATTATTTTTAAAAAGGGGTTGAGGATGTGGTTCTGTGATTAGGCACCCCTGGGTTCATTCCCCAGAATCATTTAAAAAAAAAAAAAAAAAGAACAAGAAAGAAAAGAAAAAATAAAAGGACAAAAAGTTAACCACCCACAGCTAAATTAAAAAGAAGCTTTTAAGGGGGTATGAAAAAATGGTGGAATGAGACAGACATCATTACACTATATACATGTATGATTACATGAATGTTATGACTCTACATCATGCACAACCATAGAAATGAAGTTGCACCCCATTTGTGTACAATGAATCAAAATGCAATCTGTAAAAATAAAAAAAATAAAAATTGAAAAAAAGAAGATTTTTAAAGCTTTAAAGCAGATGAAATTCACCAAAAAGAAACAAACAAACAATACCTCCACACACAAACAGTATGAACTTCTTGGGTAGTATGTTCAATGCTTCATAAACTGGTTTTTTAAAAGAATAAAAACAGCAAAACTTTTTAGATGCAGCAGTGTGATACCTCAGGGTAACTGCCAGCATGTCTATGTATACTGTTTGTCCTTAGGCCAGGAACCACCCTTAAAGTCCACAATATTTTCCTGCTCTTTCTCTCCAGCCACAGTACCCTTTTGTATCCTTCCTTCACTAGCTACATTCTGCCAGAAACTACAGGACGTGCATTAATACACAGAACTTGCCTGCAGCAATCTGCTTGAGTATTGCAAATGATCTTACCAACACCTCTGTGGTTGGCTAACTACAGGGAGAAACCAGACTTGATTTTACCCTAAGATTTAATGTTATTCAATGATTCATATGTGGCTTCTGTGTTTTCAGAGATCCATGTGTTCTGTTTGTATAAACAGATATGCAATACATCTGTGATTTCTGGAGAATTATAAAGCAAAATTCACAAACCATGCTTAAAAATAAAACATTAATAATACTCTTGTAGGAAATTGAAACTGCCAAGCAACTTGAAAAAGTTCACTGCTCAAATTCCTTCAAGTGTTAGTTAGGTTCTGCAGTACTTCTTTCTTTCTTCTAATATTCCCCGAAAGATATATTAAAGTTTATTTTGCATATGCTTGAGGTACCATTTTTTAAATTGCTGTCATATAATGAATCTCAAGTTCACCTAAACTCACTTCCTTTAAATAGTATTCTATTGGGATGATTCATCTGTATGCTCTCTGAATCTCACAAATACTCTTTTTGGCCAATCAATATTATCTGTAGAAAATATAACTCTAGTAATAATTCTATAAAGGTCATTCCTTTTCAATTGACCACAATGCCATGTAAGTGGCTTTGAAGAAAAAGAAGTTAAAATATTTAATTGGAAGACTAAATGTAATACACCTACAGAATAGAATTTCTAAATATAATACACCTACAGAATAGAATTTCTGTTAAGTTCACAGACTCCTGCCACCTACTTTTTGAGCATTGCTCTACCTATGGCATCTAAAAGAGTACTCAGTAGCCTGGAGTAATGGCACACACTTGTAATCCCAGCTACTCAGGAGACTGAAGCAGAAGGACCACAAGTTCAAGGCCAGCCTGGGCAACTGAGTGAGACTGCTCTCAAAATAAAATAAAATAAAATAAAATAAAATAAAATAAAATAAAATAAAATAA
>JAJEJO010052652.1:231849-250529 GCA_020662805.1 Glaucomys volans
AAAAAAAAAAAAAAAAAAAAAAAAAAAAAAAAAAAAAAAAAAAGGTCCTAAAACTGTGGAATGAATCATGATAGACTTGTGAACCATCAGCAGTTTACTTCTGTTATCCAGCCCTTGTGCCTGGCCCTGGTCTTTCAGCACAACAGGAAGCCAAAGTTAAGTTTAGAATGTCCTAAATTGAGATATTTTCACCTACTGTATAACAGAGACAGCCAGTAAATCTACCATTTGATTTGAAAAAAGAAAAAAAAAAAAAAAAACAAGACCCAACAATATGCTATCTCCCAAACCCTCACCTCATGGGCAAAGACATCCAACAGACAAGGTGAAATGATGGGGAAAGAAACATACCACATACCACTCACATGGAACACGTACACAAGCAGGGGTTTCTATCCTCTAAAACAGACCAAGTTATACAAGCAATATAATTGTAGTTATACAATTGTAACATTACCTTAATACATTTTTATCATCTGTAGGGTTGTTTTGATAGCTCCCTTTTTTCTTGATTAGATTTGTTAGATTTTTTATCAACTTTTAGCTTATTATTTCTTTTCTATTTCACATTTTTCTGCTCCTACGCTTATTTTTTCCTTCCTACTACCTAATGTGAAAATAATCTGATCATTAATCTGGCATCTTTCTGAACAAATACTTTAAGTTATAAGTGTGCATCTGAGTTCTTTTTCATACCAGAGATTGATATTTTAAGCTTTTATTATCACTTAGGTCAAAGCACTTTTTATTTACTTTTCTTGGGTTTTCTTCTTTGATCTGTGAGATATTTATATGTGTGCCATTTAATTTTGAAGTAGTTGAGACATGGGGTGGGGTTCTGTATAACTTAAGGTGATAGATTTCTAATATAATAAATCATGCAGGAAACAGCCTGCATAATTTCAAATTTTTAAAATTTCTTAAAACTTATTTTATGACAATATAGTCTATCTTTTAATTTTCTACTTGTCATTTCTGTATATAGTTCTCTATAAATAAAAAATAGGTCCAGGTGGCTGGTAATATTAAGCCTTCTATAGCATTACTCCTTCCAGCAAAGTGAGGGGGCTTAAAACCTCCAAATATGATTGTGGATTTGTCTTCCTAGTTTTATTAATTTTTACTTCACGTATTTTTACTTCACGTATATTTTCCACTGACATGAAGGTCAGTGGAAAATTGGGTAAATGATAGGTTTGATGATGTAATATTTAGGAAAAATGGGTTGAATAGTCCTGCTGTCAGGCTCAGAGAGAAGATTGTGTTAGGATGCTTTTGTTGCAATTGTTCATTCTCTCATTTATCATACGGTACACAGCAATAGATTTATTTTATTGTATGTTAACACCTTTTATTTTGCAAATAAAAAATAATATACGCATATATACGTGTATTGTGTGTGTAAATATGTGTGTGTGTGTGTGTGTGTGTGTGTGTGTATGTACGTATATAAAATATTACCAGAGGCAATCTCTTAGGTATCCTTTTCTGGTTTTAATGTGAAATTCTCTAATAACAAATAATTCTGGGTATTTTTTCATATGTTTATTTACCATTTGATTATCCTCTTCAACAAAATAGCTGTTTATGTGTTACTTTAGTTGTTGATTGCATTATTTGCTGATTGTTGAGTTTTCAAGTCTTTGTATATTTTGTAAACAAGTGTGTACATTGCAGGAAGGGGCAGGGAAGGAAAGATAATAGAATGAGACAAACATCATTACCTTATGTACATGTACAAATATGCAAATGGTATGATTCTACTTTGTGTACAACCAGAAAAACAATTGTACTCCATTTGTGTACAATGAATCGAAATTTTTTTTAAAAGAAGCATTAATTGAAATTTAAATAACAAGAAATATGAAACTAAAAATAAAAATTTTTCTGGAGACAAGCAAAATTTCCAAACTAAAAGATGCCTTGCGAAAGGAGTAATTTAAGTACAAGAAGCTGTAACACTGGTTTTAAATGAAATAGGAAATCATCCTAGTCAGATCTTGCCATGCGCCATCCACTTACCAAGTCACTGCTATGCACTCACAAGTTTTGTTCTTTGCATTCTTTAATGATGACATTTCTAATGGTGGTTCTATATTTGGTTAGCTGTAACTAAATTCTCTTTTGGTACTAGGGATTAAACCCAGGGGCACTCAACCACTGAGCCACATCCCCAGCACTTTTTATATTTTATTTTGAGACAAGGTATCACTAACTTGCTTAGAGCCTCACTAAATTGCTAAGAGTAGCTTTGAACTTGTGATCCGATCCTCCTGCCTCAGCCTCCCGAGTCCTGAGATTACAGGTCTGTGCCACTGCTCCTAGCTAGCTGTAACTCGATATTTTGATGACTAATCCAAATACTGTTCAGTGGAATATGTGTGAGAAAATCTAGGGCTCTAGATTTCCTAGAGAAAATCACGAAAATTCTCTTTCATGAGTGTAACAGTTATGCCAGTGTTTGGTGTCTGTAATCCTGCATTTTGATTCTACAAATTGCCAGTAGCTCTGAACTGTACTAAGAACTTGAGAAACACAAAATAAGTATAAAAAATGGTATCATGCTTGTGTTAATTAAACAATAAATAAATAAACAAACAAACAAACAACAAAAAAAAAAACTACCTTCTCCCTCCAAAGATCATTTACTAAGTAATACTATATTTTTAGAAATGAAGATTTTATTACTGGTCTAATTCTTTTTATCTCTTAAAATATTATTTTGTACTACAGGTTATCACAAAACATTCTCCCAAATACTTAAGACTGACTTGAAACCTATTTTTAATTTTTTCAGTCTTTACTTAAAAGCATAGACAAAACTGATATGAATGCAAGATTGATATGAACAATTTCTTCCTGATAATGTCACAAAAGTTTTATTTAAGAACATATTCTTCAGCTAGACGTGATAGCACACACCTATAATCCCAGCAACTCCAGGGGCCGAGGCAGGAGGATCACAAGGTCAGCCTCAGCAACTTAGCAAGACTTTGTCTCAAAATAAAAAATAAAAAGGGGTGGTGGTAGAGCATCCCTGGGTTTAATTCCCAGTTCTGCCAAAATTAAAAATTAAAAAAAAAACAGAACATATTCTTCACTCTATGAAAAAAAATGCTTTTTTAATGACCCCTCCCAGGTTTCAACTTTTCTATAACAGTGAAATCATAAAAAGCCTGAAAATAGGGAACATATTTTATTAATTCTATACATGTAAAAATAAAAAATAGAAAGGGCTGGGAATGGGCAAGGGTTGTAGCTCAGTGGTAGAGCCCTAGCCTAGTACCTGTGAGGCACTGGGTTCCATCCTCAGACCACATAAAAATAAATAATAATTTTTTTTAAAAAAGGACTGGGGATATACTTAGTGTTAGAATGCCCCTGAATTCAATTCCCAGTACAAAGAAAAGAAAAAGACATCACTAGTACAAGAGGTAATATAGTGTGGGAAAACCAGGAAATTGAGGGTTTTGATCTAAAAGTTATTCAGAAGAGTCAAATTCTAAATATCAAAACATTTTAGTAATACTTTAGTTAACTTATCATACTTATATTTTCCTTTGTACACATACCCAAGATAAATAGCATTTAAGTAGCATTTAAATTTTTTAAAAAATATTTTTAATTGTGGATGGACACAATACCTTTATTTTATTTATTTTTATGTGGTGCTGAAGATGAAACCAACCCAGTGCCTCATACGTGCAAGGTAAGTGCTCCACCAATGAGCTATAACCCCCATCCAGCAATTAAATTTTTTAATGCTATCATCTAATAATAGCAATTACATGGGAAACAGGCATTCTCATATACTGCTACTGAGAACATAAATATTTTATGTAGGACATTGGGTTGTGCAGTACTCAAGCCTTAAAAATGTATATATCTTCTGACCCACAGATTTCAGATATAGGAAAAGGTACAAGAAAATAATCTGGGTCATATGTAAAGTGGTTCAGCATTATTTTAGTCAGCTTTTTTGCTGACTAAAAGATGTGACCAAAACAATTTTAGGAGGCAAAGTTTATTTGGAGGCTCATGGCTTCAGAGGCCTTAGTCCATAGAAGGCCGGTTCCATTTCCTTCACTCTGCAGATACAAAATATATACCCCAAAGCCACACTCCAATTCCAGAATCCTCCAGCCACACCCTACCATTTCAATTACCACTCAGTTAATCCCTATCAGGGGATTAAATTACTGATTGGGTTAAGACTCTTACAACACAATCATTTCTCCTCTGAACTTTCTTGAACTGTCTCACCCGTGAAATTTTGGGGGACACCTCACATTCGTTTATTTAAATAGTGGCATACCAAATAAAATAAAATGTCATCTGAAATTGTAATGAGTAGATAGTTCAGTGATGCTATAGAAAAAAAGTGTTTGTAAAATACTAGTTATTAGAAGAGGGATACACTGAACAAAAAAGTATATTTACAATTTTTTTCTAGGAGATTGAGTCTCCCTATATTGTTAAGACTGGCCCCAAACTGCCTCAGCCTCCCGTGTATTAGAGACTACAGGGGTGTGCCACCATTCCCTATATGTAAGTGTTAAATAAATTCATTCAATACATTTAAATTGTATAGGTGTCCAATGGAAAAAAACTAAGGTTATATGAAAGAACATTAATTAAACAATGTTTATCTCTGCAAAGTGAAGGAAACTTATGCAATGCTTTGAAATTTATCAGATTTCCAGTGGTGTATTTAGAATCTGTTCTTCATAAAATATTAGTAAACTGCAGTGAAGGAATAAGCATAAAACTTTTTTTAAGGAAATTCCTGTTTGAAATGTTTCAAAAAATAAGGTAATAAACTTAAGAAGAAAAATAAGGACCCAAGAATTAATGAATCCAACATAAGAAAGAAAAACGCATTCAAGGTAAGAGTTATACAGCAATCACAGATAACCCCAATTGAAAAAAGACCTCTTAATAAAGAGAGGTTTCATAGGCATATGTATGACTGCATGAACAATATGATCCTACGTCATGTACAACCAGAGAAATGAAAAGTTGTGCTCCATACATGTACAATGAATCAAAATGCATTCTGCTGTCATATATAACTAATTAGAACAAATAAAATTTTTTTTAAAAATTTTTAAAAGGGAGGTTTCAATAAACTAGTATGTTTAAAATACTGGAAAAACTAAAGGGGAAAAAAAAACAAAGATGGGGATTAAAGTCATCAGTTCTCCCCAAATTGTTCTAAAGATTCAAAGCAATTCCAATCAAAATCCCAGGCATACCGGAACTGTGGCACACACCTGTAATCCCAGCAGGTCTGGAGGCTGAGACTAGAGGACTGCGAGTTCAAAGCCAGCCTCAACAAAAGCAAGGTGCTAAGCAACTCAGTGAGACCCTGTCTCTAAATAAAATACAAAATAAGTCTGGGGATGTGGCTCAGTGGTCGAGTGTCCCTAAATTCAATCCCTGGTACCCATCCCCCCAAAAAAATATCCCAGGCAGCATATTGGGGAATTAACAAACTAATTCTAAAATATATACAAAAAATAAAGGGCCAAGAATAGCGAAAAGGTTCTTAAACTTCCAGATATTAAGATTTATTGTTATAAAGTCACAGTAATTAAAACAATGAAAGTAAAACATGCTTCCAAAAAATAGATCAACAGAACAGGATGAAAAGTCCAGAAATAGATTTATACAGTATAGTTACTAAATGGGTGACAAAATGTCACTTCCATACTGTACAGGGATGCATACAGAATGGTAAGACTTTTCAGTACATGATGCTTCTTCAATTGGGTATCCATATAGAAAGTGAAATCCTGACTCCAGTCACACACCAGGGGAGAGAAAAGGAGAGGGAAAGAGGAAGTACTGGGGATTGAGATGGAACAAGTTATGGTATATGCATTTGTGAATATGTCAAAATGAACCCCACTATTATCTGTGACTATAAAGCACTAAAAAAACCTTTTTAAAAAGAATGTACTAGTGGCACCATTCATAATGATTGAAGACACCACAATGACTATAATCAGAAAAGACAGGCAATGACAAGGTACTGGCTAGGAAAATACTGGAACTGAAACCTTTGTACATTGCTGGTGGGGATGAAAAATGATACAGCCAAACTGGAAAACAATTCGGTCATGAATTAAAAATTTGTGGAGCACGGCGTGGATGGTTGTCATCCCAGTAGCTTGGGAAGCTCAGGTAGGAGGATACCAAGTTCAAAGCCAGCCTCAGCAACTTAGCAAGACCTTAAGCAACTTAGTGAGAACCTATCTCAAAATATAAAAAAATTAAAAGGGCTGGAAGTGTGATTTAGTGGTTAAATGCCTTTGGGTTCATTTCCTGATTAAAAAAAAAAATTATGGAGCTGTAATATACTTTTGCACACTTCTTTATGTATGTCAACTTTTGCACAGCTTATTAAAAAGAAAATGAAATACTACTTTACACTCATCAAAAGCCAGTTGTTGTTGTTGTTTTTGTTTTTGTTTTGCCAGGTGCAGTGACGCACACCTGTAATCTCAGTGGCTTGGGAGGCTGAGGCAGGAGGATCCAAGTTCAAAAGCAGCCTCAGCAACTTAGCTAGGCCCTCAGCAACTTAGATAGGCCCTGTCATTAATGACAAGGGCTAGAGATGTGGCTCAGTGATTAAGCACCCCTGGGTTTTATCCCTAGTGCTAAATAAAAAAGGAAAAAAGTCAGTCTTTTTAATTTTAGAGAAAATGAAATATGAGCAAAGATATGGAGCAAACCCAACTCTCATACATTGTTGCTGAGAATGTAAGTTGGTACAATCACTCTGGAAAACTGCTTGGCTGTATCTACTAAGGTAGGAGATAAACATAAGCAATGACCCAGCAGTTCCACTCCTAGGTTCCTAGGTATACACCAAACAGAACTGTATACATATATATCTACCAAAACACATATGTAAAACCTTTGCTTAGAAGAATTAGTCAAAATCATTCAAAACATGAAATTAAGATTTTCATCATTAGTATAATGGAAAAACAAACTGAAGTATTCATTCAGTGGATACTATAAAGAAGAATGAACTACCCTTGCATGCAAAAATGTGTAGGAAGTTTCAAAATGTAAAGCTGAAAGAAAGAAATCAAGCACAGAAGAGTACATACTCTGTGGAATATGATCCATACTCCATGATGTAAGAACACATGTTTGATATGTACCATTTAATTTAAGAAGCACAAGAAGTCTAAAGACAGCAACTATCCTTATAAAAGAGTACTAGTTAACACTGAAATGTATGAATAGTGACTGTTTCTGGGGCCCCTATATCTTAATTGAGTACTAGTTACATGACTATATTCACGTCACAAAAATGTATCAGACAGTACACTCAAGATCTGTCCAACATTACTTACTATATACCTGCTACATTCCAATTTTTAAAATTTTATCTCCCAAACTTTCAACTGTACACTGAGCCTAAATAATAATAATAATAACAGGAAAATAATTTAAGTAGGGCAACTGTCACTGTCCTCTCGACCATATAAACCCTGTCACCAATAAGGGCATGTTTTTAACATAGGGAATGCAAATTGGTCTGAAATAATTAGTGCACACTGGCAAAACAAATGTCGGTTATTTTAGGAGTTTCTTTACTATTGATAAGAAGTAAAAACAATATTTAAGCAACCAAAGAATAAGAGACAATATTGCCTAATTTTTCAGGAAATAAATTTAAAAATTAATTGGGGAAACAACAAAAACTAAGAAGTAAAAAATCAGCTACAAGGCAAATATGATGATAAGTAACAAGAACAGACAACAAATTGGCTCTCTATAAATGTACTCAACCTCCCTGGCAGACAGCAATGGAACATTTTAATTCTGAATATAATTGCTTTAAGAGGTTTTAAAAGACACATTATTAAATATCTTATACAGTTTACATATACTACTATATAAGACTTACAGACTTAAATAAACTAAGTATAATCTACTTGACAGACACTCAAAGAAACTTTTCAAAGGTAAATCTGACTACTATAAAAATGTAATTCTACTTACTGTGTAATACATAAAACATGCATATGTATACCTATATATATCATAAATAATGTGTGTGCATATATGTATAATATGTATTTAATAGAAGAAAAGAGAAGTTTAAATATATCAGTGAAAGTTACAAAAGTAATAAAGACACTAAAGTAGTGCCACAATTATACTGGGCAATTTGGTTTTGGTGGTTTGTGAACCCAGGCCTCATGCATGCTAGGCAAGCACTCTGCCCTGACCTACAATCCCAGTCTCACAATTATATTGGAAAGAGGTGGCTAGAAAGGAATGATTTAGTATTTTCTCACTAAATTTTATTATTTTCTCACTTATTTTATTATAAGTAATCAAGCACTGTTTTTTCTGGGAGGAGGGGGTGTTGCAGTGCTGGGGATCATATGGAACCCAGGCCCTTGTGCATGTTAGGCAAGCATTCAACCACTGAGCTACAGCCCTGCCTGAAATAATGCTTAAAGTGGATAAATAATGTTATGAGCATATTACTTAAACATATGGAAATGATCAATGGACAAACCAAAATAGGTATCTGCTATTAATCTTTTTATCTGAGGAAAAGATTGAGATTAGGGCTATACTCAGCACAGCCTGGTACAAAGTAAGGATTCAATACATGTTAGCTATAAATTCTAGTACTTATTATATATGCATAGAAAAAAGGCTGATATTCGCGTTATATGAAGCACTTGACACATTATAAGCACTCAACAAGTACTAACTAATGAATTGAGTTCTAACTAGCTTAAGAACAGATAATTCTCTAAGACTGTTAAATCAAATAAAGACATTTACTTAAATTAAAATATTTTAATTAAATATTAAAACTTTAATAAAAATTAAAATAAAATTAAAACAAAAACCAGAAAAAGCATACATAAAAAAGAAAATCATGCCCCCACCTCATTATTTATAATGAACATTAACAACAGCAGCAGCAATGGTGGTTACCACACAGAACATTAACTACATGTTACTTTTTCCTGCCAATATTCTTTTGTACTTTTTCTCTTGTATTTTAAATTGTTGCTGCAAATTTGAATTTTACGATCTGTGGGTGTGAGAGAAACTTTTGAGACTACTACTACATACAAAAACTAACAACTTAATTAAGGCCAAAAATTCCAAATTATGTTAATTTGTTTTTCTAAATAGAAAAATCGTTATTCATTTTTACACATACAAAAAATGATGTCAACATAACTTTTTCTTGCAATACTGTGATAACTGGGGCACAAATTAGAGGTCTAATCAAAACTAAAGAAGGAAATGCTTAAATTTTCCTAGAAACAACCCAGTACTGTCCACTGAAAAGCATACCACTCTCTATCAACAGGGTAGTAATAAGAACTAAATGTCTGATTGAATAAATACAAAATTTAACCTTTCGTAAACTGCAGATAATGAACCATATAAAGGAAAATGAATAAATATGTTTGTGAAATGAATTCATTATCATTCATATCTGTAAACACAAATACTGTAAATAATGTCTAATAGGTTCTCAATCCTCTTTGTAATGAGGCTCAACTTAGCTCCTCAATTGAAGATTCAAATAGAACAAAAGAGGAACCAAAGAAAGGTAGCCAGAAATGAGAAGAAAAAGAGGAAGCAGGGATACTAAGGTTCTCAAGGACAACAGTATTTGTCCTTAAGCCAAAGAAAAGAGGCATACCTACAAAGGGGATCTCCAGTTCCAAACTTACCTGTGCATACTCTCTTTCAATAGCAGCCTTCTTCTGACTGAATGTCCTAAAAATACAAACAAAAATTATCAAAAGCATAACTTAATTATTTCATATAAATTTATCAACACACCTTCAAATACTGCCTGGGTAAGATGTGTGAGGGAATACTGCTACCAGAATGGTCATTGCAGTTAGACCTTCTACATTCAAAGTCCAGCTCTACCATTTACTAGAATGATCTTGTACCAAGTCATCTGACTGATCTGTGTCTCAGTTTCCCCTTAATAAAATGGGGATAAGAATAGCATTCACTTCATAGGAGTATTTTAAAATTTAGTTATCTGATATATATAAGGTACTCAAAATAGTATCTAGCACATAGTAAAACCTATATAAATGTTAGCTATTATTATAAGAATGACATAGTAGGTACTGAAAATGTTTACAGAACTTAACAACCAACCAAGGAAACTACAGAAAACAAAATGAAAATCAAATTTTGATCAGTTTCTCAACACACACAAAAAATAGTCAAATCTATTCCTTTATTCTAGTTTTTCATAAGAGTTACAAAACAAAGAACAAAATTTCTACAAGTTGTGGTAAGATGGAAGCATAGTTTCCATACATGCATAATTTCACAGATTCTAAGATCCACGCTTCTTATGTATTAATATTTATGGCCAGGCACGGTGGAAAGCACCTGTAGCCTTGACTACTTGAGAGGTTGAGGCTGAAGGATCACTTGAGCTCAAAAGTTTGAGGTCAGACTGGGCAACAAAGTGAAACCCTGTCTCTTAAAAAAAATTTTTTTAATTTATGATTTGGGGATTTTTAAAATTATGATTGGCAGTACTTTCTTCTATTTTAGTGGTAAAATAACAGTGCAGCTGGGCACCACCACGCCTGGTTGTGAATAACCAATATCTTATTATTAAAAATAACAAAAGGAAAGTCTTGCCTTAACTAAACCTAAGGACTCATGAATTTTTATTATTATTAATTAGCAATAATAATAGCAGGGCATGGTGACACAGTCTGTAACCCTAGTTACTCAGGAGGATTGCAAGTCTGAAGACAGCCTCAACAATTTAGTAAGAATTCTGTCTCAAAACAACAACAAAAGAGGGGCGGTGGTGCTGGGGATGCAGCTCAGTGGTAGAGAACCTATGGGTTCAAACTCCAGTATCACCAAAAAATAAATAAATAAATAAATTACCAATAATTAAAAAACAATAAGATTCTATATGATAAATGTCTCCAATGCACTCAAGAATTAAGCAAGGGAAGAGGACTCTGGAAGACGGTAGATTAGGAAGTACCAACAATCTGTCTCTCCATTAGACAACAATGGCACAGTCAGAACCTGTCACATGTAACCATTTTGGAACTCTAGAGTAATGTGAAGGTGTACAACTTTCAGGGGCAGGCTGAGATGATAAACTGTGATTAATTTAATCCAATTTCGATTCAAAGCACAGTAGGAGCTACCTTCCACACCTATGAATTTGGCAGGCAGTTATGCATATGTTCCTGG
Source organism: Glaucomys volans (assembly GCA_020662805.1). Lineage (NCBI taxonomy): Eukaryota > Metazoa > Chordata > Mammalia > Rodentia > Sciuridae > Glaucomys > Glaucomys volans. Next base: position 243,103 of record JAJEJO010052652.1, read on the forward strand.
AGCAGACTGCAAACACCTACCAGAAATCAAATGGACAAAAAAAGACCCTGTCCTTAAAATATTGAGGATCTGTGCTCTGATCATAGATTGCTAATTCTGATCTCAAAGGTGCAAACAGAGAGCAGCACTGTTGCTGAATCTTCTTCAAACTGAGGCCAAGTCTGTCTCCTTTTAGCTGAAGTGACTTCCAGAAAATTTAAGGTGTCAATGCTTTTGCTTTCTGTTTTCCCTTTGTCCCCTTTCAGGAGTCAGATATTGAAGGATGGAACATTCAAAAGCAACTCATATCCAGGGGAAATCAGAAACTTACTGTACATGCCCAGGTAAGGTGCAAGTTCAGAAAAGACCTGAGAAGACTTCACAGAATGGCCTTGTGCCACACAGTATCAGCTCAACCTCTGGAGGGACTACAGACTAAGGTCAGCAATGTAAGTAGTCAATGTCTAGGAGACTGAACCCTAATATAAACTTCACACACCATGGCTCAGATAAGCTTTTCTAACTGGCAATACTTTGCACATACTGTCTTGTATTGTTGCTGGAGAAGTAAGCACTGTGTCAAGACTATTGCAAGAGGACAACTGGAATCTGTGATTGAAACTCTCCCTACCCAAGGCATCTTTTCCCTTGGCTAATTTTAAACAGGATCCTTTCACTAAAACAAGACAAAACTGAGTAAATTTCCCACGAGCTCTGAGAGTATTAGCAAAATTATCAAAAACTGAAGGCAATGTTGGGGCCTCCAAATTTACAAGATATATCAGAAGTGAAAGCACTCTTAGAGACTCCAAATCTGTAGCTGGTGTCAGAACGGTGAAGGTGTAGACTTAGGAACTACCACACTTACAGTGAGTGTCAGAATTGAGTACTCCCTAACTCTGTAATGAGCCCATTTAACTTCATCATCAAGATAAAAAGAATAGCTAAGAATGTTCCAATTATGAGTGGTGGCAGTAGATATGAGGTATCAATAATCATAATAATGAATATTAAAAATAAACATATCCTCCAAAACGACTAAAATTCAACATAATAACTAAAAAGTAGTGAAGATAAAGAGCAATGAAACTCTAACATGTCATTGATAGGAATTTAAAATGGCAAAACTGCTTTGAGGGAAAGTCTGGCACTTCTTATATAATTAAACCTATTTATTTATTTTGGTACTGTGGACTGAACACAGAGGTACTTTAACACTAAGTCACATCCCCAGCCCTTTTTATTTTGAGACAGGGTCTCACTAAGTTGCTAAGGACCTCACTAAATTGCTGAGGTTGGGCTCAAATTTGTGATCCTCCTGCCTCAGTCTCCTGACTCACTGGGATTACAGGCATACACCACTGTATTCAGTGAACCTGTATCTATCTTGATGCAGCAATTCCAGTGCTAAGTACTAAGAGAAATAAAAACATTATTCACACAAGCACCTGTACAAAAACATTTATAACACCTTTAATCATAAATAATCCAACTGTCCATCAAAGGGATAACAGATAAACAGTGATACATATTTATAAAGGAATTAAACAGCAATTTTTTGTCTTTTTTATGGTGATGCTGGGAGTCAAAGACAATAAGACAAGAATGAAGACTGACATATCAATGGATTCGTCCTTCCACAAAAGATCTCTTTATAGCATGCAATGCTGTTTGATAACATTTTATGTACAGGAAAATTTCTCTTAAAGCCTCTCAAACCCTATTGTTGCTTTATCAACTATATTTATGTATATTCTGAATACATTATGGTGATTTCAACAGTGTTCACAGCATCTTCACCAAGAGTAGGTCTACCTAAGAAGCTACTCTCTCTACTTGTCTGTAAGAACTAATTATCCATTAAAGTTTTATCAAGAGGTTGCAACAATTTAGTCACATCTTCAGGATTAACTTATAACTCTAGTTTTCATGCTATTTCTATCACTTTCCACTTACTTCCTCTTCTCCACTCAAGGTTTGAACCCCTCCAAGTCATTCACGAGGAACTGGAATCAATTTCTTCCAAGTTCCTGTTATTTTGGATATTTTGACCTTCTCCCATAAATCACCAATGTTCTTAAAGGACCTTTAGAATAGTGAATCTTTTCCAGAAGGTTTTCAATTTACTTTGCCAAAATCCATCACAGGAATCACTGTCTATGGCATTGATAGCCTTATGAAATCCATTTCTTAAATCATAAGTCTTGAAAATTGAAATTTCTCCTTGATCCATGGGCTGCAAAATGGATGTTGTTAGCAGGCATGAAAAGAACATTAACCTCGTACACGTCTACCAGAGCTCTTGGATGTCCAGGAGCATTGTCAACAAGCCGTAATACTTTAAAGAAGTGTTTTTTTGTCTAAGCAGTAGGTCTGAACAATAGGTTTAAAATATTCAGTAAATCATGTTATAAAAAGACGAGATGTCAACAACGCTTCACTGTTCCATTTATAAGAAAAAGGCAGAATAGACTAGTATGAGAGTCCCAGGATTTTCAGAATGGTAAATGAGCACTGGCATCAAATTAAAGTCACCAGTTGCTTTAGTCAACCTGTCCTCCACTGCCAGGGTTGACTTCTCTCTAGCTATCAAAGTACTAGATGGCATCTTTTTCCAATATAAGGCTGTTTTGTACGTTAAAAATCAGTTGGGCTGAGGATATATCTCAGTTGGAGCAGTGCTTGCCTTGCAAGCATAAGGCCCTGGGTTCAATTCCCAGCACCGCGCGCAAAAAAAAACAAAACAAAACAAAAAAAAACTGTTGTTTAGGCGCTGGGGCACAGTGATGCACACATGTAATCCCAGCAACTCAGGAGGCTGAGGCAGGAGGATCACAAGTTCCAAGCCAGCCTCAGCAACTTAGCAAGGCCCTAAGCAACTAAGTGAGAGCCTGTATCAAAATGAAAAAGTTAAAAAAGGGCTGGGAATGTGGCTCAGTGGTAAAGACCCTCTGGTTCAATCCTTAGTACAAAACAACAACAACAACAATCTGTTGTTTAATGTTATCACCTTCATCAATTATCTTTAGCAAAGCTTCCTGCATATCCTGCTGCAGCTTCTGCACTGGCACCCACTGCTTCACACTGCACTTTTGTGATGGAGACAGCTTGTTTCCTTAAACCTCATGAATCACCTCTGTTATTTGTGAACTTTTCTTCTTCTGCCTCCTCACCTTTCAGCCCTGTGGAATTGAAGACAGTGAGGGCCTGGCACTTAAAGCTTTGGCTTATGGGAATGTTGTGGCTGTTTGATCTTCTATCCAAATCATTAAAACTTTTTCCATATAAACAATAAAGCTGTTTCACTTCTTATTTTGTGTGTTCACTAGAATAGCACTTTTCATTTCCTTCAAAAACTTTTCCTTTACATTCACAACTTGGCTAACTGTTCAGCCTAAGAGACTGACTTTCAGCATATCTCAACTTTCGACATGCCTTCCTCACTAAGCTTAATCATTTCTTAATCATTTCACTTTTGATTCGAAGTGAGACACAGGGCTAGGGTATAGCAGAGGTAAAGTGCTTGCCTAGCACACACAAAGCTGTGGGTCTGATCCCCAATACTGCAAAAAAAAAAAAAAAAAAGTGAAACACATGCAATTCTTCCTTTCACCTGAAGACTTAGAGGTCACTGTAGGATTAATAACTGGCTAATTTCAATATTGTTATGTCTCAGGGAATAGGGAGTCCTAAAGAGAGGGAGAGAGATGGGGCACTGGCTGGTCAGTGGAATTGTCAGAACACATAGAGCATTTATGTTTTGAGGTTCATGGCACTTCAAAAAAACTGCAATAATAATATCAATGACCACTATAACAGAAATAATGATAGTCATGAAAAAGTTTGAAATATTACAAGAATTACGAAAATGTAATCCAGAGACACAAAGTGAGCAAGTGATGTTAGAAGTATGGCATTGACAGACTTGCTCAACGTGATTGTCACAAACTTTGAACTTGTAAAAAATGCAATACTCTGCAAAGTGCAGTAAAACAAGGTATGCCTGAATAAAGATAAATAAAACAAGGACGCTGCTTTCAAGGAATTCATTAACACAAGGTATAAACAGATGATGACAAGAGCAACAAATGCTACTGTCATAAAATGATGCCATCAGGCAAGTTATTTTCCTATCAATAAAATGGGAATGAGAAGAATACCTACCTCACAGAAAAATTATGAGAATTAAATGGGTACTTATTTATAAAGTTCTTGGAAGAAACTTGGCACATGGCAAATGCTATTGAAGCATTTGTTAAATAGGTGAAAATATTACACTCTTGAAGTTTATAATTATGAAGTTTAATCCAGTTTAAACATTTTCACTAAATGAACATATAAAGTACTAGCAACAAAATACATTTTTAAAAAGCCAGGAGCAGTGGCACACACCTGTAATCCTAGTTACTCAAGAGACTAAAGGAGGATTACAAATTTGAGGCCTGCCTCAGCTACTTAATGAGACCCTGCCTCAAAATAAGTAATAAAAAATAAAAAGAGCTGGAGATGTAACTTAGTAGAAAAGTAGCCCTGGTTCAGTTCCCCGTACTGTGGGAAAGAAAAAAATATTTCAAGTACTTCTACTCTTAAAGGACAGAGAAAAGTGAGAATCCTCACCCCCTTCTCTTAAAAACCACCCAAAATCAACACAGTAAGAAACTAGGAGACATATAACATGTAAGTGGGAAATATGCCAAAAGGAGAGAGAACCTAGAGAAGGAAGGAAAAGATAAGACATGAGGCTCCAAAACCCAAACAGAAAGGGGGAGTATGGTTCTTCAAACACACTTCCTGAGGTATATACTAAACTTAAATTTAGGATTTGCAACAACAAAAACAGGGAACATAGGCTGGCACAGAGAGCTTCCCTGTTCATAGTCTGAAGAAGTAGAGGAGGCAAGACTAAATCAGGAATCACACAAACAAGCCAGGTTGGCAGAAACCGGACTGCCAGTGGGGCAAAAAGACAGTAAGAACCCGTGCTGTGAGCAACCCAACAGCAGCCATCTTCACAGACTGGCTGAGAACTTTAAAACTCACATGTGCAACACTGCTCATAAATAAAATTAGAGGGGGCTGGGGGCTATGGCTCAGTGGCAGAGCACTTGCCCAGCACATGAGGCACTGGGTTCAATCCTCAGCAGCACCATTTAAAAACAAATAAATAAAAGTATTTAAAAAAGAAAAGAAAATTAGAGTAAAGTTAGAAAACAACTGCCATCCTGAGCTACCAATATCTGATATCCAAAAAGTCCTATAGGAGAAAAATCTCCTCATTTAAGAAAAACAACCAAAAATAAGGAAGAAACTAGATCTACACAAATAGAAATTTTAAAGAAGAAAAAAAAAAAAAAAGGAAAAACATGGTAGACAAAGGACATTCACAAGGAAAACAGCACTGCAGAGCAGATAGAATATGTGATCAAATATTTCAAATGAATTTTTAAACTTAATTTTTAAAAATTAGTGAAGCACATACCACATCCAGATAGAACATCAAAGCACAAGAGAATAGCAGTGAAAATGTACATCTTTGTCTTCTCTCTGATCTTGGAGGGAAAGCCTCAGTCTGTCACTATTGAGTATCACGATACTTATGGGCATGTGTCCTTCAACGTGTTAAGGAAGTTTCCTTCTATATCTAGTTTGCTGACTTTTTATCATGAGAGAAGCTAATTTGGTCAAATGCTTTTTCAGCCTCTATTAGGATAATCATGTGGGGGGGGGTTCCTTTGTTCTAATAATGTGATAAATTTGTTGACCAATATTCTTATTTTGAACCTCCTTTGTATTCGTGGAATAAACCTAACTTGGTAATGATGTTATGTCCTTTTAACCTGTTGTTGGAATTGGTTTCCTGGTACAGGAGTATATTAAGGATTTTTGCATCTATATTCATAAAGATATAGTAGTCTATAGTTCTCTTCCCATATCTTTGTTGAACTTTGGTTATCAGGGTAATAATGATGGACTCATAGAACATGTTGGGAAGTATTCCTTCCTTTTTGATTTTTTAGAAGTACTTGAATAAGACTGGTGTTCATTCCTAAACTGTTTGGTAGAATACACCAGTGAAGCCATCTAGTCTTAGACATGTCTTTGTTGGGAGGATTTTTTATTACTGATTCAATTTCTATATTTGTCATGGGTCTGTTGAGAATTTCTATTTCTTTTGTTTCAATGTGCGTGTTTCTAGGAAATTGTCCACTGCATCTAGATTATCTAACTTACTCGAGAACATTGTTCGCAAGTAAGGAACAATGGAATTATAAGGATTCCCTTATAATCCTTTCAATTTCGGTGAGGTACCACTCCCACTTTATTGTCTGATTTCAGTTATTTGCATCTTCTCTTGCTTAATCTAGCTAAGGGTTTGTCAACTTGGTGATCTTTTCAAAGAGCCAAATCTGGTTTCACCGATTTTCTTCATTGTTTTTCTATTCTCTATTTCATTTATCTCTGAATTTTTTCAATTCTCTATTTTGCTTTTTCTCTAGTCCTTATTATTTTCTTCTTGTTGGCTTGGGGTTTAGTTTGCCCTTTTTTGTGTTTCTTAAGGCATAAAGTTAGGCTGTTTTGAACTGAGTTCTTTTTTTTTTTTTTTTTTTGGTACCAGGGATTGAACCCACAGGCATGTAAGCACTGAACCACACCCCTAGCCCTTTTCATTTTGAGACAAGGTTTCGTTAAGTTGCTTGGGGCTTCACTAAATTGCTAAATCTGGAATTTAGGGATCCTCCTGCCTCAGTCTCCCAAGTCACTGAGATTACAGGCATATGACACCATGTCTGGTGATCTTTCTTCTTTCTTAACACAGCTGTTTATAGCCATAAAATTCCCAATACTAATTTCACAGCATACCACAGGTTCGGTATATTGTGTTTTTATTTTCATTTGTCTTATTTTATAATTTGCCCCATGATTTCTTCTTTGACCCACTAGTTGTTTAAGAGTGTGTTAATTTCCACATCTGCAAATTTTCCAGTTTTCTAGTTTCATTCTATTGTAGACAGAAGAGCTACTGTGTATGATTTTGATCTTTATAAATTTATTAATAATTGTTTATAGCCTATTACATGATCTATCCTGGAAAATATTCTACATGCACTTGAAAAGAAAATATATACTACTTTTTTTGGGGGGTGTATCTGTAAGGTCTAATTGGTTTATCATACTATTAAATGGAAAAGAATGGACAGTCCAATCAACAGATTTATGAAAAAATGTTCAACATCACTCATTATAAGAGAAATGCAAATCAAAACCACCTTAAGATTTCATCTTACCCCAATTAGAATGTCTTTTATCAAGAACACAGGCAACAACAGGTGTTGGCGAGGATGTGGGGAAAAGGGTACACTCATACATTGCTGGTGGGAGTGCAAGTTGGTGCAGCCACTCTGGAAAGCAGTGTGGAGATTCCTTAGAAAACTTGGAATGGATCCACC
>JAJEJO010052652.1:250929-266635 GCA_020662805.1 Glaucomys volans
TTGACTTATTTCATTTAACATGATGGTCTCTAGTTCCATCCATTTTCTGGCAAACGACATAATTTCAACTTTAAGGATGAATAAAACTCCAAAACATACCACCTTTTATTATCCATCACTGATGGACACCTAGACTAGCTCCAGAGTTTGACTGTTGTGAACCGTCCTGCTATAAATGTGGTATGCGAGGATCACTGTAGTATGCTGACTTCTAATTCTTCAGGATAAATACCAAAGAGTGGGACAGCTGGGTCACATGGTGGTTCCAAGTCTGGTCCTTGAGAAACCTCCATACTGATTTCCACAGTGGCTGTACTAAGTCACAGTCCCACCAACAATGTGAAAGTGTCCCTTTTTCTCCACATCTGCTCTAGCATTTATTTATTTATTTATTTATTTTGGGGGGGTGTGCTGGGGATTGAACCCAGGGCCTTATGCTTGCAAGGCAGGCACTCTACCAACTTAGCTATATCCCCAGCCCTTAGGTTCGATTCTTAGCATGAAAGGGAGGGAGTGAGGGAAGGAAAGGAAGGAAAGGAAGGAAAGGAAGGAAAGGAAGGAAGGAAGGAAGGAAGGAAAGGAAGGAAGGAAGGAAGGAAGGAAAGAAGGAAGGAAGGAACAAACGAACGGTGTCATCTACAATCAAAAAAATATTACAAAAAAATATATGGTGGGTGCAGTGGAGCACACCTATAATCCCAGCTGCTTGGGGGTCTGAGGAAGGATCGAGAGTTCAAAGCCAGCCTCAGCTGATTAAAATAAAACATAAAAAAAGGTCTCGAAGTAAAATATTTAATTAAAAACTCTGGGGATGTGGGTCAGTGGTTAAGCAGTCCCAAGTTCAATCCCCAGTACCAAAAAAAACATGATGGGAAACCACTTCACACCCACTAGGATGGCTGTTAAAAAAAAAAAATAGTAAGTATTAGCTCAGTATGTGGACAAGTCATTGCTGGTGAGAAGACAAAATGGTGCACCAGCTGCAGAAAACACTGTGGTATTTCTAAAATAGTTAAGACATGGAATTACCATATGACATAATAATTTCATGTCTAAGTATACACTCCAGAAAAGATGTTTAAACAAAAACATACACAAATGTTCATAAAAGCATTATTCATAGGCAGGCATGGTAGTATATGCCTATAAGTCCAGCAACTTGAGAGGTTGAGGCAGGAGAATCACAAGTTCAAGGCCAGCCTCAGCAATTTAGCCAGGCCCTAAGCAACTGAGTAAGAATCTCTCAAAACAAAAAATGAAAAGGGCTGAGTATGTAGCTCAGTGGTAAAGCGCCTCTGGGCTCAATTCCCAGTACTGGAACAATAAACAAACACCCTTATGAAACTAGGAAAAAAGGGAATTCCTCAACCACACCCCAATAAAGATTATCTATGAAAAATTTACAGTTGCCTGTGCAATGGCAAAAGCCTCAAGCTTTTTGCCTAACATCAGGAAGAAAACAAGGAGATAAAAAGCAAAGATGTTCACTTTCACCATCTGTATTCACAATTATACTGGAAACCCTTGCAAAAGGCAAGAAAAAGTAATGAGGCATTATAAATTAGAAAGGAAAAAGTAATGCCAGGTATGGTGGCACATGCCTATAATCCCACTGACTTGTGAGGTTGAGGCAGGAGGATCACAAGTTCAAAGCCAGCCTCAGCAATTCAGCAAGGCTCTAAGCAACTCAGCAAGACCCTGTCTCAAAATAAAGAGAGCTGAGATGTGGCTCAGTGGTAAGCACCCCTGGGTCCAATCCCCAGTACCTAAAAAAAGAATGGAAAAACTAAAACTATCATTTCACATGACATGATCATGTAGAGGGGAAACTATTTTAAAAAGTTATTAAACTAACAAAAAATTTAACAAGGTCACAGGATATAAGCTAATATTTTAAAATTAATTGAATTCCCACATTACCAATGAACAATCGGAAAATGATTTTTAAATGTTCCATCTATAATAGCATCAAAAAATAAAATACTTGCAAATAAATTTAACAAAAGGTATGGAACACTTGCATACTGAAAACTACAATACTGCAATGGAAAATTAAAGAAGACCTAAATAAATTAAGAATATATACCATGTTCACAGACTGGAAGTTTCAAGTTTCAATGTTGTTAAAATGGCAATTTTCCCTAAAATTGTTCTATAGATTCAATGCAATACTAACCAAAATTTTAGCAAGCTTTTTGAAGAAGCCAACAAGCTAATACTAAAAAATTGATACTGAAATGCAAAATATCTAGAGTAACTGAAAGAATTCTGAAAAATAAGTACAAAATTGAAAGCTGAAACTATCTAATTTCAAGACTTACTATAAGACTAGTTACAAACAGTGTGGTAGTGGCATAAGTATATATATCACTCAATGAATCAAAAGGGAGTCCAAGCAAATATACACACCTGCCAACTGACTTTCAACAAAAGTGCAAAAGCTAATTCAATGGGGAAAAGACTGTCATTTAACAAATGTAGCTTAATTAAATGAAAGTGAAAACCTAAGAACTAAAATTAATTTCCTAAAAGAAATCATAGTAAAAATCTTTGTGATGTTTAGACAATGGAAAAGTTGTAAAACATTAAAAAGCCCGATCCAAAGAAGGAAATTTTTATAAAATAAATTTCATCGAGCCAGGAATAACGGCACATCTCAATAATCCCAGCTACTCAGGAGGCTGAAGCAGGAAGATCCCAGGTTTGAGGCCAACCTGAGCAACTTAGCAAGCCCTGTCTCAAAATAGAAAAGAATTGGGTGTATAGCTCAGAGATAGAATGCAAGATGCCCTGGGTTAAATCCCCCAAACTACTAAAGAAATAAAAAATTAATTAATTAACTTCATCAAAACTGAAACTTTTACTCTTCGAAAACGTAATTAATAAAATGATAAAGCAAGCCACAGACTGCGAAAAAAATCTGAAAAAAGGCTTGTATTTGGAATAGATAAAAAATTCTTAGAGCTCAACAATAAGTCAAACAACCCAATGTTTAAATATGGGCAAAATATCTGAATAAACACAAAAGAAATTATCTGATGACTCAACAACAATGGAAAGGTGTTTACCATCATTAGTCATTAGGGAAATGCAAATTATAACAAGATACCAGTGAATACCCTCTAGAATGACTAAATTTTTAAAAACTAACAATACCAAGTGTTGATGAGGATGAGGCACACCAGGATGCTCCTACATTCCTGACAGGAATGTAAAATAGTAGAGCCACTTGGAAAAATATTTTGGCAGTTTCTTTTAAAGTTAACACAATTTTGTCAATGGACCCAGCAATCACACTCCTAGGCATTTACCCATGAGAAATGAAAACATGTGCACACAAAGATTTATACTCAAATGTTTACCGCAACATTATTTGTAACAGCCCAAAACTGGGGGAAAAAAAAATGCTCAGCAACTCATGAAACAAACTGCAGCTATACTCTGCTATGATCTGAATGTTTGCCCACTGCCTCCTCTGAAACTCAATGAAATTTAAAGCTGTTGTAACAGTATTAAGATGTGGGACCTTTAAGAAGCCATTAGGCCATAAGGGCTCTGCACTCATGGATGGGACTAATGCCAGTATAAAAGAGTGCCTAGCATGCACAGGATCTTGGTTCAATCTCCAGTACTGGTGGGTGGGGTGGAGAATCCAGATAAATGGGTGATTTTGGCCCCTCTCCCTCTCTTTTTGTCCTTCTATGTTTTCACCATGAAATGCCACATCAAAAGGTCCTTATCACCATCAAAACAGACTGCTAAAATCCTAAATCTGGCCTGAGTTAATCCGTCTGATCTGACAGACATGCTTTTGAAAAAAAGAATAAAATCCATATCCTGAGATGTGTACGGACAAATAAAAACTATTAAAGCTCACTTGCTTCACCTCACCTGGCTATAACTGCTATTAGAACCTCTGGTAACTATACTTCTGCTCCTATTGCTCAGCCCTTGCCTTTTCAATCTCCCAATAAAGTTTCTATCTTCCAGATTACAACAATTCGTTGTTGATGGCAACACAAAAATTCCAAACCATCCCCACAACTGACACCACTGTATATCTCCTTTAGACCAGTCAGGATGAGACACTTTTGATTCCTCACTAGGCAGGGTGATGGCCCCTTCCTAGCCACAGAAGATAGATTTTCGGCTTTCACCAACTCTTAAGATTAAGGGATCAGCCTGGGTGCAGGGGTGCACACCTGTAATCCCAGCAGCTTGGGAGACTGAGGCAGGAGGGTAGTGAGTTTGAAGTCAACCTCAGCAAAAACAAGGCGCTAAGCAACTCAGTAAGATCCTGTCTCTAAATAAAATATAAAATAGGGCTGGGGATGTGGCTCAGTGGTTAAGTGCCCCTGAGTTCAATCCCTGGTACCAAAAAAATAAATAAATAAACAGTTAAGGGACTAAAGTCTGAGAGAGGGAGGAATGAGAGAGTGATTTGGGAGAAAAAGAGTGATATACTGAGTCTTCAAGGAAATGCCCACAAGCCACAGAGATGCAGAAAGCACACTGTAAATCTTGAGCCACATGCCCTTGGCCTGCACCCTTTAAAATGAGAAAAACACGCAAGTGCAAGGAACACTGACACAAAATTGTGCAGCTCCACTTCTACTTCCTAAATAAACCAGTCTATACCTTTGGAGGGAAAAAAGGGCCCTTGCCAGATGCTGGTCCCTTGATCATAGACTTCTCAAGCTCCAGAAGTATGAGCTAATGAAGTATAGGTCTTTGTAATTACTCAGTCACAGGTATTGTTAGAGCAGCACAAAATGGACTAAGACATACGCTTAACTATAGAAAACCACTCAGCAAACTACTCTTTAAAAAGAATACCAATATACATGCCAAAGATAAATCTTGAAAACATACTAATAAACAAATTACACTGAGATGTCAAACACAAATTTATCTACAATATGATCATGATTCCATTAACATTAAATTCTAGGAAAGACACAATACAATAACAAAGTAGATCAGTAGTTACCTGAGATTGGAACAACAAAGAGCACCAAAAAAAAAAAAGAATTATTCCATGGTGGAAATATTCTACATAGAGTGTGGTAGTAAGTATTCAACTATAACATACAATGTTTGTTTGTTTGTTTGTTTATTTATTTAGGTACCAGGAATTGAATGTAGGGTGCTTAACCAATGAGCCACATTCCCCAGTCCTTTTTAATTTTTATTTTGAGACAGGGTCTCACTAAGTTGCTGAGGGATCTCACTGAGTTGCTGAGGCTGCTCGAACTTACAATCCTTCTGCCTCAGCCTCCCGAGTTCCTGGGATTACAGATATGTGCAATCAGACCCAGGTACAGTATATAATTATTATAATATGTCAAACTATATACAATTAAGATGTATGGCTTTTACTATATATAAATTATTACTCAATAAAGCAAGGAAAAAAGTAAAAGAATGTAAGTCAGGCATGGTGATGCATGCCTGCAGTCCTAGCTACTGAGAAGATCACTTGAGTCCAGGAATTTAAGAACAGCTAAAGTAACAAAGTGAAACTCTGTCTCAAAAAAAAAGGAATAATAATAAAATGGTAAATACCCAAACAACAAGTAATGTCCTTTACTTTTAAGTATCATCACTTCTGAACCTGCATTGAAATAAAAATATCTGGTTTACCATTTCTGAAATTTTAACCTGCTTCTATTTTTGTAAGACTTGACTAAGCTTAGTTTAGGTATCATCTCTTATAGAAATCATTACCTAAATCCCTACTGACCAAGTATCAATCTTCTGCATTCCCAAATTCCCAAAGTATGCATCTGTTTTACTAACTATATTACACTGAAAACATGCATCTCTACCTCATACATTTTGTTAGCCCCAAGTATTAAGTGCTTCATCAGGCACACAGACATTCAATTAAACTGAAATTCATGTACACATAAAACATAAAATATAGGTGCCAGTTGGGTTCGGTGTATATGCCTATAATCCCAGGGTCTCAGAAGGCTAAGGGAAGGAGGATTGCAAGTTCAAAGCCAGCCTCAGCAACTGAGACCCTGTCTCAAAATAAAAAATAAAAATAGGGATGTGGATCAGTGTTAAGCACCCCTGGGTTCAATCCCCAGTACGAAGAAAAAAAGCATGTGTGTGTGTGTATACATATATATGTATATACATACACATATATACATATGTATATACATACACATATATGTAAATATCCCATTCCTGCCAAATTAAAATACATTTTTTTCCAAAATAAACTTAAGAAATGTCAAAAAGGGGCTTGTTAACATCAACATTCTTCAAATCATTCTGTATTTATGCATTTACTTTAGAGATTTATTAAGTCCAATTATAATAAGCTAGTAGTCCTAATAGACTGTTAAAACTCTAACAGTCCTAAGAACCAAGCAAATCCTCCTCCATAGAAAGTTTGTGGTAATCCTTTCTTTTTTTTTGGGGGGGGGGGTGATGGTCATTGTAGGGATTGAACCCAGAGTGCTCTGGGCCACCATACCCAGCTAGGCTTTAAAGTTTTTTAAAAAATAGTCCTGTAGTCTTTATTTTTGCAATATCTAAAAGAAGGCACCTAAGGTCCTAGTAAATACCACTAGTGCAGATGCTAAGAAAAAAAAGCAAAGAAATGTTTTGTGTTACTGAACCCTTCAAACAACTCCAAAGACCCTGACAGTCACACTTCCCCATGGTGCACAGAATTCATCTTAAATGCAGGGTATAAGATTGTTGCAAGTGGCTATCAGTGTAATTCCAGTACAGTTCACTTGGACTGATGCTTGGCATTAGTGAGAAACACTATGTATACTTTACACCTGTAAATTGGATCTGCACCTGGTACAAACAGCACACGAGGTTTTATCACATTACTCTGCTTCTAACAGAAAAAAACAGTATAAACTTCACTATTTAAAGAAAATTAGAGTACTCGATGTGAGATTCAAAATTACGTAACATAGTTTCACAAATTTAAACAGAATATGTTTATTTGAAAGCAGCCTAGCAATGAGCCATACAGCCTGTCATGTACAAACAGTAATAATCCCTAGGCCAGTGAAGCACTTCAGGTCTTTATTTGATAAAGCAATTCTTCCAAACGTCAGCTGCTACTTCAGAACTATGCTGTTCTTAGATTTTACTCTTACAAGTGAAATTTAGAATCAGTTTGATAATTTGATGAGAAAAATGTCTTTTGAGGTCTGTACTGGAATCACACTGAATTAACAGGCTAGAGAATTGATACCTTAATACTGTCTTTTCATCCATGAACTTGGTATATAGTGCTACATTAATTCAGATCCTCTTTCATGATCTTCAGAAAGTACTTTTTAATTCTCTCCATAAAATTTTGACATAGTACTTATGTTTTGATCTCAGGTGTCCCTATTATTGAATGTGCATGAATGGGATCATTTTCCTTTTACTTTTATAATGGTAATTACTAGAATATACAAGCAGTGTTGGTTTTATTATAACTAACAACTTCACCAAACTCTTAGTAGTCTCACTTTTTGAGAGATTACTGTCTACTGTTGTTGTTTTATTTTTTGTGGATTTTTGGTACTGAGGATTGAACCCAGGGACACTTTACCACTAAGTTACATCCTCAGCACTTTAGACAGGGTCTCACTAATTGCTAAAGCTGGCCTCAAATTTGTGATCCTCTTGCTTCAGCTTCCCAAGTTGCTGGTATTATAGATATGCACCCAGTTGGCCTCACATTTTATATCTGCTCTTAGATGAATCTACCTAGGCAATCTTACTGTTTTTAAATGATGAGAATTTTTTCTTTTGTCTTTTCCATCTTCTGGCTTTGGGGGATGTATCAATAAAGATTCTTCAGAGTAACAGAAAAAATAGAAGAGAGAAAGACACGTAGGTAAACAGAGTCAATTATAGGCATTTCTCTTATGATAATGGTTAATGCAATTTGGGGGCTGACAAGTCTGAAATTTGAAGGGCACACCAGCAAGATGGAAACTCAGGCAGGAGTTAATGCTACCATTTTGAGGCAAGATTTCTTCTTCTTCAGAAAACTTCAGTTTTGCTCCTAAGGCCTTTCAAATGAGGCACAACATTATTGAGGGTAATTTCCTTAAAGTTAACTGACTGCAGACATTGACCACATCCACAAAATACCTTCACAGCATCACACAAACATCTGATTAAACAACTGATTACTACAGCCTAGCCAAATCAACACATAAAAGTAACCATCACAAGAGGCATATCTGACTTATTCATGATTTTTATAAAAGGTCATTGCCACTTTTTGGCTTTTTTTTTGGGGGGGGCTATACTGATGATTGAACACAGGAGCACTATGTCACTGAGATACATAATCCCAGATCTTTTTATTTTGAGACAGAATCTTGCTAAATTGCCCAGGCTGCCCTCAACAAAGACTGCCTCAGCCTCCAGAGTAGTTGGGATAAAAGGCATGCACCACTCACCCAGGCTAATGAGAGATCCTCTAAAACATCACCATGAGTGTAATGATTGCAGCTGGTTTTTGATACTCTAAAACACTACATCGTAGCCTTTCATTTTTTTTATTACAATCCCTTCATTTTGTTTTTCAGTATATTGTTATTTTTCCTATTTGTTGAACACTAAGCCCACTAATTTTCAATGTCTCCCATTTTTAAACAAATTCATTAAAAACTGTAAATTTCCTTTTGAATCATACCTTACACTTTTGTGCACATATGCATTGCACCCATGTATATGCACTATTATAATCAAACCCAGAACCTGTGCATGCTAAGCACATGCTCTGCCACTGAGCTACACCCCCAGCCCTATACCCTATTAAGTTTTATTTTTATTTTTTTAACCCTACAAGTTTTGTTATTTAGAGGATTCACTGTTATTGTGTGGTATTTAGAAAGTTTCAATTATGATTTCTACTTGTTTAGAAGTAGTTTTATTTAGTTTTAGTTTCTAAATACAAGCGGAGGGGTGGGAAGTTTCAACAGTTGATTGTGAAAATTTTTCAAACACATAACAAAGAATTACAGTTGACACCCATACAGCCACCCCCTAGATTCTGCCATGACATTTGATTACACTTGTTTTATCACTTATCTATCCATCTCTCTAGACATCCACTAATCCATCTTATATTTGGTGCTAACCGAATTGTAGATATTGGTACATTTTCCCCCTAAATATTTCAGCATGCACAGTGTTAACAACAGTCCAATATTTTTTTGGTCTTTCTGTGAAAAACTATGTACAACTAAATTCAAAAACTTTATCTGAGCTTTGACAAATGTACAGACTGTGTAACCCAAAAACTTATAAAAATATAGAAGGACAACATCACAGAAAGTTCCGTCATACTACTTCTTAATCAATCCCTGTCCTTAACCTCTAGGGGAAACCACAGTGCTGCTTTCTTTTCCACCACAAATTAGTTTTGCCTATTCTAGAACTTAATATACATGAAATCAAACAGCATGCTCTTTGCTACCTAGTTTCTTTCACTCAGCACTATTTCTGAGATGCATTCACATTGTTGCATATATCCTTAATTCATCCCAAATTGCTGAGCAGTAGGTATGGAGGTTTTTCTCCTTTGAGGGGAGAAAGAGGATATTTATCCCTTTGCTGATTTCTATTTTCATTGTGTTGCAATTAGAGAATATTATAATGATGATGGTAAACAGTTACAGAGCCCTCACCACGCATGAGGCATTGTTCTGAATTCTGCTTCTCTTAACACTCTAAAGGATTCCTGTTATCATCTCCATTTGACAGATGAGAAAATTTAAACCAAAGAAGTTAAACAACTTAAAGTCATACAGGTAGGGAGCAACCACAATTTGTATTCTGAGCCCTCTGTTAACCACATGCTACACAAAAAGAATGGTACCATTTCAATGGAATTTATCAAGACATCCTTTAACGGGCTAATACTTGATCAATTTTCCTACTTGAGAATCATTTTCTCTATATCAAACATAGAATTGTATACGTTTGTAAGTAATTAAGCTTATTATAGAAGTCAAATCTTCTATATACTTTTTAATTTTTATTTGATGTGTCAATTTCATAAAGAGGTATGTAAAAGACAGGCATGGTAGCATGTACTGTAGCCCCAGATATGGAGGAGGCTGAGGCAGGAGGACCACCAGAGCCCAAGAGTTCAAGGTCAGCCTAGGCAACACAGAGAAGTCCTGTCTAAAAAAAACCCCAAATAACCGAAAAAAGCATGCTAAAATCTCTCACTATGATTACAGATTTGTCAATTTCTCCATAAAATTTTGAAATGTATACCTTTTGTATTTTGAATATATGTTATTAGGTGAATAAATCCTCAAGTCTATTGAGTTTCTGGATTAATCCATTTATCCTGAATTATTTTTATTCCTATTAATGATTATACTTCAATGCTACTTAATAATGTAATATCATTTCACATCTAAGTATTTTATAGAACATTTTATTGTTTTATTTTCAATACTCAGCATCATTATGATTTTTAGATTTATAAGTAAGTAGCAACCTAGGCTCACACAGTTGTTTCCTAAGTTTTGGAATTTAAAAAAAACAAAGTTAGAAAAATGAGAAAAGCACTTTGAAATAAAGCTAACAACCTCAAATTTAAAAAACAGTAAGAAAACTAATATTCAAATCAAAAACTAGGCAAGGAAAGATGACTACGAAATATGTAAAACTGACGAACATGCAAAAAATGGAATCCAGCCTTGCTAGTAAACAAACAACCCCCCCCCAGATTTAGGCAATAAAATTTTGCCTATAATATTATAACAAACAATATTAAAATAATGATAATACAGGTCTAATAATTTCTGTCTAATCAGAAATTAAAAAACATACTCCAAGATCCAAAACCTTTTGAGTGCAGACATGATGCCTCAAGTGAAAAACTCCACCTATGACCACAAGATGAGTCACAATCAAAACTCAAGTACACTAAAAGGACTATACAAAATTACCTTCAGGCTATGCATATAAGGTTTGTATGAAACATGAATGAATTCTGTCTGTGCTTAGAGTTGGCTCTAATCCCCACAATATCTTAGTGTGTATGTGTGTATGTGTATGTATATATATGTAATATATAAATATATGTATGTATATATGCAAATATTCCAAAATATGAAAAAAAAATCCAAAATCCAAAACACTTGTGGTTCCAAGCATGTCAGTTAAGGATTACTGAACTGTACAACATGCTATTGCCAAGTCTGGAAATAAGGTACCTGTATAGACAGTGGTAGAGGTAATATGGCAGCAAGTACATAACAGCCACTTAAAAAGTATATAATGCTTACCCATCAATTATCCTTCTAGAAATTTATCCTAAAAAGATGGCTATATAAATATACAAAAATGTGATAAGGACATAAACCACTATGATACAACACCCAACAATAGAAAGTAAAGAAGCCAGGCATAGTGGCGCATACCTATAATTCTAGCTACTCCAGAGCCTGAAGCAGGAGGATCTCAAGTTTGAGGCCAGTCTCCACAACTTAGCCAGACCCTATCTCAAAATTTAAAAGGGTTGGAGATGCAACTTAGTGTAGTATCCCTGGACTCAATCCCCAGTACCCACTCCCCGCCACACACACAGAGGTATAGCTCACTGGTAGAGCACTTGCAAGATTCTCAATTCAATTTCTAGCATCACTACCGGAGGGGGGAAAAAAAAAAAAAGGCAGTATAACTAAAAAAATAAAGTGAAATACTAATAATATTCAACAATTCAATCTGGCTAAGAAAAACCATAAATACCTCTTATAACAACCCAAATGATACACACCCAATGAAGAAAGTTGGCTAAAAATGTAAAGTGTGTGTTTGCCTCGCAAGCACAAGGCCCTGGGTTCAATCCCCAGCACCGCAAAAAAAAAAAAAATGTGAAGTGCATTTTATCACAGTAACAATGCTTTAAACAATGACAATGACATAAAACTTTAGGGTAAATAAAGCTAAATTTAAGGCTAGGCTGAGGGTATAATTCAGGGGTAGAATGTATGCCTGGCATGCAAAAGGCCCTAAATTCAATATCCAGTACGACATTATTCATGCTTGCATAAATACAGACATACATACATACATTCATACACAAATAAAATCTAAGGCTGGACAAGAATCTAACCATCTAATATGTTTGCTTATTTGGGGACAAAAGAATTTCAGCATGCAGAAAGAAAGGAACATAGAAGTAAATAAAGCCTATTTCTCCAACTCTGGTTATAACTTCCTGGAAACCAATCATTTTATAAAGGGCAGTTTGTAAATCAAGTACTCTCAGTATTTGCACATATTAGAAATAAATTTTAAAGTCTATAAGTAGCTGGGCATGGTGGCACACACCTGTAATCTCGGCAATTTAGTAGGCTGAGGCAAGAGGATTGCAATTTTGAGGTCAGCCTCAGCAATTTAGTGAGACCCTAAACAACTCAGCAAGACTGTACCTCAAAATAAAAGTTAAAAGGGGCTGAAAATGTAGCTCAGTGGTAAAGTACCTCTGGGTTCAATCCCCAATATGAAAAAATCAAAGTCTATTAATAATGGAAATCAATGAAAACTAAAGACCAAAGTGACATTTTAGCATCAACTGAAGTTAAACTTTCATAGTACACTATGTTTAATAGACATGCAATAAAACATTTACAGTTAGAATCAATTAACTTTAATTTGAAGAGTAAGCAATATTAACATAGTTCAAATTCAAAACATACAAAAAAAAGGCATACATACAAATTCTCTGCCCCCTACCCTCATGGGAGGAAAAACAAATGCCACTAAAATATAACTCAGAGGGCATATATATTCCAATTGTTTCCTGTAGGACCACAGATGTGCTAACACTTTTCATAATACAAAAAATAACATTTTCTTTTGAATTGCAATTATTTCAAAGCTCACAAAACAGAAAACATCTGGATGACAAGACATTCACATATGAATGCTGAAAAGGAAATCAAATGGTAAAGTATGCTCAAGTAATAATCAAGGACATCATAAAATGAAATAAACAAAAATATCAGCTAAGAGTCTATAAACTAATCCTAACCAACATGACAGAAAATCTGCTGCAGTGTAACAAAGGACAGGGGTTAAAAACTTCTGTGCCTAGTTCCCAAAAAAGTCACTCAACAGCAATAGCACAAGCCAAACTTACAAACCCCTGCTTATGCATCAGGTCCTTCTGAATAATGATACCAAACACAGAATATTATCTGTGGGATTCAAATGAACATTCAGAAGCTATACAAAGAAAATCACCAACCTGCCACAACATGCTTCCTCTGGTAAAAGGCCTCACTCTTCTTTTTTTAAATGCTCAAGAGAAAATATTGTAAGTTCAGGTGATCTTTGCCATTTGTATCAATTTTTAAAGGGATCCCCCCCCAAACAACAATGCTTAGTAAATAAAAAATAATACGACCATACATATGTGTGGACTGTTTTTGAAATGTTGCATTCAAAAAAAAAAATATGTACAGCACATCTCAGTGATCCTCATAGGATACCATAGTCACCATGGTGGAGACTGGAGTTCTGCATTTATTGGGAAGATCTGCCATGTCAATGGTACTGACGTTCCACTTCACTTCCTGTGGCTCCTTTTCACCACTGGATAAAACCAAAACCTCACACTTTTTAGTCCCAAGACCAAACTGCCACTCCTCAATTATTAGGACAAACTATTCAGACAGGGACAAGCTTAGCTGATATTTGTCCCTCCCTCCTTTAAGTTCAGCCACTTCACTAATGATCTCACCTGAAAGGAGGTCAATAAAGTACAATTGCCTACAGGGCCCTTTGACAACCACTTCTCCAAATTATCAGAAATGCAAGATTTTTAACTACTTCACATTCCTAAGAGAAGAATCCTAAGAGGCCACTGGCCTGCTAGCCCACTACCTATGGTAAATACAAAATTCTACTCCTAACCTAAGGTACTGTATTCAAAAGTAGTTGGGAAATTGTGTTCCTTATTCACAATCTCTTGGGAAAACTGGAATTTTAGTAATATCCCTCATATTCTAACCCCAAGACATCTTTTAAGACTTCTATGGAAACCAAGAGGAGTAAATTTGAAGTAGGCCATATAGCAAACTGGGCAAAGCGCTTATGTAGCAAAAGCCCTCTTACTGGTCATTACCTTATTTCTTGGCAAAGATCAATCAAACAAATAAATAAAAGATTCACCCCAAGATGATAATCACATTCTCAGCTTCCCTTACAGCTAGGCATACATGGGCATAGGAGGCAAAACAACCAACCGTGTATCAAGACAAAATCTGTTGGGATAATTTCTGGTAAAAACGATCTTTCCTAGTGGAAGGAAAGAAGGAAGTGAGGGAGAGAGAAATCAGATAAGGAGAAACCATCCTTCTTCCACCACAAATTGTTTCATGTTTTTTTGTTGTTTGTTTTTGCACTGCTGGGGATTATACCCAGGGTTTTATGCAAGCTGAGCAAGTACTCTATCACTGAGCTATCCCTTCAGGCCTATTTCATGAAAATATGATAAATGGAGCTGTAGAAGCCCCCAGGAATGATGAGGAGAATCATTACCGATACTCAGAAAGAAGGAAAGTACACAGAACTACTGACCTTGGTGAAAGAGATACTTCAGCATCACTTCAGCAGTTTATCTTTAAGGTCCATTACATTTCCCAACCACAGGTTACCTCTTTGGGAAATAAGTCACAGACCAATAATTTCTGAATTGATTCTCTCAATTACTTAACAAAATTACAGTCCACATGAATTTATAGAGCATCTATTATATTCCACATACTGTGTAAGAGATATTATATATGCATTACTTTATCAAAATAACACCATAAAGTATTATAATTATTATCATTTTACCAATATAAAACACCAGGTTCTGAGAAATTTAAATGACTTCATTAATAAAAGACTAAACCTTAGTGTTCATATACTGCAGTGGTATGCCTCTAAGCTATATTCATTCACTGCACTCTACCACACAGATCACCTTCACTATCTTTCATATTTATGTAAATGGATGTGGCTTAAAAAATATCAGGTCAGGGTAAAGTGCACACAAAACTTGTTCAACACATATTTTCTCCCCTTCTTTTTATCTGCAGTACTGGGGATTGAACCCAGGACCTTGCACATGCTACACAAGCACAGCCAACCCTTTTTATTTTATTTTGAGACAGGGTCTAAGTTGCCCAACCTGGCCTCAAATTTGTGATCCTCCTGTTGAGTCTCCTAAGGTTACGAGTGTGCACCACCACAACAGGCTTCAATACATTTTATTTTTAGTTGTCAGTGGACCTTTATTTTATTTATTTATATGTAGTACTGAGAATCAAACCCAATGCCTCACACACACTAAGCAAGCACTCTGCCACTGAGCCACAAGGCCAGCCCAAAACATCTATTCTTAATTCTAGTGCTGAGTAACTTTATTTGCCCTCAGTTTGTCCATTTGGCTCAGGTGAGTATCTTCCATTCTGTCTATAAATCACAAAATAATTTCACTTGCCGTGGGTTGCAATGACTATTCGATTTAAAATTTAAAAAAACAAATCTTTAAATTTTAGGAACAGATAAGGATCTATGAATGATGGTTTATAAGCTAATAAACCACTAAACAGCAATAGGAAGAGGTATTATTAAAACCTTGAGGTGCTGGGGATATAGCACAGTTTGGGAGAGTGCACAAGGCCCTGGGTTCAATCCCCAGCAC
>JAJEJO010052652.1:267035-298508 GCA_020662805.1 Glaucomys volans
CCAGCACTTGGAAGGCTGAGGCAGGAGGATTGCAAGTTCAAAGCCAGCCTCAGCAACTTACCGAGGCCCTAAGCAACTCAGTGAGACCCTGTCTCTAAATAAAATACAAAATAGGGCTGGGGATGTGGCTCAGTGGTAATGCCCCTGGGTTCAATCCCCAGTACCCCAAAAAAAAAAAAATTTTACTAAACAGACCCTCCCAAACTATATGTCCTCCTCTGCCTAGTTTGCATTTCCTTCTTAGTCTCTCCTCTCTATAACAGACCATAATACTCAAGCATATATTAAAATTTTAAGTTTAATCAACTGAAATTCCACATAATTTTAAAAAAAATTTTATATGTATTTTTAGTTGTTGATGAACCTTTATTTTACCTATTTATTTATATGCAGTGCTGAGAATCAAACGCAGTGCCTCACCCATGCTAGACGAGCACTCTACCAACTGAGCCACAACCCCAGCCCAAACACAAATTTTTTTTTTATTAATTTTAAACTCATTTTAATCTGCTTTTCCTCTCGAAAAAGTGTTAAGGGACTGGGGTTGTAGCTCACTGGTAAGAGCACTTGCCTAGAATGTGCAAGGCACTGCGTTTCTCAGCACCACATATGAATAAATGAATAAAATAAAGGTCTATTAACGTCTAAAAGAATTTTTTTAAAAAAAGAAGTGTTAAGTATGGTCCTATTTGATCTTTTTACTTGCAGCCCTAAATTTTTAAAAATTCTCCCTCTTGAGATTTATATCATTTTTAGGTTTTAATATGAAAGAACAACAATTAAGAAGCAATAATGATTGAATGAATGAAAAAGGACTTATCCAGTAGTTGATATGCTATTCCCAGTTTTCATTACATCTAAAACATCACTAATGGTCTGGGGATACGGCTGAGCAGTAAAGCACTTCCCTAGCAAGGACAAGGCCCTGGGTTTAATCACTAGCACAATATGTTTAAAAAATAAATAAGCAAGCAAACAGTGCTGACTGCAAAACAATCATTTTATGTCCCATTAAGAAAAAATACTGCCTACTAAATTGATACAACACCTTATCACTTAGAATTTTTATTCAAACTTACTAAAAGAACTCTTTTGTCAGATTTTTAGCGCATATTACTATTGTGCAAAAAAAAAATTAATTGGTACATGAACCAGTCATACTCACAGGCAAACTCTTCTGAACCCTTTTATTTTTTTCTTTTTTTTTTGGTACTAGGGATTGAACCCAGGGGCACTCCACCACTGAGTCACATCCCCCGCCCTATTTTTGTATTTTATTTAGAGACAGGGTCTCACTGAGTTGCTTAGGGCCTCGGTAAGTTGCTGAGGCTGGCTTTGAACTTGCAATCCTCCTGCCTCAGCCTCCCAAGCCGCTGGGATTACAGGCGTGCGCCACCGTGCCCGGCTGAATCACTTTTTTGAATCAGTCATCAATATCAAAGTTTTTTCACACAATACCATCCTCTGTGCCATCAAATGCCCACATGAGCCAATGTTTGTATTCCAACCATTGTCTGTAGGATTTTCTTCCAAACCAGCTGATACCTTTTCTGCAAGTTCAGTGCACCAAGAGATAACCAAAAGCAACTATAAGACGCATCTTGATTTAAGGAATTTAAGAACGTGAAATAATGTGCTGTTGCTGCTTCTTTATTCTTTTTCACTTTTTTTCTTGTTCTGGTATTAGGGATTGAACTCCACGGTAAAGAGGCACTTTACCACTGAGCTACATTCCCACCCCTTCTTTAAATTTTGAGGCGGGGGCTCTTTAAATTGCAGAGACTAGCCTTGAATTTGCAATCCTCCTACAGAGGATTTGCAATCATCCTCAGTCTCTCAAATCACTGGGATTACAGATGTGTACCATCATGCCATGCATGTGGTTTTTTGTTTTTGTTTTTTTACAGTTGATGAAATACAACTTCCTTTGTTACCTTGACTAAGACAACATTCTTCCAAGACTTCGACTTCCACTAATAATAGTAGTCAGTAATGCTGAACACCTATCAAACTTGGCATTTCACAAATCTCATTCAACTTCCACAGAAAAGCAAAAATGTAAACATTAAATTTTTCTTGTATCTATGAAATATGAGTCTGAGAAAAGCTTAGTAACTTGTCCAAGCTAATAAACAGCAGCTGAGGTTCAATCTCTGGTCCACCTTCAAAGTACTTATTCTTTCCACTACTTCAGTGTTCTCAAAATTACGTGCACATAAGAATCACCTCTACTAGAATATATCTCAGGGACAGAACAAATTATTAGCTGGGTGTGGTAGTACAGGCTTGTAATCCCAGTGGCTGGGGGCGCTGAGGCAGGAGGATCAAAAGTTCAAAGCCTGTCTCAGAAATTTAGTGACCTCCTAAAAATGTTTCCTAAGAAGGTAGTTTTTTATATTCTGAGCTCCAGTAAAGAATCTTTTTTACTTAGCATATCAAAAGGATAAATGATGTAATATCACACAGGCTACAGTATTTAGAAACTTACTTGGTAAGAGGCCTTAGGGAACAAAAAGAGAAAAACAATAATAATAAACTAAAAAGAAAGTAAAATGTGCTTGTCTACTGCTGACAGCAAACATCATCAGTATAAAACGTGCATCAGTATAAAATCTCCCCAAAGCATGGAATGTCCCCGATTAACAACAAATGAGTTATCTTTCCCTCTCATACTTCCCTCCCAACACACCAGCCTCCAAATGCATTCCTGTAAGAAATGAACTGAAGAAGGGGAGGACAGCAAAAGGGGAAAAAAGTATCATAATTGGTCTCCTCCCCTCAAAATTCCAGAAGAGTGGCGATAAGAACTCACCATATCCAGAAGAATATGTTATATGTTTGTTTTTTAAACTTTAAGTCAAAAACTCTTCTCTAGTCAGGTGAGGTGGTGCACTCCCAATAGCTTGGGAGGCTAAAGCAGGAGGATTGCAAGTTCAAAGCCAGCCTCAGCAACTGAGCAAGGTCCTAGGAAACTTAGCAAGAATCTGTCCCAAAATTGAAAAAATAAAAAAATAAAGTTGGGAATGTGGCTCAATGGTAAAGCACCCATGCATTCGATACTTAATACAAAAAATAAAAAAAGTAGACAAACAAACCTCTTTGACTGACACTTCACTATCTTCAAATGCTCTGAATGGAATCTGGGGCTTGAATGAAGGTAGATAAGTTAGAACTAAAGCGCTCTGTACAGTATAATTCTGCATAAGACATCTTTTAGCCTTTATCACTTCTCTATCCATGAATAGCTTCTTGCTTATACTGAATCAATCTAGAAGTCAATTTATTAATCTAGTCTCAATTGCAACATACTTTAAATATGAGGGTGCAGCTCAGTGGTAGAGACCATGCTTATCATCTGCAAAACCCTCAGTTCAATCCCCAACACCAAAACATAAAATAAAATGGGAAAAACAAGAAGATTACTTGGGGAGGTTTGAGATTAACATTACTGCTGTGTTGAACATCAATTTCAAAAATCTCTCTTACAAAGGCAAGTCAAAATTATGTATATAAAACCAATATAGCATGTATACAAAAAGTATTCCATTAATGATTTAAAATCCCAGTTGTTTATAGTGTAGTAAAATGAGCAAATGCCAAGCTAATGAGAATTTTTAAAAGACAAACAACTGTCTTGCTTATTTGAAGTATACTCCACAGGTTTAAACAGTGTTTAAACACAAAACAGCAAAAACAGTTTAAACGCAAAAAACAATCGTTCCTTAGTTCCTTATTGTGGAACTGAAACATTTCTATAAAATCTATTTTTAAGGATATTCATAGACACAGCTGTAACAGTCAATAATGTGTTGTATTTCCACAAAGGGAATATGGAGCTTTTCCCATCACATGAAACCATAGAAAAATTTCAGGATTTTCATATGCTCTGTGTAATTGGGGGGGGGGCTTGTTTTTTTTACAAGGGGGCTTGTTTCTATAAAGTTGAATTATGTAGCAATATTTGATAACACATGGCATGGCCACCCTATATCACAATGTGTCACACTATAAAACACACTATAGCACAGCAGACCCTAAGAATAAAAGCTCTTAAATCAATGGGACAAAAAGGAGAGAAGCACATGCTTGTAATCCCAGTGGCTGGGGAGACTGGGGCAGGAGGATCGAGAATTCCAAGCCAGCCTCAGCAAAAGTTAGGTGCTAAGCAACTCAGTGAGACCCTGTCTCTAAATAAAATATAAAATAGGGCTGGGGATGTGGCTCAGTGGCTGAGTACCCAAAAGTTCAAGCCCCAGTACCCAACCCCCAAAAAAAGAAGACAAACCTATACTCGTGATTTAGCAGGTTAATACAGTATTCCATTCAAAACACTATGGGAAGCCAGGCACAGTGGCACACACTTATAATCCCAGTGGCTTGAGAGGTTGAGACAAGAGGATCACAAGTTCAAAGTCAGCCTCAGAAACTTGGCAAGACCCTGTATCAAAATAAAAAGGGCTAGAGATGTAGTTTAGTGGTCAAAATTGCCTCTGGGTTCCATCCCAATACCAAAAAAAACTACATGGGAGGGATGGGGATGTTGCTCAGAGGTAGAGTGCTTGCCTGGCATGCACAAGGCCCTGGTATTGATACCCAGTACCATTAAAAAAAAAAAAAAAACAAAACTATATAGGAGAGCCAGACACACTGCTGCATACCTGTAATCCCAGCAACTCTGGAGGCTGATGCAGGAGGATCACAAGCTCAAGCCCAGCCTTGGCAATTTAACAAGACCCTATCTCAAGATAAAATATAAAGGGCTGGGAATGTAGCACAGAAATAGTGCCCCACTGGGTTCAATCCCCAGTACTACCAAAAAATAACAAAACAAAACAAAAAAACTTATATGAGAGTGAACTGAACTAAAAAAACACATTTGACTCCTTTAAAAAAATTCTACTAGTCCCTTGGAGTATCACCAATCTCTAAATATACATTTTATTTATAGAGATACACTCTATATCAAATAGTATATTTACCATGCCCACATGAATTAACAGATACCTTACTATAGCCCTCTACAAATAGCTTATAAAATATCTCACCTAACAACAAAAAGGTACCTCCTTTACTGAGGATTTAACTCAGGGGCACTTTACCACTTAGCTATATCCCAATCCTTTATTTTGAGACAGGGTTTCGGCTAAGTTGCTGAGGCTGCCCTCAAACTTGTGATCCTCCTGCCTCAGCTTTCCAATTCACTGGGATTACAGGTGAGTGCCACCAAGCAGGGCTAAAAAAAAGTTCATTTAAATACAAAGAGTTATATTCACTTGACAATTCTACCATCCCAAACTAAAGGTACAAAGATAAAAAAGCCAGGTGCAGTGGCGCACAATCCCAACAACTTAGGAGGCTGAGGCAGAAAGATCCAAAGTTTAAGACTAGGCTTAGTGGGGCTGGGGTTGTGACTCAGTGGTAGAGAACTTGCCTGGCATCTGAGAGGCACTGGGTTCGATTTTCAGCACCACATATAAATAAATAAACAAACAAACAAACAAACAAAGGTCCATTGACAACTAAAAAAAAAAAAAAAAAAGACTAGCCTCAGCAACTTAGCAAGGCCCCAAGCAACTGAATGAAATTCTGTCTCAAAATAAAAAACAAAATAGCTCAGTGGGAAAGCCCATCTGTAGTCAATCCCTCGTACCAAAAAATAAAACAAAACAAAACAGAAAAACAAAATAACCACAACAAGATACAAAAATGAATAAGACTTAACCTCTAACTTCAAAGAATTCACAAGGTGGGAGAAGCCAGAAGTATGTGAAAAATCAAACTCCTTTGAGATCACAGAGAACAATTTACAGAGATAGTAACAGTCAGAATTTGCCATGTGAAAATTGGAAGGAAGGGTATCAACAGGCAAAGGAAACAGCAAAAACAAAGATGTACAGCACACAATTAGATTATCAGACATCCTAAAGAGCCAGAGTAGAAAGAATAAGGAAGAAGGCTGCATGGGCATAAAACAGTGGTAACTTAGACAGCAAGGGAAACTTGCAGCTAGGTTGCTGAGGGTCCAATATGTTATGATAAGGTGATGGGCTTTTATCTAGAAGGTGACAGAGAGCTAATATATAATAAAATAACTGGTGGCTAACTGATGGCAATATGGAAGACAGATTAAAAAGGAAACATTGGGGAATCGAAGATATAAGGACACTGCTGTGATAATTAGAATTTTATTGTCATAATGTGGCCAAAATGTCATGAATCAGCAATAATAAGAACAACTAGACAATAGCAGCAAGAGTGACAATCTACCTCAACTTAGCTTAACATATGCCACATCTACATGCAGTCATTTGATCTGCACAACCCTTCTGACTAAAGGCCACAACCACAACTGCCCCATTCTACAAATGGGGCAACTGAAGTATAGAAAATTAAGACATGTTTTAGAAGTCAGCACACCTTAGTAGGTGACAGGGTCTAGATACAAACCCAGAGCTGCCTGACTGCCATGTCCATATTCTTGACTGTAAGCTCCTGCACCAAAGTACAGGCAATAGGAAAAAAGAATGCAATTAGGAAGTCTAATCAACAGGACTTAATGGTCACTGACCACCTATACCTAACATAGGATCTCCACTTACACACTAATGTTGCCTTCCTGAAATGCTTCTGAAAATTGATTACTTCCTTCATCTAGAGATTTTGATAAAAATATCTTCTTCATATACTTACTTAACAAATGTTTAAAACCTTGATCTTTTATATATGATAAAAACTTCATGTATCTTATATAGGAATTTTTAAATTTAAAAACTTCCTTGTTAGTCAGGTATAGTGGCACACACCTGTAATCCTAACTGGTTAGGAAGCTGAAGTAAGAGAATCACAAGTTTGAGGCCAGCCTGGGCAACTCAAGAGATCCTTCCCCACACCCGCCCAAAAAAAAAATACAAAGAGGGCTGGGAATGTAGCTCAGTGGTAAAGCACTCCTAGGGTTCAATACTCAGTACCACAAAAAATAAAATACAGTACTTTTCAGTCAGAAAAACAACAATCTCAGTATATACAAGATAGATGAGAACAGATTTATATGCCTTAGTCAGAAACCCTAAAAAAGACAGGTATATAGCTGAAATGATGATAAACAGTACCTAAGTTAATATAGGAGAGGAAAAAATGAAACGCCTTAAACAAAAATCTTTGGGCTATAAACAATTCCAAACATGTATAATTTTATCATAACAATAGATAGTATTTTTTGTGAAAACAACATGAAGTTAGGCAAATAATGAAGCTTACAGACCCACTGCAATTTGATCATTGTGTTACTAAAGTGATATGCAAAGCACCTTTCATCACTTACAAAAGTATTGAAATATCAGTTTGTACTACAGGACTGTTAAAAAAAAAAAGAAGTGGCATTTCTTTCAATAAGTCATGCTTCCCTCTGTAAGGAGAGATACTAATTTTCACAACGTTAGTAAGATGTCTTATCTATTAAATTAAAAGTTATCTTGATTATAAATATAAGTAACTTTAATTATAAAATGATAAACATAGTTCTCACTAAATTTAACATTTAAAAGCAGTTATATTTGCCATGTTTAACAAACAGTGCTAGAATCTAATCATCTGGGGTTGAGTGGCTTACCCCAGATATTAACCATTAACCATAGCAGTCAATTTAAAAATCTCTGTAAAATTATACAGTGAATAATGGTTACAATTCAGTGGAAAGGCATAAGTAAGAATTTTTACTTCAATGATTATAATTTGACTGACAGACTTTTAAGGCCCTTGTTTTTTTCATAATAGCATGTGTACATTATAGGTTCCTACACTACAGGGAAAAAGTTTGTATTGTGTTAGTTCCAGTTATAATTTCCAGCTGAGTTGAAGTTCTAACAGCCTTAAAGCAGGAAATCCAAAAGGAAATTCCATCATTAGATCCTGGGGCTTGGCAACTCAAAGGTTCTTTGAAAAGGAGATACAGAAGTTCTCAAACTAGGGACTGGGGTTGTAGATCAGTGGTACAGCGCTTGCCTAGCACATGTGATGCACTGGGTTCAATCCTCAGCACCACATAAAAACAAAATAAATAAAATAAAGGTATTGTGCCCATCTACAACTAAAAATATTTTTTTAAAAGTTCTCAAACTATTTACTATAACCTTACCTCATATCTTCAAGCAAATCACATTCTGCTTGATGTTTGGCTTGAAGTTTTGTCATCTGCTCAACTTGAATGTTTTTCAGTTCTTGTGTTACTTTCACCTAAAATACACCATATATTTATGAAGGCCATACTACAACTTGAACAAAAAAAAATTAAGAAAACCTCTTAATATTTGTCCAAATATATACACCTCTGATTCTTCTCTCTCTAAAGACCATAAGCCCATTATTTGTCATATAGTTTCATCATTAAGGACATTTATTAAATGAAAAAAGGTAGTCAAATAACCTGAAACAGGCAGAATGAAAATACACAGTTACAAAAATTATAAAAAGACGAAAAATAAACTGTCAGTCATTCTATTTCATGCACAAGCTCAGTACATACCTATGACCTTTAACAGTTTTAAAAGAGCCAGTCTTCTATTTCTTCCAAAAAAGATTCAGACATTTACCAGGAGAAGTGAGCAGAGTGTAGATGGGAGAGGAGAGCCTAACAGTACCTAATACCTAATGACCAAAATTTATACAATCATGAAATAATATGTATGAATTAAACTACATCAATTATTCCATAATGGCTGCGAGAAAGCACACTATCTCAGGATGATGCCCTCCACTCGCTGACAGCTGGTCATATCACAATCTCTTTCCTACAAAGGAGAAAGCAAAAGTGACCTTCCAACATATGCAGTGTTTTTAAACTAACCCAGCAAGCCAGGTCCGGTAGAGGCTCCACTTAAAACAGCCAGAACCGCAAATGCCAGCTGGCCAGAGCCTTCACGCCTGCCAGGCCGGACCCCAGGGTTCGAGATTACAGTCGTGGAAACCTGGCTGCTGGAGCAGGGCTACCCTGAGGAGTGGGAGTGTAGGTGCAAAAGAAAAGGACTCACTTAACTGATGAAACCCGGATTAAGAAAGAGAAAGAAGACACGGGTGAGTAAGGCATTCAGCAAATGTTTGCCCACGAGGGAAGGATGGAATGGCCTCCTCCACTCAGTGTCCACAGAAGACACTCAGTACCCATGTGCAGAATTAAAAAGACAAGGACACAGCCTCCGCCACTGGAAAAGCCAGAAAAGGGCGCAGCGGGAAGCTGCTGACAAGCCAGGAACACCCGTCACTCCCACCCTGGCTATCCAGATCCAAGGACAGATCTAAGTGCACACGCCACGCGCTGTGGAAGGGTTCTAGCCTTCTCCCGGGCAGCGCCACCGCCTCCTTGCCCCCTAGTTGGGGGCGGGGCAAGAACCGCGTGGAAAGGGGTGGGGGTAGAAAGACAGGATCCGTCAATTCTTAATTTGCTTTTTCCTAGAGTGGGAGGACTATGACTATTCCAACTTCTTTTCGGCAGTCCCGTGGGAAAACCAGGCCAACCCTTAGGACTAGGTTTGAAACAAATCCCCCCCCCCGCAAATCTGCAAACGGGCGGGGGTGGCGACAAGCGGCTGAAGGGCTCAAACCCGGTACAGACTAAACAATCACACACGCACAAGGCTCTGCAAATCTGCAGGGGCTCCCCCGCCTCCCCTCGGTGCAGCCCCGAGAATGCACTTTGCAGCGGGCAGCACTGCCATGCAGGCGCACACATACAAATGCACACCCGAAACTCCTGTGAAATGTCTGGGGGATCTTCAGTGCAGTGAAGGAGACGAACCCCGGCCGTCCCTCGATTGGAAACGCACCTCACACAGGCGCCCCCCAACACACCCCCGCCTGGAGCCAGCGGCAACTCCGTGACAAGCCAGAGGCGAAAGCGGTCACGGCCCCTTGCAGGGAGGGGGAGGGGGCGCAACGCTCGCCCCAGCAGCATTCCTAGTACGCATCCCCTCCCGAACCCCAAAGCTCCGCAGTTGTGCCCTTACCTTCCTCGGCGGTGGCTGCATGATGCTGAAGGGACATCAATCCTTCCCCGACGGCGGCGTTAGCGAGGACGAGGAGGAGGAGGACTGGAGAGGAGGGGATGGCCCAGAGAGCGAGGGCACGCTGTGTGTGTGTGTGTGTGTGTGCGCTAAAGGAGAGCCCAAGGAGGAGGACTCGCCCCAGAGGCAGCAAGGCGGCGAGCAGCAGGAGGACCCCGGACGGAGCAAGTATGAAGAGGAGGAGGAGCGCCGGGAAGGCCTGGGGCCCGGGCGGCCCTGGGGGTGTGTGAGGGAAGGAGGCGGAGACCACGAGGGGGCGGAGGCCGGGAGCGGGGGCGCTAGGGTCTCACGGCTTAGCCGCTGGTAGGGAATAGCCGCGTCGTCCGCGCTCCCCGCCTGCCGCCGACTCCAGTGGTCCTGGCAGACGCGGCGGCCCCCAACCCCACCCACTCGGGCAGGCCGGCCCTCGCGGTGCCCAACGCCCCCGCCCGGGCCCGGGAAGAGGAAGGCGGCGCCTCGCTCTCTGCTAGGGCTCCACCACTCAGGCCGCGGGAATTTCCGGCCCCACCGCGCGGCGCAGCGCCCCGCTCCGGCGGCGGAGGGAACCGCTCAGCCCAACACCACTAGGTTCGCTGGCCCCGCTGGGCTGCAGCTAGGGAGCGAGGCCGCGGCGCGGGGCTCCGTATCACGATGGGGGGCGGGGGGAACTAACGGATTGGTCGGCGGATGGGAGTGGTAGAAACGCTAGAGGAGCGCGAAAATTCCCCCCCCCTTTTTTTCCGTGAGTGGCACGTTCCAAACGCCTCCAGCACTCCCTCCCCCACACCGGGAGTCAGCCGGGGGCTTCCCGCGCGCTTTCCCGCCAGCTCGCCGCGGCGCTCGCTTCCAGTCGGGGGCGCGCACGTGGGCGGGAGAGGGCTCTGCGCCGACGCACACGCACAGGCCGCCCCCGCCTCCTGCCGGGTTTTACGGCTGCAGCGTTTGTGTCCGGGTAAGGGAAGGGTGGGGGGCAACGCTTGCAGGGAGATTTTTACAATAGGAAGTATGCCCATAGCAAGAGAGTTCGGCTTTTTTGCTTCCTCTTGGCCACTCAACAACCCTCTTTACCTGCCAGCTAATTGTGCACAAGGA
The DNA here is from genome assembly GCA_020662805.1 of Glaucomys volans. Lineage (NCBI taxonomy): Eukaryota > Metazoa > Chordata > Mammalia > Rodentia > Sciuridae > Glaucomys > Glaucomys volans. The sequence goes on from JAJEJO010052652.1 coordinate 278,162, forward strand.
GTTGAGCATGGACAAATCTTTTTACAACTGGCCACAGGTGCCAGTCTGTTGCGACATGGGGTGGGACGTGGAGAATTAAGCAGTTGCCCTACAAAGGAGAAAAAAGCTGTCTACTACAAGACAGTCGGGACTCTGCTGAAGGGGAGCAGAGCAGTCTTAAGGACATTGCCACTGTCTTACAGATGGGAAGACTAGTGTCTGAAGAACAGTGGAGACTCTCTGAAGGTCACAGCAGAACTAGAAAATGCTGAGTTAAAAAGGTGCAGGGGTTGGGAGTTTAGCTCAATAGTAGACAACTTGCCTGATATGTGTGAGGCCCTGGATTGATCTCCAGCACAGCAAAAAGAACGAAAGGGAGGGAAGAAGGAAAGAGGTAGTGGGTAAGCACCATAGTTGAAAGTAGAGGAAGCAGCTGGGTCCATAGAGGAAACCCATGGCCCTTGTTTGGGAATGAAGACCTGGGTGTCAATTCACTCTGCCTACCCTTGACTGGGTGAACTTAAGGTTGCTCATTTGCCAAAGAGGATGCTTATCTAGGCAGGGTCCTCCCACATACCTTGGAGCTCTGTCCAGACTATCTGCAGGCAGGGGTGTCAGCCTCCTTGGGTCCTAAAAAGAGTGGAAATGCCTCTTCCCCAGGCTCTGAGCCACAGGGCTGTGTGAATGAACTGAATCACCCCCACAGGTTTTTCAGAAGTTGGTGTCCCAGGCAACTTCTCAGAAGTACAGTTCAGGCAAAAGAGGAAGGTGAGTGAGGCCTGCATAGACTAGGATAACTTGCCAGATGACCACATGGCCAGAAATTGGAAAGGTGGAACTTGACCTCAGGTTGTTTACACTGAATCTAGAGTCTTGAGCAGGAACTTGATAGAATCAGAGCTGTGCTTCAGTAAGATTTATCTAGAGCTATGTATAAACTAAGAGACAAACCCTGCTATTTCTGGTTTCCTTGAGGCCATTCAAAAATCAGCCCTACACCAGAGTCCTCAATTAGATCAAGGAAGGCCAAGGGCAAGGGAACAGGTGGGTGGGGCCCCTGAGCCTGATGACTGTAGAACAACAGCTACAGCACTGATCTGAGGTTTAGAGGCTGGGCTCCAGCCTCACCCGGACCCCTACCCCTACTGATTCAATGTGAAGCCTTGAGGATAGTCTGTTCCCTTTTTTAAGCCTTTGTTTCCTCACTCTCAAAATGGAGGTATGACACCATCCTCACAAGCTTGTTGTATTAATTAGAGTTTCTCCTACCACAGAGCCTAATACATAGTCTGTACTCAAAAAATGCTCATTGATTCATCATTGAGAAAGTGTTTGGTAGGTCCTGCCTTTTGCCAAGACTTAATGCCAAGCACCGGGGGCTATAGGGGTGAGCAAGATAGAATCAACTTAGGCTTCACCAGGGCTAAGTTCCAGACCAACCAACCATCCATAAATGACTTCACTAGTAGGGGAGAGGTATCAACACTTGCCTGGATACAATGTTCTCTACACAGCAAGTGCCTAACAAAGATTTGCTGAATTCTAGTCCTTGGTGTAACTGTTCTGACCCAGAGTTGATCTACCCTTTGCCTCCCTCCTTGGGAAGTGAATACTGGGATATAAAGTTGATGGATGTTGGAAGATTTAGGATCCAGCCTAGACCACTGATCTCTGAGCCTTTTCTGGGCCTTTGTGCCCATCTGAGAATAAGGTAAATGCTGTCTAGAACCTAATCAACTCTAAACAGATGCAGTCAGACCCTGGGGATTTATTTTATTAATTTAGGAGACATATTTTGCCTGATTTGCCATTATTTAGAGTAGCAAATGATTTTCTGGAATGATTTTCTCTGGAGGTTTTATAGAGAGCTAAGGGTAATATCAGCAGGCTTACCTGCTGAATATGTTTTCAAAAATGTGATTTTTGAGGGTTTTGCAGTGTGTCTCAGTGGTAGAGTGCTTACCTAGCATACTTGAGGCCCTAAGTTGGAGCCCTAGCACCAAAAAAACAAAAAGGTTGTTTTTTTGTTTGTTTTCTTTTTTAGTACCTCGGATTGAACCCTAGAGTGTTTACCAATGAGCTACATCATCAACACTGCCCCCTTTTTTCCTGGAGACAGGGTAAAAAAAGTGAATTAAAAATAATGTTTTAACTAGGCATGGTGGCACATATCTGGGGCTTAGAAGTGAAATGACCAACCCAAGGTCACACAACTAATAAAAAAGAGCCAGGCCTGGCCCCTTCCTCCAACTCCAGAGACGGAGGCAGGAGATTGAAAGTTTGAGGGGAGGCCAGCCTCAGCAATTGAGTGAGACCCTCAGTGTCTTAAGGAGATCCTGTCTCAAAAAAAAATATATATATATAGATAGATAGATAGATAGATAGGTAGGTAGGTAGGTAGATAGAAAGAAAGATAGATATTTACCTCGTGCCTTGTCCAAACCCTAAATTTTCATGAATTTTATGAATTAATTTTCAGTATACCCCTGTGAAATAGTATTATTATTATTATTTTCTTCATTTTTATGGCTGAGGAACTGGAAGCTTGGTAAAGATAAGTGACTTGCCCTGAAGTGATGAGTTTGGGGCAAAACCCAATTCTTCCATGAAAAATGGTCCTCTATGAAGAATGTTTAAAAGAATTGGGAGCGTTCATCCAGGAAAAAAGCAGACTGAGGAGGATATAATCCATGTGTTCCAAACTCCACAATACAGAAGGGATTCCTGTGACCTATGTAAGCCAACTTAAAATGTATCTCTTTGAACAGGATAAGGACTTCAGAGTCTTTCTTCTGCATTGTAGGCAAGCACTGTGTGCCCAGGAAGATCTCTTGAGGTTCTTTGGGGAAAACGCTGCAGAGCAACATGCACTGAGGCCCCAGAGACAGAATTGGGCAGGCCTCAGCTGGGTCTCAGGAAGGAGATTTCTGAGCTGCCCCTGGAGGTGAGCTTCCCCATCCCTAGGGCTGGGCAAGCAGGTGCTGGCTCTCTTCCATCAAAGAGGCCACAGATGGGACTCTCAATCTGGAAAAAAAAAAAATAATAGCTACCATTTATTTTGCTTCTTCCATGTTTTAGGCACTGAAATAGCCATGTTATTCACACTGTTTCCAACCCTCATTATATGTATGACCCCATTTGGGGATTTCACAGACTATAGCTTAGAAGTGAAATGACCTGTCCAAGGTCACAGCTAATAAAGGAGAGTCAGGCCTGGCCCCTGCCTCCCTCTGGCTTTGAAGCTGTGTTCTCCCTCCAACGTACACTTCTCCCAGAATGTGATTCTAAGATTAAGTCAGAGCCAGGATCAAAAGGAGGCCTGGAACAGGTATATAAGTAGGTATTAGAAGGCCAGCTATTCTGGTATTCCACAGGACTCCAGGGAGAAACTAGGAAGGCAAAGTGTGCAGAAGCTCTTTAGCATGGCTAAGTAGGAAAAGCACACCACTCCAGGCCCAAAGCAGGCATCCAGGACAGACTTACACTATATCCAGAAAATGTGGCCACCAGTTCACCTGTCCATACTACATCAAGGCACCCCACACACACTCCCTGCAGTTGTGTTCCATGGCCTTCTCCACTGTCATTATCACCTACTCACATTGGCACAAGCTACTTGGGAATGCTTGTCAGTATATCCAGATGCCAGCCATTCCCTTCCTGAACCCTGTCAAGCCCAGCTAGGGATGCTGCAAACTGTGAACCCCACTTCCATTCACCTCCTTCCTACCCAGGTCATCTTTCCCTGCTGTCCACTGCCCACTGCCCAGCACAGTCCTCTAGTCAGGCTGGATGAGTGTGCCTGTCTCCTCTTCTACCCAGCTTCAAAACAGTCTCAGCACATTGGAGCCAGACATGATGACATACACTTGAAATCCCAGTTAGACAGCAGGCTGAGGCAGGAGGATTGAAATATCAAGGCTACCCTAGGCAACTTAGTGAGAACCTATTTCAAAATAAAAAGGTTGGGGATGTAGTTCAGCGTTGTAAGGCCTATGTGTAAGTATGCGTGTGTATATGTATAAAACCTTGGGTTCAATCCCAGTCCCCTTAAAAAATATTGTAACACTTTGGGAAGAGACCTCAAGATCAGTGGCTGTTAGAAGAGAGCAGGGGCTCTCCCTAGGGCACACATTGAGTTTGTGGCAAAACTAGGCCTTGAATTCCCTTCAGTATCACTCAACAAGTCTCTTGTTCTGGGTTTAGTCAAGAGCAGGTCTGTGGGTGAGACCCCAGCCCTACCCTCCAAAAGCTCCCCTCTTAACACATTGATTGAAGGTCACAGCAGTGAATGGGGGACATGCAAGTCCAGGAGAATCAGGAATCCAGGGTCCCACTAGAAGGTAGCAGGGATCTAAGGCCAGGGGCAAGTCCCTAGGAAGCAAGCACTTAAGGCAGGGAATTATCTGGTCAATTGGTGCCCCTGCCAGGGAGTAAGTATTACAACTTAGGGGGTGAGGGGGGATGAACAGCTAGTCTCCAGGCTATGGTAGGAGCTGGCAGACACATGATTTTGACATTAGGAGATAGGAAACCAGAGTTGTAGCCCCATCTTTACAAGACACTTTCTGAATGTGATCTCTGGCACATCACTATCCTCAGACTTGGTTTCCATATCTGTAGAATGTCTTGTCTTCCTCCCAGGAGTGCTATTGTAAAGATTAAATGAAATCTCAGGCATATGATCTGTAAAGGGCTAAGAAGCCATGTAAGCCAGAGACTGCTCACTGGGATGCATCAGGGAAAGCTAAGTGACTGCCTATGAGGGACGCTGATAGGAGCCTTTCACCAGGAGCTGCACTTTGATTACAGCTCTGAAAACCAGGCACTGATGAGTAGAACATTCAGGTGTGGGTGGAAATTTCTGGGGTTTTTCAGTCAGGCAACCCTAAGTTAGATGTCTGGTTCCTCCTCTACCTAGCTTTGGACTCAATCAACTTTTGAAACTTCTTTTCATTCAGGTTCACATGTCTATAAATGGGGAAGAATGATTGTTTGCGGGTTTGTCATGGGAATTAAATGGGAATGTTTATGTAATGTGCCTGCAACCATGCCAGCCCTCAAAATGTGTGTTTTCTTTTGTGTGAGTTTTCCTTCATTTTGTTCTGGGTTTGTTTGTCAATTTAAAAATAAAAAGAGGAATTCCCATGGCCAGGAGAGATTGATCCTGACTATAGTTCCAGTTCTGCCCCTGACTCACTGTGAGGACTTGGGAAGTCCCTGCTCCTCCCTCAGCCATGGTTTCCTCATCTGTAACACCAGAGGTTCCACCAGGGGCTTTCTCCAAGGCCCAGTCTTAGGACGTATAGGGTGCTACCAGTCTGTGGGCCCCTTCTGTGGGGAGGACCCCCCAGACTGAACTGGGGAAGAAGCATCAGGCAGGAACCAGGGGAGAGAAATGGAGTTGTGGGGGAAGGGACAGCACAATGGGAGGTAGCAGTCCTGCCATCACTGTGTGGCCTGTGAGGATAAAACACCCTGCTCAGCTTAGGAAACCTGCCTGCCTATTTTCCCACAGCCTGCCCAACTGATGCCTAAACAAAACAGCTTCCCTGCTCTCTGCTGGAGGGCGGAAAGCCAAAATGAGTGTCCTGGAGGACTGGCAGACACCCTGGCATCCTGCCTGTCCTCCCTGGGCACCCGCCCTTCCCCTGTCTACAGCACCACCCTCAGCCAAAGCAGGCCCAAGGCATGGAGAGGAGCCTCTCAAGGTCTGAACTCCCCTCCTGTATCCAACCTTCCTAAGTGGACACCCTTAACTCCTAAACCTGCCTGTCCTCCAAGCCAATCTTGGCCCTGAGACATGATCGTATTTATTCTCATTGTACTGCTGTGGGCAGAGCATCTGGCATCAGAATGCCGGGAGCTGCTGTTAGTCGCCATGGGGGGGGAATTCCCTGGCTCAGGAAACCACTTCCAGCGGAAAGGAGCAGGTGGCGAGTCTCCCTGAAGAGACAGATGCCGCCCACGATGTAAGCAAAGCCAATCCTGGGATGAGGAGCATCAAATCCACCACCCCCGGCCTTCTGTCTGATACTTGTCTACACTGGGCATATTAATACTAACTCTGCTTTATTATAGTTACTATCTGGCAGACACCACTCCAAGCACTTCATGCAAATAACTAATTTAATTCTCACAACTCCGGTACTATTATTAGCCCCATTTTATAAATAGGTCAAGTAAACTTGCCCAAGTAACAGAACCAATAAGTGGCAAACAGATTTGTACCCAGTTCATCAGGCCAGTGTGTTGCTGCTAACTGCTATGCTGATCTGCCAGAAGAACATAGCATCCCCCATAAACCTAGGTCCACACTTGCAACATGGCCCTAGTGTAGATTCCAAACCTTTTCCCAGACTTGCTGAGGCTAAGAATCTCCTTATATAAAACACACCTCCCTTGGGGGCTGAGGATATAACTCAGTATTAGAGCACAGGCTTAGCATGTAATGTGTGAGGTCCTGGGTTTAATCCCCAACACAAAGACAAAATAAAATAAGACCCAGCCCCACCCCCCCATCTGAGGACACAGGAAATTTAATGTGGGAGGAGAGGAAGTGTCTGATGTGGAGAAATGGCTCAAAAGATATTTGTTATATGAGTGTATGCCCCCTGACTTCCCTGAGCCTCTGCCCATCTCTAAAATGGGGTTACAGTTCCCCGCCCTTCCCATTTACAAGTGTGGCTATGTGTTGAGCCAGTGTGTGTCTGCGCCAGCTCTGCTTGGGTGTAAGGAGTTGTTTACAAGCACACCCAGCTGGCTCCTTACAATAGCTATAATAATAATAGCTAACGTTTTTTGAATGTTTAGGGAGCATGAAGCACAGCTCTGAGGGCTTTGATGTTTTAACCCAGTGATTCTCTCAACCTCCATTATCTCAATTTTAAAGGTGGGGTTAAGTAACTTGCCCAAGATCACACAATTAGTAAGAAGCAGGACTACCAGATGGCCCTGTTCCCGTGTCCTGAAGTTAACCACTCCCTTATAGTTGCTGGACTCACCAGCCCCTCCTCATGGGAACTGGACTGCCAAATTTAATTTAGGAAATGCGTACTGCACCAATAGTGCTCAGGGAGGGGAGAATGAAAATGGATTTAACAGAGTTTTCAATGTAGATGAAGAGACAAGATCTAGAAGCCCCTTATTATTGTTTGGGGCTGAGTAAGAAGTTCCTAAGTACAGGATTAAGTGCTGTGGTAGTTCTAAGTGGAGGAAGACTGCCTCTACCTAAAGGAGAAGACTCAGGAAAGCTGCATTGGGAGTGGGACTGACAGCTGGGTACTCCTAACATAGGAATCATGAGCGCATAAACCACAGGCTGCATGAACCCAAGCCATGTCTGGAGACAGTCTTGAATAGTGAACCTTAGGGAATGAGCCTCCAGTGGTGGACTGTGGCCTTGGATTCCTCTCTTGGATGTTTGCTCTAAATTTTAAAAGCAGTGCCACTGTGTGGTATTTATCATGCTCTGTAATGGTCATCCTAACAATGTCCCTCCCATACATCCTGCCTCATGGGCTTCTGGGAAATCTTGTCACCCTGTCCCAAGATCTTAGGACCAGGTGTGGCACCCAGCAAGCATGCTGGATGAATGAATTTAAAGGCTTAAAGATGCAGAGGTTGACCAGGAGTGTAGGCAGCCAGGTTTCAGAATCAGAGGCCCATTCTGGCAGGCTGAGGGAGGGTGTGCCTGAGGGCCCATGTAGACCTGCCTTCTGGCTTGTAGTCAGCCCTCTGTCCTTATCTGCTGCTCCTGTCAGGGGGAGGTTTATGAGCAAGTGACCCTTACAAAGAGGATTGGATGGGTCTGAGGGACAAGATACCTTGGGCTGGGTCAAACTAATTCTGATGTCTTTTCTCCCTGCACATTGGGCACTCAGCCTAGGGTCTTGGCTAAAAGCTTGGGTCAAATTCTAAGTCAGACGGACTAGTTTACTGCTTTATAGCTTCATAGACTTAACTGCATAATCTGGATACTGGTTCCTCTAGAAAACCATCTCACACCACCTCCTTCCACTGTGTTCTGCTCTCAATTGCTATGGGTGTTGGGAAGTCACCTTTGAGGCCCATGTGGTCCCATCATTCTCTAGTTCTTTTTTATTTGTGTGTCTGTTTATTGACAGTGCTAGAGATGGAACCCAGGGCTTCAACATATACTAGGCGAGTATTCTACCACAGAGCACCCCAACCCAAATTCTCTAGTTCTTTAACCATCAAGACCAAAGAGCTCTTTTTTTTTTTTCTTTTTTTTTTTTTTTTGTTTTCAGAGTTGTCATTTTGAGAAAGGGTCTCATTAAGTTGCTTAGGGCCTTACTAAATTGCTAAGACTGGCTTTGAACTTGCAATCTTTCTGCCTGCTTCAGCATCCCATGTCTCTGGGATTACAGGTATGTACCACCATGCCCACCCAGCATGACCAGAGAGTTCTTTCTAGATGGTAGCAGAAGAAATGTAAAAATGAAGCTTTACCTTTCCCCTCTGGGGCAACTGGTAAAACCTCCTGCAACCCAGTCCTGATCACAGGTAAGCTGCTGTATCAAGGCCATGGGGTTATCCAGATATTCCATCTGGGAGCTAATTTTCTGAAGACTGTTAGTCTCCACTTGCACTACCACCAGCCCTGCGCTGTGCTCCTGGGGGCTGACCTCTGGGGCCTGTACCACCAGGCCCCCTTGCCAACGGACTTCCACATGGGTTGGTTCAGACAATGAGGAGACTAAAGGATGAAAGAAGAGAGAGGTCAGGGTTTTCTCCCCCTGCTCCCTCCTTGATCACACTTCCTGCCAGTAGTCCTACTCTCACTGGGCTCACTGACTCCTGACCCCCTTCACTCCTTGGGGTAAGAGTTGCCATTGTTACCAGTCTCTGACTAGTTACATCGCCCTCCGTTTTTGTTCCTTCAGTCTAGCAACACCTTGGTACAGTAGTCCCTTCATTGAAGCTTCTTCCTAATACAGGACCCTCCATCTGGATCTGCTATTCACATCAGTCTGGTCAAGACTTTCCCCGAAAGAAAAAAACCGCCTAGTCCATGAACTTCCATGTTCCCATTCTAGGACAGGCATACACAATGCTGGCTTCTTTGGAGACCTCAGGGCCCAATTCTTACTACTCCCAAATACTCTTGTGGGCAGAGCCAGGTGAGACAGAGGCACCCAAAGCAAGGTAACAGCCACTGGAGGTGGGAGGAGGTTTAAGCAAGACAACAGAACTCTGCCTCAGGGCAGAGACAGTCACAGCTCCGGCCACAGGGAGCCCAGGAATGGCTGTGACTGGGATAGCCTCTCTGGGGGGCCTGGCAGGAACCCTGGGGGACTGGAAAGGTGGGGGCAGGGCAGGAAAAGGCTTATCTCAGGAGAACAAGTTAAGCAAAAGCTTGGTAGAAGGAAGTAGGATTCTTGAGGCAGGAGCAAGGGGCAGGGACTTGGGCACACTGCCCCTTGGCCTCCCTCAGGGCAAAGTCCCTCACCGTGCACCATGCTGAAACAGGACTCCATCCTGAGGACAGGTCTCTGCAATGCTCCACAAGTTACCCCCCACCAAGGTTAGGCTCCAGTCACCCCAACCCTTTCACTTCCCTCATGGACCACACCTGCCCAGACCACAGCCACAGCAGGGCCCAGGTTTCAGTTCTCATTTCCTCCACACCTCCTGAAAAGTTTCAATTTCTTGACAGGGGCTGGGCCTGACACCTGACACCCTCAGTCACTCCTGCCTCTGCTTCCCTACAGTCACTCCTGCCTGTCGCCAAGCCAGCACTCCTGCCCTCTGCCCTCCTAGCAACCAAAGTAAGCTCTCTCTCCTTGTGCTGTTCTGCTGAGGACACTCCCATGGCTACCTCCAAATTAAACCCAAACTTTTTAACATGACGTTCAAGGCCTTTCACTGAGAGACTTCAGCTAGTCTACCCAAACTCATCCTTCAGTTCCATTATTTTGTTGTCCCAAACATACCATATAGATATGCTGTAACAGCAACTCATCAAGCTCTCTGTTTTTGTGGTGCTGGGAATTGAACCCAGGAATTCATGTATGCTAGGCAAGTCCTTTACCACTAAGATAAATCCTGGAGCCCTTTTTTATATTTTATTTTGATTCAGGGTCCTGCTAAGTTGCCTGGGCTGGTCTCAAACTCCTGATCCTCTTGCCTCAGCCTCCTGAGTTGCTGGGATTACAGGTGTGTACCACCACACTTAGCTATAGCATGCTCTTTCATCAACTTCACACTTATGAATATGCTGTTCCCACTGCTTTCAACACCTTTTCTCCTTTTCTTGGCCTTATAAGCTCACATTCATCCTTTAAATGCCAGCTCAAAACCCCTGCTTCTGTAAAGACTTCCTCCTTTCCCCAACTCAGAATTAATCCCCCCAGGGCTCCAGAACCTTGTTCAGATCTTCATGACAGCACTAAACATAGAAAGAATGAACTTCTACTTAGCTACATCCTTTTCTGAATTCCCCTTTCTTTCCAGACTCTGGCCTCAGCTGGGCCACTGATAAGCTATGTGATGGTGGCAAGTCACCCAGCCCTCTCTGGCTCCATTAAGTGCTCTATGTCCAGAGATTTTTGGAACTACACAGTCATTGATAATCATAATTATTCCATGATTCCCTGCCAATGGGGTAACAGGCCAGGTTCCTTTTACACAAACTGTTTCTGTATCCCCAGTGCTCACCATACCAGAAATCCTTATTACCCAAACTGTATCCATTTTTGCAAATGGAAAAACTGGACCCAAAAAGGCATAAGGATTTGCTTAACAGTGTGACCCAGGTTGTTCAGGGTTTTTCCTTTGCCCCCCACCAAAAAAAAAAAAAAGAAAGAAAGAAAGAAAAACAAGTTTGAACCATCCTACTCTCCAAGGATGGCCCCGGAAGTCCAGGGCTCTGGACCAGAGAGCATTCCTGCACCAGGCGTCATCTGTCACTGTCCTATGGGCTTTCAGGCAAGAAGCTGCCAGATGCCGAGACAGTTTTACTTCCCTCCTGACTGCAGAGATCATGCAGAGAGCAACCGTCAGACCTCAGGCACTTCCGTTTCCACTAGAGCCAGGCTTCCTTTTAACCTCTTCTGTAGCAGTCAGACCATGGGCCATAGCCTCTGTGCCAGCATCCGGATAGTTTTGCTTCTCCTTGTGGGCTCAGTCCAGACAGCATTAGTGGGGTACATGCTGCCTCCCACCAAGGATAAGCTCCACTCTTGGAGGTTTGTGGCAGGAAAACTTTATTACCCAAAACCCTGGAGACTGGGGTCTTGACCTCGATGAAACCTCATTTGGCATATATGGTTAGGAACAGAGGCCTCCCAGGAGGAAGCTCCTGGAGAATCATGAGCCCTTAAGTCCCTTTATAAAACCTGTTCATTTTAAAGATGGGGAGACCGTGACCCAGAAAGTGATTTGCCCAGAGCAGAATACAGTGATATACCCAGGGGCATTTATTTGTAGAGAGGCCTGACCCTGGACTAAATGGTCCCAATCTATGGTGCTCTGAAGTGCCAAAGTGCTTTCATGTGTGATATTGCGCTTTCTTTTTTTCCTTGTGAGGTATTGGGGGATTGAACCTAGATCCTCACACATGCTAGGCAAGTGCTCTACCACTGAGCTATACCCCCAGGCAAAAATTATTTTATTTTATTTTGAAATGGGGTCTCACTATGTTTTCCAAGTTGGTCTCAAACTTCTCTGCTCAATTGATTATCCTGCCTTAGCCTCACAAGTAGCTGGGACTACAGATATGCACCACCACTCCTGATCAGGCTTTATTTTTCTATCTCCCAACTAGCAGCCTTCCAGGTACCTCCCTTTCTCCAGCCCTGGTGAGCACTACCTGATTGCCTACTGCTGCAGCAGCTTCCTCTCCACACTGCCCACCATCTAACCTTTACACCATTACCAACCAGATCATCAAAGGCTTAAGTATGTAAAGCATAAGTGAATGGGTTTGTATTAAGGGCTGAGGAACATCCTTTGGATATGCAGAAAATTTTTATGCTAAGCTTGGTTTCTGCAGCCCTTCTTCAGCAGAGAGAAAAATCCAAACACAAAAAAATGGAGTTCAGGAATATATTCTCACTGCTCCATATCAGTTCTTCTTACTTGCTCACATTTAATGCACACATGCTTGGAGTGTGCCTCTGGAAGGAAGACCACAGTTCGCCCCTCCACTTCTCTCACTTCGGTAATTTATCATCATCCCCAAGGCTTGGAGGGGCATTAAAAGCCAGGCAGTTCAGAGCTGGGCATGGTGGTACATGACTGTAATCCTAGCAACTCAGGAGACTGAGGCAGGAGGATCACAAATTCAAGTTCAACCTCAGCTATTTAGCTTACACCCTTTCTCAAAATAAAAAATAAAAAGGACTGAGGATATAGCTCACTGGGCCATGCCCCCAAGGTGCAATCCCCAACATCACACACACACAAAAAAAGGCAGTTCAACTCCAAGTTGGATTCAAAAATCATTTCTTCCATCATTCTTTCTCTCCATGCATTTGTCGAATTTACACTAGATCTAGTGCTTAGTCTTTGAGATCTAATAAAGTCTTGCCCTAGGAACTCAGCACCTAAGGTGAGAAGACAGACACATGAAGAAATCCTGTAGTGGAGTGTGTACTGTCATTAGAGGGAGTGATCAGATTTCTTAGGGAAGGAGATGCCTGCCTGGGATCTTTTTTTTTTTTTTTGAACCGGGCATTGAACTCAGGGGCACTTGACCACTGAGCCACATCCCCAGCTCTATTTTGTATTTTACTTAGAGAGAGGGTCTCACTGAGTTGCTTAGGGCCTCGCTAAGTTGCTGAGGCTGGCTTGAACTCCCGATCCTCCTGCCTTAGCCTCCCGAGTTGCTGGGATTACAGGCATGCTGAGTCACCGTGCCTGGCTCTGCCTGGGATCTTGAGGGATGAATTTACCAAGCAGAAAAATGGGGGTGGGGGTGGGGGGACTCCAAGCCCAGAACTTCCCTGTCAATCAGGTTGCTCCTGAATCAGACTCCCTGACTTCTACACAACCTTTGCCTTTCTCCCAGGTTTTATTCGCTCATTTGTCTGCCAAAAGTTTTCCTAGGCATTTTATTGTGAAGATCCTGTATTGGGCCCTGGACCCTCCTGGCCTTGAGGAACCATCAACCTGGTGGAGGATGGATACATAGACAATGACCATGTAGTGTGTACATGGTGTGAAGAAGAGAAGGACAGAACTGAAGAGCCATCAAAGGCTCAAGAGCTGCCATCCTGGTAGGTCAGGGAAAATTTTCTGTAGCAGGTGATTTGTGACCTGAAACCTGAGATATGAGATCCCCTTTACTCTTATGGACATTTCTCTAAGGTAGATATTATTATCTCCATTTTATTTTAAATTATTTATTTTTAATTTTTATAATTTTTTGGTGAAGCCAGGGATTGAATCCAGGTCCATGGGTGTGCTAGGCAAGTGTCCTACCACTGTCCCCAGCCCTATTATCTCCATTTTAGAGGTGATAAAACTAAAGTTCAGCAAAGGGGACAAACCCAAGGTCGCATGTTTAATAAGGCATGAGTTGATTCACCCCTGAGAGCCCAGCAGCCGAGACAGAGGTAGCACCACTGGAGAGCTGGGCCTAGGGGCCACAAACTAGAGGTAGAAAGTTAGGAAGCAGAGAGGGAAAAGCTGAGTGTTGGGTGGAACCAGCAGGATGTGCCAACTCCTTCACACACCTGGGATCAGAGTAAGGGACAGGAATTCCCAACATGGTATCAGCTCTTAGGCTTAGGATGACAGAGTTGGCTGGGTCCTAAGACACTACCTCATCCAACCCCAATTCAACAGGCTCATTTAGGGACATTGATGGAGACATACAGTGTCACAGTGGCTGTCCCTAAACTAGAAACCAAAAGCTCTGTCCCCCAGCCTGACTCCATGCATGGCCTTGGCTACCACTACATAGTACAATCCAATCTACATTTGCTAATGTGTGCTCTGGATTGGACACACTTCCAGGCACCACTGGAACCTTATAGAGACATCACTATTGTCAGGAATTTACAGCTGTCATGGGGAAAGTCAGTCTGAGCTCAAAGACCTGGACTCCAGGCAGCATGAAGGGAGTGGGGCAGTAGCAGGCATGAACTGAGTGCTGGGGAGTGGATAGGAGGACCTTAGTGGTGCAGGTGCCCTAGAAAAGTCCTTGGATTTTGGTTTTCCCAAGCAGGAAGTGGAGTCAACAATCTCCGAGGCCTGTCACTCAGGCAGCCAGGCTTCTGCCCTCCTTTGCTTTGCAAGGGCTTAGAGGTAGGGCTGAGCTCTTGGTAGGCGGTGGGTGGGAGGCAGAGGAAGTGGCTTTAGCTGCCTGAGCCACCCCAGCTGCCCGTGTCTGGGCTGTCCCATTACCAGCAGGGAAATCACAGACTCAGTGCTCAGACATCTGGGAGGCACTGGGCGGCCCAGATTATTTTTAGAAGGCTGGAGACAAATATGCCCAGAATCCTGGGCATTGTTGAGCCAAAAAAGCTAGGAGGCCAGCAGTGAGCAAACCAAAAGAGGTGGCCTGAGCCCTAGGGTTTTCTTCACCAAGGTCGGCTGAACTTCTTTTCCCCAGAGGCCAGTGCTCAGGCCTCCTGTGTGCAAACTCACTGAATTTCCACCTCTTTCTGCTTCCTTCTGGAAAGTCAGGAGCAGATGTGCGCCAGGGCCTCAGGGAGAGGATGTGTTGTGTCCAGAGCACTTGATCTCCACTGATTCGTTCTTTGGTGCTTTCTCTGGTTCAGGTAAACTCCTGAGCCCCAGGGATAAAGGACAGAAAGGAGTTACCCCTCAGATCCTTTGAGAGTATTGGCAGGATAAAAATAATAGCACTCTGAGATCACCATAGAGGGGAAGAAATACTGGCCTGAGAGTTCAGAGGGGGCCTCTCCCAGGACTGCCACAGAACCAGATGATTATCTGTGGACAAACATGTTCACTGTCAGCTGGGGGAGCAAATGCTGGGTTGTAAGTAAGGGGTGATTTTCAGTCCTTTTGAGACTCATGCCTTTTCTTCTTGCCTTATTTCTGAAAAAGAATGTCTTAGAAGTGGAGAAAAGGGTAAGATGATTCTTTTCAGCTCTTGACTTCTCGACTACTAGAAAACCTACCCAGTTTGCAGTGATAACCCCAACGAATGGATGTGCCTGCCCCTTCTCTCCCGTCCACCAATCCCTCCAGGCAAGTCCTCTCCATCATGTTATAGACAAGGACCCAAGGACCAGAAAGGGCATGTCCAGCCCAGATGAACTCTGAGCTATCTGGAACCTGTAGGTTCCCATGTGGTTAAGATCACAGGAAGAACATCCCAGGCCTATCCATCAGAGGGAAAGGGCTAGAACATGGAGTAGGCAGAGGACAAGGGTCCAAATCCCACATTATGCCCCATCACAGCAGACTCCGCAGCTTAGCCCTGGCCTGTCCCCACCAACTCTGTACTTCTAGGCCATCACTTTGGTGCTCAAACTGGGTTTCTCAGTTTTCTGAGGGTTCACAGCATTATTCATGATTTCTACAAATTCTCTACCTGAATTTTAAAATATTGTACCACTGCAGCTTAAATAAACCTGCTTCCTAAAAATTCCATGGGTGTCCAGCCTCATCTGTCCTATATCACAATGATAAGCTAAACAAATTAATATGAGAATATTCTGGCTTGGCCAGAATACAAAGTATTTATTAAAAAGACTGCATTGCATCAATGCCCATGTAGAGGTTTATCAGATTGGTTCCAAAGAATTTTCTAAAGTGACCGCATTTAACTTCAATGCAGTGTCTCAAATCAACTTACCAAATGACTCCCACAGCTCTAGGCAAAACGTTTGTTTCTTTCCTGCAAGGCCCTATGTAGAGAAAGAAGGCTCTTGGTTGGAGGTTGGAAGGCCAGGGTTCTCATTTGATCTCTGCTCCCAATTCACTGAATAGCCTTAGACTCCCTCCTATGTTCTTCATTGGTAAAATGGTTAAGTTTGGGTTAGATGATCCCCATGATCCCTTCTGGCTCTGGCTTGCCAAGATTCCAAATTGTGATGGAGCTGCACTCTTACCCCACTCCCTTTCTGAGTCCCCAAGCTGTGCTGAGCAGTGTGGTGGAGACTACAGGCAAAGAAGGGGTGCCTCTAGGAGTGTAGGTGTCAGGAGATGTCAAGGAGGCAGCCCAAAGAGGGTTCAAGGCCATCGGGAAGAAAGTCACCAGGCCAAGGAGATCTCTTAACAACCAGCCAGACTGTAAGCAGAGACCTACGAGGAAGGCCCATGGGTTCTTGTCAGGTGATGGGATTCATATTCTGAGCTCCTGGGAGACCGAGGAGCCCTGAACTTACCTGTGTAGGATTCCCCTCTGAGGTTTCCTGACAGAACATCCCACCCACACTCCTCAACCCTGCCAGGGACCAGCACCACGCCTTTCCACAGCTCTTCTCCCATCTCAGCTCACACTAAACCCTTCTGGTACTGAGATCCCAACAGTGCCAGAGCCACTCCTTCTGACTAAATGACCCTCTTCCACTCCTACCCTTGGGCCTGCCCAACTCCCATAGATGGCCCAAATCTCAAATTAGGAGTCCCCCTCTGTCAAGAAGCTCTCCAAAATTCCCCACCCCAGGCAATGTGAGGGCCTTCATACAACTGGCATCTTGTAGTGACCTTGGTCCCTGAACTGCTCTGGTCCCTGCAAGGATCTGCTGTCCTGTCTTCTCCCATCTTTCCCTCCTAATACCTTGCTACCTGCACTAATTCAGACAGTGTGAAGACCCTCTTGGAGCTAAGAGTTTAATTTAACAAAATCAGCTCTGTGGTGGGCACTGCATTGTGACAATTGCACTAGAGGTTTTAACTCTGGCCCTCAAACCTTTTCCATCAGAATTGCTCTAGGGGAAATTGGCCATTTGGCTTTGGGGTTGAAAGTGGGATTCTGTTAAATCTTTCACTGTCGCTTGGTCAGGGGATTTCAGGCCTGAAAGAGCAACTGGGATAGGAGGAAATGTTTGTCCTGGGGGCCCCTCCTGACCTTGGGCCCTGGCATGCCTGTCCTGTAAGTGTTCACCAGTGCCTGGGGCAGGGTTGGCCTACATGTAACAGTTTACTGACCAGATAAAATAATCTGGGAACCTTATGTCCTAGCCCATCAGTTATCTTGTTATTCTGTACCCTGAAGGGTCTCCTGGGGACATAGGCTACAGAAGCAACTGGCAGTTTCAGATAGGAGGTGAGGACAGGTTGGGAGGTGGGTTGCGGTAGGGAAATGCTTGGGGGTAGGTGGGGTAGCCACACCTTGCTAGAGGTGTCTTCATCTTCATCTGGGTGTGGGACCATCCTAGCTTTCAGTGACCTGACCCCTACCCTAGTTCAGTTGAAGAGGTTTCAGAGCTCAAGAGTCATAGGTCATTACCTCCCAGAGAAACGCTGCCAGCCCAAGGTGGTCTGTTCTCAGTAGTTCAGCCCAGGGCAGAAAGTACTGCACAGAATCAAAAAAGCGTGTGACTTTAGACAGATCACTTCCCTCTGTGGACCTCAGTTTTCCCATTTGCACAATGAAGACAGATTCTAAACCCTAAAGGCCTCTCTGGCCAGGTCCATTCCCAGGCAGTATGAAGTAGAAGGATGAGTATGAAGTTCCTGTGTGCAAGGTTCACCCGTCTCTCTCATGCCACTTCATCTCACAGCATGGAGTAAGTAAGCAATGCCTCTGCCACTGAAAACTGATAGAACTAACCACAGTTTCTTTGACTCCTTCAGAAATTATACCTTTGGGTGCTGTGCATGGTGGCGCACATCCATAATCCCATCTACTGAGGAGGCTGAGGCAGGAGAATCTCAAGTATGAGGTCAGCCTCAGTGATTTAGTAAGGTCTTGTCACAAAAAATAAGGGGGCTGGCAGAAAGAGCTTTTGAGCTGAGGTCCAGCTACCAAATCTTTGCATCTTCTCTGGACAAAGAAAGGTGACCTAGATGTTGTGCATGTGTGCGCGCGTGCGCGTGCGTGTGCGTGGTAAACATGCATAATAAAAAATCTACCATTTTGGCAGGTGCCATGGTGCATCCCTGTAATCCCAGCAGCTCAGGAAGTTAAGGAAGGAGGATTGTAAGTTCAAAGCCGGTCTCAATTTAGCAAGGCCTTAAGAACCTGCCTCAAAATAAAAAATAAAAAGGGCTGGGGATGTGGCTCAGTAATTAAACACCCCTGGATTCAATCCCTCCTACCAAAAATAAAAATAAAATCTTACCCATTTTAATCACTTTTAGATGTACGATTCAGTGTCATAAAGTACATTCACAATGTTTTGCAATTTTCTCCACTACCCATTTCCAAACTTTTTCATGGTATTCAAATGGAGACTCCATATTCATTAAATAATAACTCCCCAGTCCTCTTCCCCCAGTCCCTGGTGTCCTCTTACTCTCCTTTCTGCCTCTATGAATATGCCTATTCTAAGTACCTCATTGTCAAAGGACTTTACTTGGCTTTATTTTTGATTCTATAATTGGGCAACACTTCATAAAAATAGATTAAGTGTTCCAATGAACTGAGTAGAGGAGGTTAGTTTTATAGATAGAAAAGGGCTGAGAGCCTGGCACAGTGGCTCATACCTGTAAATCCTGGCAACTCAACAGGATGAGGCAGGAGGATGGAAAGTTCAAAGCCAGTCTCAGCAATTTAGCAAAGCTCTAAACAATTTAACAAGGCCCCCGTCTCAAAATGAAAAAAATATAAAAAGATCTAGTGATGTGGATCAGTGATTAGGCACCCCCAGAATTCAATCCCTGATACCAGAAAGAAAAAAAAAAAAAAAGCTGGGGTGGAGGGTGGCTAAGAAGGCAGAAACAAAATGAAAAGTGGATTGATCATTTCAAAGTTCCTGTCCCTATGATGCAGGGACAAGCAGACATAATAATGGAAAAATAACTGATTAGTTAACATCAGGTTACTTCAGGTTACCTTTTTTTGTAAAAGGACTAGAGCAAAGAGAACTTCATGATCATGCCAATTAAAACTGGCCTGTTGGGCTGGGGATATAGCTCAGTTGGTAGAGTGCTTGCCTCACAAGCAGAAGGCCCTGGGTTCAATCCCCAGCACCACAAAAACAAAAAAACCACATAACTGACCTGTTTGGGAAATGCGACTGTTATCTCTCTACTCCTGAATTCTCAGAAGTTCAGATAAACAGCTTAGTTTTAGCTTGATGATTGAAACTTTAGCATGAATGGCTCCATTCTGATTTTTAGCCCAGCTTGTAGGGGACTAGTATAGTAACTTAATCAAAAATAATGACTTCCTGGGCTGGGGTTGTAGCTCAGTGGTAGAGCACTTGCCTAGCATATGTGAGGCCCTGGGTTTGATCCTCAGCACCACATAAAAATAAAATAAAAAATAAAGGAACTGTGTCCACCTACAACTAAACATATATATGTGTGTGTGTATATATGTATATATATACATATATATATTTATATATACTACACTAAAAAAAAACTTCCTGAATTTTGTATTTAACAACATGTGACAGGAATCATATATTTTTCATTTTGTGCCTGGTTTATTTCACTAGTGAAATGTTTTTAAGGTTCACCCATGATGTAGCATGTATCAGAAATCCATTTTTTAAATAAAAATTATTTTTTATTTTTACTGGTTATAATTATAGTAGTGAAATTTATTATGCCGTATTCATACATGCACATAACAGAAATGCATTCCTTTTTTAAAAATAAAAAATATTTCACTTTTTGGATATGCAATATTTCGTTTATCCATTGATCTGTTGATGGACACTGAAGTTATTTATCTTTTGGCTATTGTGAACAATGCTGCTATGAACATTGGTATACGAATAACTGTTTGAACAGCTGCTTTCAGTTCTTTGGATATATACCCAAAAGTGAATTTGCTAGATCATATGGTAACTCTATGTTTAACTTTTTGAGGAACCACCAAACTTTTCCACAATGGCTATACCATTATGTTTAACTTTTTGAGGAACCACCAAACTTTTCCACAAATGGCTATACCATTATGTTCCCAGCAGTTGTCCAGTTTTTCTATATTCTTGACAATAATTGTTATTTTCCTTTTTTCTTTTTCTTTTAAATACTAGTCATCTCAAACTGGATGCAGTGGCATATGCCCGAAATCCCAGGAACTCAAAAGGCTGAGGCAGGAGGATCAAAATTTCCAAGCCAACCTCAGCAACTTGGCAAGACCCTGTCTCAAAATTTTAAAAAGTGAAAAGGGCTGGGGATGTAGCCCAGTGATAAAACAACCTGAGTTCAATTCCCAGTATCATAAAAAAATAAATAAATAATAGCCATCTTAATCGGTGGGAGTGGTTTCTCATTGTGGTTTACCTGGGTATGTTTTTTTTTT
>JAJEJO010052652.1:303508-327673 GCA_020662805.1 Glaucomys volans
TGCAGCTGACAAAGGCTACCTCTCCAAGAGGTTATGAGATGCAGAGCCAGGGAGGAAGGCATTACATTTGCAGGGGTCACTGAAGCTTCTGGGGCACAAATGGACAGTCTAGCTTCTTTTAAGACCTTAAAATATTAGGTCTTTTTTTTTTTTTTTTTTTTTTTTGGTAAGGGGATTGAATACAGGGTCACTCTACCACTGAACTACCTCCCTAGCCCTTTTTATTTTTTAATTTTAGACAGGGTCTTGCTAAGTTACTAAGGCTCACCTTGAACTTACAATTCCCCTGTATTGTGCTCAGTGATAGAATGACCATTCCCAATGAGCCCCACTGGTGAGCGATAAAGAATTCCTGGGTCCCCAAAGAGAAATCACTGGTGAGGGAAGGGGGCTGTGGACTGATGATCAAGTTCAACTCTGGGGCTGAGAACTAGAAGCCCCTCTGGAACTTTCTACTACTGAAAATTGCCTGAGCTCAAGAGTGTGAATGTGGTCTTAGACGTTGGGGTTACATGTTCCTGGCTGCTGGGGCTCTAAGTAGTGAGGTAGAGGAAGACTGGTGTTCAACAATGACCCTGGTTGAAATGAGCTACTCCCTGGGGGTTTTGAGCACTCCTATGGTTTAGAAGAGAAGGCCTCCAGAGAGCCAGATTAGAATCCTTGCTGACAAAATCTTAATGGAGGTTTGGGGGGCTATTGACCATTGTACCTTACACTAGTGAAGTGACCTTACCTATTACTTACAGTCCTCAAGTTCTTTGCTTCTGTAGATTCTGGAGATGGTCAGGGTGAGAGGGACCAGACAATGTATTATCCCTTTCATTTTCTTTTTTCTTTTTGTACTAGAGATTGAAACCAGTGTTGCTTTACTACTAAGCTAAATCTTCAACCCTTTTAATTTTTTATTTTGAGACAGATCTCCCTAAATTGCTTAGGGCCTCACTAAGTTGCTGGGCTATGAACTTGTAGTTGTTCCTCCTCCCTCAGCCTCCCTAGTAGCTGGAGCTATAGGTACACACCATCACATCTTGCTTAGTTTAGGATCTTAGTTAGTTTTATTTTCTATTCTGGAACCAGGACATAAATAGTATGTGTTCCAGTGACCAAGAAGAAGGGTTAGCTTTCTTGTCTTATCTGTTTCTTGTTTTTTCTTACCCAGCAGTACAGGGAATTGAACCCAGGATCACACACGTGCTAGGCAAGTACTCTGCCACTAAGCTACATCCGAGCCCTGAGAGGTTGATTTTATAGAGGAGAAAGGGCTTGAAGAAAGCAGGAAAAAATCCAAAAAATGGATTGATCATTTCAAAGTGATTTTTCTTGCAAGGTAGCTACAGGGAAACAGAAGAGGGAGATAAGTGAATTGTTAACATCTGGTTATTTCTGATAAAGTCTTTGGTGTAAAGATTAAAATATAGGGCTGGGGCTACAGCTCAGTAGAGCACTTGCCTAGTACCTGTGAGGCACTGGGTTCTAACCTCAGCACCACATGAAAATAAACAAATCAGGTAAAGGCATTCTGTCCATCTACAACTACAAAAAAACATTTTTTTAAAGATTAAAATACAGTTGAGTGCTGTGGCACACACCTGTTATCTCAGTCACTCAGGAATCTAAGGCAAGAGGATTCCAAGTCTGGGGCCAGCCCAGGGAATTTAGGGAAACCCTGTCTCAAAATAAAAAAAAAAATAAAAGGGGCTGAGGATATAGCTCAACGGTAGCTCCTGGTTTCAATCTGCAGTACCAAATATAAAAATAAAAATATAATAATGGTAATAAAAACAAATTAAAATGGAGGGAACCTCATTATCATGCTGCTTAAAACTGGCCAGTTGGAGAAACTTCGCTGTTATTTCTCTAATCCTGATTTCAGAAGGTCAGATAACACACATGAGTTTTAATTTGACTTTTAGTATGAGTGACTCCACTTTGATTCCTTTTTCTGTTTTTGTTTTTATCAACCTAGTCAAGAACAAAGATTACTGGGGCTGGAGGTGTAGCTCAGTTGCAGAGTACTTGCACAGCATTTGCTAAGGCCCTGAATTTGATCCTAGCACTGGGGAAAAAGAATTACATTTATTTGAAGCTAATTAGGATTGTAATCTAGGAAAACACAGAATCAAGCAGTCTTAAAATGCACTCCCTGAGCTTTGGTCTGCTGCAGGAGCTTAATCCAAAACAATGGCCTTCTGTAATTTTTATTTAACAGAGCTGATGACAGTCGTTGTTAATCTAGCCACTAAGGGATTCACATGCATCCCTCTCCTGACTCCAATTGCATTATACTAGTAATCTTACTTGTTCCAAAGGCATGACAGTCTGAACAAAAGATTGTCCAAGTGTCCCACCTCAATAGTCCTTCAGCTTTGTGGTGCAAAGGTGTGATTATATTGGTAGAATTGTAGGCATTCTCAAAATATGTGTTTGAGAAAATTCTTTTTTCTTTTTCAGTACTGGGGATTGAACCCAGGAGTACTCTACCATTGACCTACATCCCCAGTTCTTTATATTTTTCATTTTGAAACAGTCTCATTAGGTTGCCAAGGGTTCTGCTAAATTGCCAAGGCTGGTCTTGAAATTGTGATCCTCCGGCCTGTCTCCTGAGTTGCTGGGATTACAGACAAGGGCCATCCTGCCCAACTGGGAAGATATTTTCTTACCAAACGGGCACCCTCTGCTCACCCATAGAGAAGACAGCATTTTCTGCCTATACAGGAGGGAGCCCAGAATTGGTATTGGACTCTGGGCCAAATGGGCGCAGGTCCAGCTGTGACCTTCAGTTCCACTCCCTAGGCCAAAAGGCTAAACTCAAATCTCCCATCAGTCCTGAAGCAGGTTAGCCCAGTCACTATGAGAACGTGCCTGGCAACTGGATTTGTTTAAGATGAAATCTTGATTATATAAAAGAAACTTTTTAGTCTGCAATGTTTTCCATACCCAGCACACAAATTAAAACATTTCTGAGCTAGGTGTGGTGGCTCTTGCCTGTAGTGCCAACTACCTGAGAGGCTGAGGCAGGATTATTTGAGCCCAGGAGTAAGGCCAGCCCAAGCAACACAGAAAAACAGCTAAAATTTTTAAGGAAGGAAGGATGGAAGGAAGGTCTGGAGATGCAGCTCAGTGCTTGCATAGCCCTGGGTTCAACCCTCAGCACTAAAAAATTTTTTTTTCTTGATTATACTTGGGGAAAAGAAAGACAAGTAAGATAAAGGGCAAAAAAATATCCTGTTTAGCATCAAAACCTTCATATAAACAGCCAGTTTATTTACATTTACTAATTCATTCTTGCAACTAACCAATCACCCTTCATTCAATCAAATATTCTGTATTCATTGGAATAACCAACCAAATTCTTTCATTCATTCACTTTCTTTGACAAATCAACCCTCATTCAACCAATAAAGCAATAAGTAGTTGTTTATCCTTATTCATTCAACTAATTTTTGCAAATATCAAAGTTCAGGGCTGGGAGTGACCTCAAAGGCCTACTTCAACCACTTTAACCTTGTAGGAATTTGCTTCAATACAGCCTTGTCAGATGGAGAACTCACTATCTTCAAAGGCTGCACACACATGTAATTCCAGAGACTCAGGAGGCTGAGGCAGGAGGATCACAAGTTGGAGGCCAGACTCAACAGGTTAATGGGACCCTTGAGTGACTTAGGGAGACCCTGCATCAAAATAAAAAATAAAAAGGAAGGGGTTGTAACTCAGGGGAGAGCACTTTCCTAGCATGTGTGAGGCACTGGATTCAATTCTCAGCACTATGTATAGATAAGTAAATAAAATAAAGGTCCATGAACAACTAAAAAATATTAAAACATAAAAAAATAAAAAAAATAAAAAGGAATGGGATGAAGCTCAGTGGTAAAGCTTCTGGGCCTTGGGGTTCAACCCCAGTACCAAAAAAGGAAAAAAAAATAGGAAAAAAAAGTTGCCTGGAACATCTCTGATTGTGAAAAAATTATTTCTAAAGCTAATCTGAAGCCTTTCCCCTGGTAACTCATATCTGGTTCTGGTGCTGCCTTCCAAGTCATTGGAACAGTACAGTTTCTATGCAAGAAGAGCCTGTCCCAGAAGAGCCTGTCAACAAGTAAAGATAGAGATTATGTCCTCTGTGGCCTCCTCTGTCCTTCACCTGTCCCTGTTCCCTTGATTTAGTCTCTCTCTCCTCCAGTCAGGTAAGCGCCACTCAATCCAGGCTCTCTCCTGGTTTGGGATTTGGAAGAGTCCACATTCCAAGTATGATGCGGTAAGCAGACAGTGGCCTCCAGTTCTGAACAGACCAAGCCCCAAAGTGTTTGTCATGCCTGCCATTTTGCCAGAAGTGTTTCCCTTCAGCCTGTTCCTCAGGCCCCACCTCCCCTTGCTATAGCTGTGTGCCTTGAGGGCAACTGGTCCCATGGGCTGGTTGGAGACTTCAGTGATGGCCTGACCCAAAAGCTCTAACCAAACTGGGGCAGGAGGAATTAGGCGACCCAGCTATTTATTCCTCTGAGGAATTTGAACCTAAGATCTGAGGAAGAAACTGAGTCACTAGAAGCAGGAGATGAGGTAAAAAGTCTCAGAAAAAGTAATAGATGGCCTAGTCAGTACAGGCCATGAGAAAGCAGAGGCTGGGCTGGGACAAGGGAGGCAGTGACCCACTGCTGTGGTAGGGCTGTGGAAGCAAGTAGCAGAATAAACTGAACAATTTAAGCTGAAAAAGAATTTGTTAAATAGATGGGCATTTTTTTTCAGGATGAGGAATTGAACTAAGGGGCCCCACACATTCTAGGCAAGCACTCTACTATTGAGCTACTCCCACAGCCATGTACAAGATTTTTTGATGGGAAGTTCAGTTCTAAGCTGAATCTGAATTTTAATATTACCCTAACTACAGGGGTAAGCATGCACCTCCCTTCTCCTCTGCCAAAGTGCCAGGGCAGACTGATCCAGACCAAACAAAGATGGTCTTGCAATAATACCTCAAAGCTGAAGGGAAGTTCTGGCTGTGAGGTCAGCCTTCTGGCCTGACTGAGAACGCATTTTGCAGAAGCTGTACTATTTAGGATTCTTTTGACTGCAAATCATGGAAATTTATCTCTCATGTGTTAAGCAAATCAAACAAACAAAACCCAGAAACATAAAAGGGGAGGGTGAAATTGGCTCACATAAATGTGAAACCCAGGAGTAGGGATTGCTTCAGGAATGGCTAGGTCTGAGCACACAAGTCGAGTCACCAAGAATCTGTCTCCATTTCATGACTTTGCCTTTCTCTGGGTTGGTTTCTCTCTCAGGATACTCTCCCTATGAGGTGACAAGATGGCTTCCAAGAGTTTCCTCCCCTACCCCCATTTCTTTCTTTTTAGTATTGGGTGTTGAACCCCAGGCCTCATGCATGCTAGGCACATGTAGTACCACTGAGCTACATCCCCAGTTCTTTCCATTTTTATTTTGAGATAGGGTCTCATGAAGTAGCTGAGGCTGGCCTCAGACTTCTTATCCTCTTGCCTCAGCCTCCCTGAGTCCCTGGAATTATGTACATGTTGTCATCTCGCCAGGCTAAAAGTTCTATTTTAACACCATCAGCCTTCCTGGAAAGAGTTTACCTTCCCAAAAGCTCTGGGGAAAGTACCAGGGCTGAGTCTCATGAAATTGACTGAGTTATTTCCCCAACTCTGGAGTTGAGAGGATGGGGTCAGTCATACAGGAACTTCTTGAACTAAGAGTAAAGGCAGGGCAGACTTCCAAAAAAAAGCCTGGGTGCTGAGAGCAGAAACAAGGATTGTGAAACAGCAGTAAAAAAAAAAAAAAAAAAAAAAAAAAAAAAAAAAAGAAAGACATACATCTTAGTGAGTTCGAGAGACTGATGTCAAAAAATCCCAAATTTCCTCATGTGATCCCAGGCTGGAAACTGATGTTTAATCCAGCCTAGGAGGATAAATGATATATTAAGAAACTAGAGTGTTTTCAGGAAGAGGCAAAGCAGACTGGGGCAGATACCTCTGGCTGATTTGGGTCCCCGCTCCCTCCCCCTTTGGCTTTAGCTGCGGAGACAGGATTTCCTGGAGCGGAGCTGGCTCTGTGGGGCTGGCTACCAGACAAGCACTGAGCCCTCTAGTCAAGGCCACATGCTACCAGAAAGGACAGATATTTGTAGGAGAAGCACAGGGACAAGAGGGGAGAGTACTGAATTGGGGATAGGGTTTCCTACCTAAATATTACAGGATGGTGGTTGAAGACGGAGTGAAGTGGGAAAAATTAAGGGGTTGTAGGCAGTAGGAATCAAACATGGATTTGAAAGCCAGAAATTGATGCTTCCATCCCTGTATAAGAATGAGGAAAGTTGGGTTGTGGCTCATTGGTAGAGTGCTTGCCTGACATATGTGGGGCACTGGGCTTGATTCTCAGCATCACATATAAATAAACAAATAAGATAAATGTTCATTGATAACTATTAAAAAAAAAGAGAGAGAGAAAAGTTGCTTAAAGGAGCATCTGTGATAAGAGGCCAGGATTCATATACCTTAGAGATTCCAGGAGGGAGAAAAGCACTCCCCTCATACATTAAGATCTAAGAGATCTGTGCTGTGAGCCATGAGCGATAGGACAAGATGTGCTTGACAGTAGCATGGAGAATCTGTCCCAGCCAGAGCACAACTGACAAGGAACCCTTATAGAAAAAATTCAGAATTCCGTGGAAACTGGATTCCCCATGCTGGATATCTTCCATACTCTGACTTCCACCCTGCCCCAAGAAGCTAACCTTAAAGACTCTTAAGCTTCTAGCTTCAGGTTGGGTTTGGCCAGTGGAAATGTTACCTAACCAGGCCTGTACTACCCACTGCACAGTGTGCCAACCACTGAAGCAATGAATATTGCAAAAGAAGGAGTGTATTCATGAGCTGGTCAAATGTGAAGAGGTGGGATTCACAAATCTCAAATTCATCTCCCCAAGGATAGGGATTAGGGATATGTATGAGATAAAGAAAGAGGGTGGTCTAAGGCATGCAGAAAGGTGATTGGAGGTAAGGAAAAGTGAAGTAAAGCCTGAGCACACCTTTAATCCCAACTACTCAGGAGGCTGAGGCAGGAGAATCTCGAATCTGAGGCCTGTCTGGGCAATGTAGAGAGATCCTGTCTCGATAATCAATCAATCAATCAATAAAGTGAAGTAATTGGTGGTGTGGGCATGTGTAATCAAACTTCACAGCTTTTGGTAGGATGCATGTTCAGAAAATGACAGTGTTAATGTGTTCTGGAGGTGGTTTCTGGCCCTCGGATATCAAAAGGTTACCCATCAGACATCTACACAGGCCCAAATGAAGGGTGGGTGGTTCCAACTGGTTTGAGCTACCTCTAAATTCCTGAAAAACAACTTAGGCAATCATTACCATCATGACCCACATGTAAGAGGTGTTATCTATAGTAAAGCTAGTAGGAGTATTAGCCAACTAGACGAACTCTAAAATTGGTGATAAAAGCAAGTAAAGCTAGAGGGTTTATTTGGGTTTTAGAAAGGCATAGCTAGAGCAGAGCGTGGTGGCATGTCTGTAATCCCATTGACTCGTGAGGTCAAGGCAGGAGGTTTGAAGGTTTTCAGCCCTAAGCAATTTCGTGAAATCCTGTCTCAAAATAAGGAAAAATTTAAGGCTGGGGATGTGACTCAGTGGTTAAAGGCTCCTGGGTTCAATCCCTGGTACTAAAAAATAAAAAAGGGCTAGGAATAGAGATCAGATAGAGGGAGGAGAGGGAGGTGATGAGGTCAGAGTATTTATTCATTCTCTTGACCTTCTTCTTGCGGCACCACTGTAGGCTCACTCTGTCCCTCAACTAAACATCACTGGTTTTTCTCAAAGACTCTATATCAATCTGTCTCACTCCAGATTGTGATACTGTTCTCTCCCCTTGTCTAGGACCTAGAGTTGGTAACAGCTTTGCTCCTACTAACTCCAGGATACTGTACTTGAAGGTCCCCTACATTTTGTAAATTGTCCCTTTATAAACAAAACCACTTTCCATCTGTTTCTTGTTGGGACCCTGAATGATACTGTCCTTGAAAGCCTCCCTGTTGGTTAAGGTAATTTGGGAGGAACAAGCTATGAGCTGGGCAGACCTCAGAGAATAAAAGCAAGCAGCAGAGTTGGCATGGGGATAGTACCAACTGGGAAGCCAGAGGAGATGCAGATAGGAGTGGGGATAGCCAACAAAAATGACTAAAACTTCTTCAGCGCCAACCTGAAGCCCTGAGCTTACTCTCATCTCCCCCCATCCCCGCCCCCACCCCGTGAGTACTAGGGATTGAACCCAGCAGCACTCTAACACTGAGCCACATCCCCAGTCCTTTTTCATTTTTTTATGTTGAGACAGGGTCTTACTAAGTTGCTAATGGTCTTGCTAAGTTGCTGATGGTGGCCACAAACTTGTGATCCTCCTGCCTCAGCCTCCTGAGTGGCTGAGATTACAGGTAAGTACCATGGCACTGAGCATGGATTTATTCTCCTGATGGTACCTCACAGGTCTGTGGACATGCTGGTCAGATGAAGGACAAACTAAAAGAACTCTAAGGACTTATGAGTTTGACTCATTCAGGTAGGGGGTTTTCATTGGGAGCAGAAAGGCTAATCTTGAGGTAGAGGCAACTCTCAGGTCATTCAGTAAATGCATCACTTTTCCCTTTACAGGACACTGGGAGAAGTTCATTGCTGAGGCAGACAGGGCCTGCTGAGTGCCTGGAGGATCAAAGGCATGGAGACCTGATTTGTCTCCAAGGGTCAAGGAGGAGAGAAAAAGAGGAATCTAGACTCGAAAATTCCACCAGCCTCCAAGCCTTTTAATGCTAATGCTTCCACATTTCAACCAGCAGTAACCGGAATTCTCTTCCTCATCACAGTCAAGGGGGTTACTGGGGGAGAGGAAGCATCCAAGAGACCCCTTGAAGAGACTGGGACAAGTACCTGCAAGAAGGGGAGAAGGGCTTCTGCCAGGGGATGCTCACTGAACTAGAATCCTGCAGGCTTGTCTTGGTACTCTGCTGGAATAAAGCAAGGAGAGAAATCTGGCTGTGGGCCTGGGGATGGTTTGTGGACCAGAGAGTTCTGAAGGTAGGAGGCTCCACTGAGAGGTCTATGTCAACAGAGCTTGTTAGAACCAGGGTATGTGAGCCTGGTAGAAAAGTGGGGACATCCTTTCCACTCCCCTTGGCCCCATGTGAAAATGCATGGAGCTTAGAGGAGGGACAGGAACAAGAGTCAGCAGCCACAGGACCACGCAGTGGGAAACTACCTTACACTAACACTTGGAAGAAGGGTTAGAGGTCAAACAGATGGCAGGACAAAAGGCCAGGCTGCCTGTATCTGAGGGAGTCCTTGGCAACAGGACGCAATAGCCCCCAAGAACCACACATATCACCTCTGTGGACACAGTCATATCACAGAGGCCAAGGGCAGACAGAAACAGCTAGCCAGGGACCCCTGTCCACCACAGCGAAGTCAGCCAGCAGCAGATCTTGTTAAGTTTCTTTTCCACCTGCCTCAGGAGTCAGCGACCAAAAAGAGCAGAGTCTACCATTGGCATACAGAGCTCCATTCCCATACCGCATCCCTAGAGTCACCCTTCTAACTTGGGTTGGGCAGGAGGATTGCTATGAATTGGACAAGGAAACTGAAATTTTAAACTGTACTAAGTTTTAAGTTTTAATAATCGAACAAGACTAGGAAGTTATATAAATTCTACCTATTACGTTAAAAAAAAGAGAGAGAGAGAGAGAGAGAGAGAGAGAGAGAAAGGAAAGAGGAAAGGCAGTGACTAAGGAGAAAAAAATGAAAACAGAAAAAAAAACATCTCTGTGTCTACCTCAACAGGTTGAAAGTCCTTGACAACCAACTGCAACAAGAACACAACCACAGCCTCCCAGCACTAGGGCGCCTCCCAGCAACCCCAGCCAAAGGGCCATCTGTGAACCGGAATGCCTGAGAGTCTGAGGTTCACTCTGATTGGACCATCTTGGGTCACAAGACCACTCCTGAGCCAATCACCGTGGCTGAAGGGTGGGATGAACTGATTGGTCAAGAACAGGTTGTGTTTTTTTGCCCCCGGAGTTGGCTTTTCTGGAACGTCAGTGTTCCCAAAAGGAATGTGAAACCTAAGGGTAGAGGAAATGGGATTAATGTGGTGAAATGTGGCAATGGGGATTTACCCCATTAACTCATTTGAAAGCACAGAGTTCTTCCCAGGAAGAAAGTGGAACTAAAACTAACATTTCAGGTGTTTTGTAATTCCCAGAGTAGTAGCCATTAATGGTAAATGGTGGGTCTAGAGTGGCGGGGCGGAATGAAATACCTCTGCAGTAAGAAAGGGGTGCCAACCCGGGAGGAATGGCGCACGCCTATAATCCCAGCAATTTGAGGTTCACAAATTCAGGACCAGCTTCAGCAATTGAGTGAGCAATTTACAGTAGTAAAGCACCCCTGGGTTAAGTCCTCAGTACAAAAACAAAACAAACAAACAAACAAACAAAAAGCCAAGGACAGTGAGGGGATGGGAGATTCCCTGAAGGGGGGTCCATGGACTTGAAAGCTGAATGAGGCATCAAGATACTGGAATAGGCCAGGTGCCTATCCCAGCACACACCTGTAATCCCAGCAGCTGGGGAGGCTGAAGCAGAAGGATTGTGAGTTCAAAGCCAGCCTCAGCAATTTAGCAAGGCCCTAAGCAACTCAGGGAGACCCTGTGTCTAAATAAAATATAAAAAAGGCCTGGGGATGTGGCTCAGTGGTTAAGTGCTCCTGAGTTCAAACCTGAGTACCCAAAACAAAACAAAACAAAGCAAAACAAACAACAACAACAAAACAAAAACAAAACCAAAAAAACCCCAGGGAGAATAGTACCAAGCTGCTTTGAGAGAAAAATCTTGTCTGATGGGTATTTTCTGAAGAGAAATTGTGGAAGTGAAAATAAAGGAAAACACACAAATACACAGCCCTCTCCTCTATTGCCTATATGAAAACGTCACTTAAAAAGTCAATTTAAAGGACTGTAGCTCAGTGGCAGAGGACTTGGCTAGCATGTGTGAGGCACTGAGTTCGATCCTCAGCAGCACCTCATAGAAATAAATAAAGTGAAAGTTAAAAAAAAAAAAGTCAATTTAAGCCAGGCGTGGTGGTACAGGTCTGTAATTCCAGTGACTCAGGAAACTGAGGCAGGAGGATCACAAGTTCAAGACCAGTTTCAGCAATTTAACAGCAAGGTCCTAACCAACTTAGTGGGACCCTGTCCCAAAATAAAAAAAAAAATAAAAGGACTGAAGATAAGGTTCAGTGCTTAATTGCCTATGGGTTAAATCTCCAGTACCAGAATAAATAAAGTTAATTTAGCTAGGAGCCTGAAGCCAGAGGATTTAGCAAGACCCTGTCTCAAAATAAAATTTAAGAAAGGGCTTAGGGATGTAGTTCAATGGTAGAGCATTTACCTAGCATGGGAAAGGCACATCAATTTCTCCTGTCACAGACCAGGGTGGGGAGACATGAGGACTAAGTGTGAGATGGTACCTTGGATTGGATCCTGGAACAGAAAGAGGGCATTACTGGAAGAATGGGTGCAATCCAATTAAAGTGTGAAGTTTAGTTACCAGTAATGTACCAATGAAAGTTTCTTAGTTGTGACAAGGGTACCATAGTAATGTGAAAGGTTGACAATGAGGAGGTCTGGGTGAAGGGTACAATGGGGTCAAGGTCGCACAGGCTGGTATTTGCTGTTCTATCTTTGCAACTTTAATATAAATCTTAAAATTATTTCAAAATAGTCTATTTTTTTGAAAAACAAGAGTCAGTTTATCCCTGTCCCTGGTGGTGCAGATTCACTTTTCCTGTGTGGAGGAGCATTGCATCTGGGATAGTATATGTAAATAAACATCTGTGTACCTCCAGATGACCTGGTGACCCTGGCATGGTGCAGGGTCAGTGGAAAGAGCCAAGTCTCAACTCTAACTCCTTTAGGAACCTATGATCCGAGGGTGAGTGGATGTGATGGTCTGTGGTTTACTTAGCAGGAGACTGACACCCAACAGGAGAGAGGTTATTGGTCTTCACCCTGTCTGTAGCTGGACACATCATCATCTGCCTGCCTTCTCCTTTGGGACTCCACACCCCCACACCATTGCTCCCTATGACTGAACAGTGAAGAGAGTAGTTCATCTGCTTAGGGGAACTTTTCCATGAGTCTAAGAACTCCAGTGCAGAGGCTGTGCCTTACCACCTGCCGTGTGTTTGAACAACTGAAATGACTCTATTCTGAGCTCTGGAATGACTCATTCCATTTAATTTTTACAGCAACCTGGAAGGATAGAGACCACGGTCCCTATTTTACAGGTGAAGAAACTGAGTCTGCAGAAACTGGTATTTGCTTTCTGTCAAAGCAGACTTTCTGAGACAGATATGAATAGCACCAATAATTTTGGGACTAGGAGGGCTGATAAACAGAAAAAAACTGGAATAGTGGGGAACTTGGAGGGGAAAGGTCACTTTGATGTTGCACAGTCAGTGGACTTTGGAGCCACAAGAGTCTCCAGGGAGAAGGAGATAAAGAGAATATCCCAAAAGGAGGAAATAGTAAGAAGCTTGGCACTGAAATGGAAAACCTAGAAATCCAGCAGTTCACAGACGTCCATCTGGGTGGGCTGGGGCCCAGGATCCATGCAGAGTGATTTGGAACCAGAAACAAAAGAATCAGGGATTGGTAGGGCTCTTTCCTTTCCACTCCACAGGGCCCTACTTCCCCTCGGGATCTGCCCCTGGGCTAACATTAGCATTCCATCTTTGGAGCCAAGGACTGCCCACTCTAAAGCCTCTTTGTTTCTGTTGGAAGGAGGTCCTTTGCTAGGGCTCTCAAGGGTCAGTGCTGGGAAGATTCAAAATAGGGCATAGATTGGAGAAACTTTCAAGCACTGTATCTGTCTTGTGCCAAGTCCTAAAAATGGGCCCTGGACCTCGGGATGACTCATTGCTCTCTCCCTAGGAGCACTTGCACAAGGGAGCATGCTGATGCCATGAAGATGTGGTCAGATGGTCCACAAGGAACAGGGCCCAGGACTGAGGGTGTCCAGAGAAGGCCCCAGACCTATGGGACTCATTGCCAGACCACCTGAGCCTGTCCCTGGTGGACAGGGCAGTCAACATGGTCTGCAGCCCCAGTGGGAAGAAGAACCCCAAGTTCTACCTCTGGCTGCCTCTTGAGGAGGAGAATCAGACCCAGGTTTTAGGGCAGGGCCCTACCAGAGGCCAGCAGAGTGAATGGGCGTAGCCCCATGGTGATGTTGTTCAGGGACCTGGCATGAGGGACTCTCACTGTCCAGGTGAACTCTGTAACCCACATAATGAGTATGACACTGTGAACCTCCCATCTGGTTGCTGAGCAGGACCAGATCAACCCAGAAGGGTCTTATTATTACCTTATGTGCTAGACACTTCAAGAGCTCTGGCTGCTTCTCCAAGGGTATGCACTGTTACAGTCCCCTGGGCCTCTCCTTTAGCCTGCAGAATTTCAAGGAGAGGGAAGTCTCAGAGGTGGGGAGGTTGCAGGTAGTGTGCTTGTGATGTGAGCTATAACTCAGGGACCTTTCCTCTGACAGTGTTCTCATTCTCTTTCCCATCCTCTTTCCCTTTCTTCTCCCTCCCTCCCTTCCTTCCTTCTTACCTTCATTCCTTTCCTCCTTATTTGTGCTGAAGATTGTACACAGGGGCTCCTGCCTGCTAGGCAAGTGCCCTATCCCTGAAGTACATGTCCAGCACCCCACTTTTATTTCTGGTACTGGGAATTCAACCTAGGATTTCTCTACCACTAAGCTACTCTTTTTTCTTTCCTTCCTTTTATTTTTTTTTTCTAGTATAGGGGATCAAATCTGAGACAAGAAGATCTGCATATTTCTTTGTCTCATTTGAAGGATGAGATCCATGGACATGAAGGGAGAGAGCTAAGTAATAGAAAGAAAGCAAGCAGAGCTCCCGAAGAGGGAGGGGTCCCAACAAGGGTTGCACAGGGTGGCTGTTGTCTAGGGCTTTATATCTGGTTAGAGGGGAATTAGTTGCCCTTAAAGACCTTAGGGATTTTAAATAAGTGGACCTTTGAGTTTGGTTACACTAGAGGACCTGGTGTCCAACCACTGCTGTCCAATCAGGATGTTGATCACATGCCATTTTGCTTCAGGGACTGGCTTGGGGTTCTGGTGCATACCTTTAGGTTCCAATGGTCAGGAGCTGTCTACACCATTTGTAAACTCCTGAATGGGGAACCTTAACCCAGTCTGCCTGACACATATTTGTCTCCTGCTCTCAAAACTGCACATGCTAAGGCAAGTGATCTACCACAGGTCTACATCCCCAGAACTTTTAATTTTTTTATTTATTTGTTTAGTGGTATCCAGGGGTGCTTTACCACTGAGCTACATCCCCAGCCCTTTTTGTTGTTTTATTTTGAGACAGGGTCTGGCTCAGTTGCCCAGGCTGGCCTTGAACATGGGATCCCCCTGCCTCAGTCTTCTAAGTAGCTAGGATTACAGGCATGTGCCACACTGCACCCGGAAGACAACTGCTCTTTGTATTCTTATGAAATGAGTAAGAAAGGGTCGAGATAATTCACTAGTGGAAGAAGCCCCATATTTTCAGGAAAAAGTGTTCTAGAGAGACTTGGAGGCACATGAGACTCTGAGTCCCGAGAAGGGAGCAGTGAGGGAGGAATCTCACTAGCTCTGAGTTGTGGATGAGCTGAAGAAAGAATGTCTGTGAAGCGGGAAATGGGGGATTCTGCCCGGGGGAATGCAGGACCTGACATTGTTGCTGTAGGCAGATGGATGGGGAGCTTACAGACAAGGCCAGGGAGGGGGCAAAGGGCGGAATGAGGGCTTCCTGGGCCTGCCTGATCCCATCAGAATCATTGGTTCTTGGATCATCAGAACCAAAGAGGCCATGGACCCCATAGCTTCCAATCCCTTATACAGATGGGAAGACTGAGGGGAAAGGGGCGTGTCCTAGGTCACTGTCTTCCAGGGTCCTGTCTTCCAGGTCAGACCATTTTTCAGGCATATTCAGGCAAGTCAAACCCAGCCAGAAAGCACGCTACCTTGTGACTGGGGAAAGGGAAGTGCTCCTAGGAAGACCATCTGCCCATGCCTTATTTCTCAGATAATGAAATGAACATTGGAAAGAAAGGGACTTGCCAGAGGTCTCATAACCAGAGAGCAAGAAAACCTACCCACCAGATCCAAGCCCAGGACTTCTCACTGCACCAA
This sequence comes from Glaucomys volans, assembly GCA_020662805.1. Taxonomy (NCBI): domain Eukaryota; kingdom Metazoa; phylum Chordata; class Mammalia; order Rodentia; family Sciuridae; genus Glaucomys; species Glaucomys volans. The sequence continues at coordinate 318,774 of JAJEJO010052652.1, forward strand.
TATTTCCTAAGGAGAGCAAAGAGCAGGAAGAAAGGAAGTCACATTTACTGTGGCTCCTATTACGCAATAGGTCCTTGACACACAGTCTTTCCAACCCCCACAGTAGCCTTGGAGGCAGATGTTTTTGTCCATGTTTAATAAATTAGAGAACAGAGGTTCAGAGAGGCAAAGCATTTTGCCCAAAGCTACATAGCTAGTAGACTGCGATGGAGGAACTCAAGCCAGGTCTATCCACTACTAAAGGCTGTGCCCTTGTCCTTTCCCAGGCTAGGTTGGGTTTGGGCCCCAGGGCTGACAATGCACTGGTGTGGCAGGAGGAGGAAGCCAGGGACAAATTCTAAGCACTGCTTTTCAGTTGTACCTGGAACAATGATCAATAGGAGTGACCTTAGAACAGTAGGGCTCCACGTCCCACTTACAGGTGTTCTGGGGAAAAAAAAAAAAATATATATATATATATATATATATCTCCACACCCAGCAATAAAGTCACAGGGAACAAATGGCCAATGGCAGGGTTCCTGGCTTGCTGAGATACTCACTACCAGGTGGCTTCAGGCCAAGGCCCCATTGGCCTTAGAACCTCAGATCTTAAACCAAGTTAGGACTTAGACTCTCATTGTCTTAACATAGAGGGGCCTCCAGCATTCTGGGAGGAATTCTCCTCACAGACTTCCCAGCTGGGCTCTCATGTCTTCACTGCCTAGCTCTAGAAGCAGCCCTGCTGCCTGGAACTGCCTTTCTCATTCTGAGCTGAGACCTGCCTCTGCGGACATCCCCATAGTCCCCACTGGGGCCCAAAGTCAGCTGTCCCTATGACCCTGGAACAGCCCTGTTAAGCTGAGCAGGTGGACCGGAGTTATGGCTCAGTAGGAGAGCGCTTGCCTAGCATGTGTGAGGCACTGGGTTCGATTCTCAGCACCACATATAAATAAATAAAATAAAGGCCCATTGACATTAAAAAAAAATTAAAAAAAAAAAGAAAGAAACTGAGCAAGTAATGACTCTCCCTGATCTCTCTGGGTCTGACACTACCTGAGCAGAGACTACAGTGCTGAAGTCATTCCCAAGAAACAAGCACAGAGCTCCAGAGAAGAACCAATTGGTCACTTCCACATTCTAGGCTTTCTGCTTCTGCTAATGCAGCCAGACATAAAATCTCCTTTTGTACTGACCATATCTCATGGTATTCCCATCATCTCGGACCCAACCTTTTTTTTTTTTTTTTTCATTTGATCCAAGCATAGGGTTTGGATCAAATGAAAAAATAGGGACCCAACCTTTTTTTTTTTTTTCATTTGATCCAAGCACATTGTTTTACACATTGTTTTCCTCTGTAAATGTCCACCTTGTATCATACATTAGCCATTCATGGTGGTAAAGTGCTTTACAGTCCACATACCCACTTTGTGTGCATCATCTCTTTTCATGCTTGGGACAGTTTGCTGGATCTCAGAGAGATGGCTAATATGAAGTGTCCCCTGTGGAGCCTGGCAATGTCAGGCATCCCAGGAACAGCTGCTGAGATGACCATGAGCGTTAGGTGGGCAGGACCCCTGCCTCAAGGAGTGATTAACACAAGAACAAGGGAGCCCAGAGAAAGGTGCAGCCCATGGGGTGTCCACAGGGCTTCCTTAGAGCTGCCCCAGGGTTGTTCAGAGATTGGGCAGGGCTGTCAGAGCAAGTGGGACTGGAGCCCACAGGAGGCACAGAGGCTGCTGGCCCTCTGTCTGGCCTGGTTTGGGTGGAGTCCTTCCTGAGGCAGAGGGTGGATCTGAGTTTTTCGAAGGTCCCCACAGGGTCTGTGTCTCCTCAAGTATTACCAGCCGTCCTTCCCTCCCATTGGCAGAGGAGGAGACCAAGGTGCATCCAAGGACTAGAGCACAGGTCTCCCAAATGAACCCCAAACAGGGTCTTCTAGAACCAGGTGGACCTCAGTCTTTCCTGAGCTCCCTGAGGTGGCTTCAGGGAGAGTCCCCTGGGACTCCTGCCTGATGGGGTGATGGGCCTCAAGTTTTACGTGAGGTTATTTAGGCAAGGGATTCCAGGAAGGCTGATGGTGGAAATTCAGGCACTGGCAACAAGCCCACTGAGCATCACCCTGGGGCTGGACTGCAGACCCACCTCATCTTCTGTGTTTGGGCCTTGGGACAGGTCGTTCAGAAGTTGAGTCTGGCTGAAAACCAGAAAACAGAACCCACCCCAATGCAGGGGTTGGGCTTGTGGGTAACTCCAAGTTAAATCTCCACACAAGGGTCCATTGTGGTCTCTCGGCCTGGCCCTGGGCTCTACCAGCCCTTCCGGCTCCCGGAAAATGTTTCCCTTCTGGCAACTCCTGGAGCAGCCTGTCCTCGGCCAAGAGGCTGACTGGTCCCACACCCAGGCCTCACCCACCCAGTAAGGATTCTGGGCTCCTGGCAGCTCAGAGCTCTTGTGTTTAGCCCTCATTTCACGCTCAGGGTCCCTAAGGTTCAGGGAAGTGGGCACAGGCCAGAGAAGCACACCAGGACCAGAATTTGGAGCAGAACTCAGCACTCTGTCTTTCACTGCCTACAGGAGACAGCCGGGTTTGCACTCAGTGAGGGGAAGGGACATTCCATCACATAGTCCTTTAAGCCTGTCTGGAAGAAATGACTAGTGCTTAGGTGGCTGCTTGCCTACCCCAGGCGTCTCGGGAGATCTAGCCCCCTTTTCTGTGTAGACTTTTGAGAGTCACTCTTCCTTTCTGCATCTGGGCACTAAGGGTCCTCACGGTTGATCCAGTCCTGACATCTTCAGCCTCCGAATCAAGCATGGACACATTGGATGGGGCAAGGAGAAGCAGCTTTGGAATCTGGGGCTTTGACAGTTCCACCTCATGTCCACATTCCAGGCTGCCCGGCACCAGAGTCTCGGGGTCAGGGACTTTCCGACCTTTACCTAGACGGACAGCGCCACCTAGGGCCCAATCGATGGGACTTGAATCCTGCTGGGGATTCCACCACCTTCACTCTAGGGTGGGTCCTCTAGAGGTGCCTGCTGAGCTTGGCCGGTGGAATAAAGAAAGGATTCTGACCACAGACAGGAGAGGAGAAGGCCCACAGAGAGTGCCCACCCATGTTGAGAAGCCTGTGACAGCAGGACAGAGGATGGTTCCTGAGCACCATCGGGCTGAGAAAGAGGAACTGCCATTGTTTTAACTCATTGACTGTCTTCTAGGCTAGGTCCTGTGCAGGACCTGGAAACCCTGGAAAAACAAATTACTGTCTTTTTGCTTTTTCGTTCTTTTTTTCCCCAGGTATTGAGATTTAATGCAGGGGAGCTTTACCACTGAGCCACATCCCCAGACCTTTTTATTTATTATTTTGAGACAGGGTCTTGCTAAGTTGCTAGGGCCTTACTAAGTTGAGGCTAGCCTCTAACTTGTGATCCTTCTGAGTTGCTGGAATCACAGGCATGCACACAACTCAATTATTGTTTAATAGGGAGGAGGCAGGAGCCCAGATGTGAGATTGGACCTTAGAGAATGAAGCAATCTGCCTGTGACTTGTGGACACCGCAGACTCAGGGAACAGCCTGGGCAAAGGCATGGAAGAGTGAGTTTATGAGTGTAAGCTTAAGAGTGACAGGAGTGGGAAGTGGGGGAGGAAGTGCCAACATATAAGGTCAGAAAAGTCACAGCCCTAGGTACCTGGGCCAATACAACTTCCCCGCATTCCCTCCCCCATACCCACCTGCTTTGATCCTCCACAGACTCTCCATAGAGAGTCTTGCCTCAAACTTCAACCCCATCTCCTCTGGGTCTGGCTCCCCTTCAGGGGATTTTGATTCCTGGGAACCTACTCTCGTCCCAAGTCAGAGGCTAGGTCAGGCTGCCCAAGCACTGATCTTAGGGGACACAATTCTGTGACCTCCCAAGCCTTCCAAGCTTGGAGAAGTATCTCTAAGCAGTTATTTAACTCTTAGCTTTTGTCAGCTACAAAATGGGAATAATAATAGTGCCTGCTTCTTGGGGATGTAGTGAGGATTCAATGAGAAGAGAAAATGCATGAAAAGTCACTCACTAGCGCCTTGTCAAAAGGATTGATACCAGGTGTGTTTGTCAGCTTTTCATCACTGTGACAAAATACCTAAGATAAAAAAACTTAAAAGGAAGAAAGGTTTACTTTAGCTTACAGTTCTAGAGGTTTCAGAGTTTCAAAAGCAGTTTCAGCTGCTTTTGAGCCTATGGTGAGACAAAACATCGTGTGGTAAAGCAAAGCTGCTTACCTCATGGCAGTCAGAAAAGAGAGAGAGAGAGAGAAATTAGGGTTCCATTATTGCCTTCAAGAGCATGCCTCCAGTGATCTTACTTCTTTTCCCAAATCCCACTTCTTTTATTTGGTTTGGTTTGGTTTGGTTTGGTACTGGGGATTGAATCCAGTGTTGCTCTACCACTGAGTTATGTCCTTATTTATTTATTTATTTATTTATTTATTTAGAGACAGGGTCTTACTAAAAGTTTCTAAGGCTGGCCTTGAACTTGTGATCCTCAACCTGCCAAGTCTCTGTGATTACAGGTGTGCTCCACCACACTGGCTAAATCCTGCCTCTTAACGGTTCCACCAGCTTTCAATAGCATCACAGATTGGCAAACAAGCCTTGGGCATATGGGCCTTCGGGAGGGTGTTTGAGATCCAAAGCATAACACCAGGTAAAGGGCTTCTCCCCCTTGCCCATCTCCTTGGACATGTTCCTTCTGCAGGTGCTGAAGCCCTCCCAGTGTTGCCCATTCTGCCCACCTCCAGCATCAGGTCTCTTTCTACCTTTCCTGAGCCCAGAGAGGCACTATGGTATGCCCCGCAGGTGATTTATTTCAAGCTTCCCCTCTATATATTTATTTATTTACTTAGAAACGGGATCGAACCAAGGGCCTTACAAATGCTAAATAAGCATTTATCACTGAGGCACATCCCCTGCCCTTTTTTATTTTATTTTGAGACAGGGTCTCACTAAGTTGCTGAGGCTGGTCTTGATTTTGCAATCCTCCTGCCTCAGCCTCCCCAGTAGCTGAGATTGTCAGTGTGCACCATCATGCTCCCCTCCCCTTGATTTTTAAAAAATGTCCAAATACAAAGAAAAAGTACACAATGAGCAAATGAGCTCCTGTATGCTCTCCTAGACTCAACAATTGATACTTTGCCTTATCTACTTCATGACATTTTCTCTTTTTTAAAAATCGGAACCACTTGATTGTTATATTTTTTGGTACCCAGGACTGAACCCAGGGGTTCACTGAGCCACATCCCCTGTCTTTTCTTTTTTGGAAACAGAGTCTCACTAAGTTGCTTAGGGCCTCAGTAAATTGCTGAGGCTGGCCTTGAATTTGCCATCCTCCTGCCTCAGCCTCCCAGGTTGCTGGGATTACAGACAGGCACGACCAAGCCTGGCTGAACCACTTGAAAAAACATTGCAGGCATCCTGACATTTAATGAACCTCCCTTGGCACGCAGTCCCTAAGGCTTTTCCTATATAATCATAGTCACAATCTCAGAAAAAGCAACAATAATCCCATACTATAATATCTAGTCCCTAGTCATATTCCCCAAAATGCATTTTACAGCTAATTTTTGGAAGGTGAGGGAGAGGAATAGGATCCAATCAATGTTCATTCATTGCATTTGATTGTTAGTATTTTTTTTTTTTTTTGTGGTGCTGGGGATTGAACCCAGGGCCTTGCGCTTGTGAGGCAGGCACCCTACCAACTAAGCTATATCCCCAGTCCTGGTTGTTAATATCTTTGTTCTTTTATTTTATATTTACTTATTTATTGTGCTGGTGATCAAACTCAGGGCCTTGGGCATGCTAGGTAAGTACTTTACCACTAAGCTGAATTCCCATTCCTTCTTGTTCTTTTAAAATCTAAAACTCAATTCTTCTCCAATCAAATTGACTTTTTTTGTTGTTTTTACATTGAATCTTTTTCTCTGTTCACTGAAGAAGACTTGTAAACACAGGAAAAAATGACAAAAGAAAATACTCTGCAATCCCAATCTGCTGACCTTCCCTCTGTTGGCATTTTGGTATGCAGCCAACTCTCTGTATCTCTGGGTTCTTCTGACACAGAGCCACCCGACTCCCATAAAATGTATTTTTAAAATTTGCATCTGTCGTGAACATGTACAGACTTGTTTCTTGTCATTATTCCCTAAACAATACAATATAACAGCTATCTACATAGAATTCACATTGCATTAAGCATTATAAGTAATCTAGAGATGATTTAAATTATACAGGGGGATGTACATGGGTATATACAAATATTATGCCAATTAGTATAAGGGACTTGAGCATCCAAAGATTTCTGTATCTGTGGGGGTCCTGTAATTAGTCCCCCAGGTATACTGAGTGACTACTGTATTTTCTTCCAGTCATTTATTTTAAAAATCTGAATAAATAATGCTTTTTAAAAATAATTGGCCTAGCCGGGCATGGTGGCGCACGCCTGTAATCCCAGCACTTGGGAGGCTGAGGTAGGAGGATTGAGAGTTCAAAGCCAGCCTCAGCAACTTAGTGAGGCCCTAAGCAACTCAGTGAGACCCTGTCTCTAAATAAAATACAAAAAGGGCTGGGGGTGTGGCTCAGTGGTGGAGAGCCCCTGGGTTCAATCCCCAGTACCAAAAAAATTTAAAAAATAAAAAAAAATAATTGGCCTAGGGCTGAGAGCGATGGCACACCTGTAATCCCTGAGACTAGGAGGCTGAAACAGGAGGATAGAAAGCTCTGGTCAGCCCCAACAATTTAATAAGACCCTTTCTCAAAATAAAATGATAAAAAGAACTGGTGATGTGGCTCAGTGGTAGAGCACCCTGGGTTCAATCCCCAGTATAGCAATAATAATAATTTTTCTATTGAAACATAATTCGCCAATTTATTTAATTATTTTGTGGTACCTGGGATTGAACCCAGGGTCTTGCACATGCTGGGCAAGCGTTCTACCACTGAATGGCATCACTGGCCCTTTCTAAAAATTGTTTTATTTTGAAACAAAGGTCTGCTAAGTTCTGGAGACTGGCCTCAAACTTGTAATCCTCCTGCCTCAGCCTCTTGTGCAGCTGGGATTGCAGGCATGAGCCACCAATAACTCATCAGTTTAAAGAGTGCAAGTTAGTGGGTTTTTTCCCTCTCCCTGCCCCTTTAGATGGGGTCTTGCTATGTTGCTTAGGCTAGTCTGGAACTCCTGGGCTCTAACAATTTCCCTGCCTCAGCCTCCTGAGTATCTGGGACTATAGGTGTGTTGTATTGCACCTGGCCTCCAGTGTTCTTTAGAATATTCATAGATCTATGCAACCATTACTACATTCAATTTTAGAATATTTTCATCACCAAAGGAAACAAAAAAAAAGAAATCACATACCCTTTTTTTCTGCCTCTCACCCCAACCCTAAGCAACCACAAATCTACTTTCTGTCTCTACAGATTTACCAATTCTGGAAATTTCATATAAATGGAATCATATGTCTTTTGTGACTTTTTCTTCACATAGCATAATGTTTTCAAGATTCAGTTATGTTGAGCACTTAATCCTTTTAGGTCAAAATAATATTTCACAGTATGTATATTTTGTTAATTTATTTATCAGTTGATGGACATTTTTTTAGTTGTAAATGGGCACAATATCTTTATTTTATTTATTTTTATGTGGTGCTGAGGATCAAATCCAGTGCCTCACATGTGCTAGGCAAGCGGTCTACCACTGAGCTGCAGTCCTAGCCCTTTGCCTTTTGACTATATGAATAATGCCAGTATTTGTGTTCAAGTTTTTGTGTGAATGAATGTTTTTGTGTCTCTTGGGTATATATCTAGGAATGCAGTTGAAGAGTCTCATGGTAATTCTGTTTAACCATTTGAGGAACTTTTAGATTCTTTCCCCCAGAGTATGGTATTTGTTTATGCTTGCATGTGAAAACCTGCAATCTATGAGGATTCTGACTTCTATACATTCTTCCCAACATTTGTTATTATCTGATTGTGTTAGTCAACTTTTTCTGCTGTGATCAAAATACCCTGACATAAACAACTTAAAGGAGGAAAATTTTATTTTGGCTCACAACTTCAGAGGTTTCAGTCCATGGTATGGTGGCTATATTGCTTTGGCCTGAGGTGAGGCAGGTCATCATGGTGGAAGGGTGTGGAAGACCAAAGCTGTTCACCTCGTGGCAGTCAGAGAGCAAGAAGACAGGACCAGGGATAAGATATAGTCCCCAAGATCACACCCACAAGGACCTACTCTTTCAGTTTCTACTACTTCCCAATAATCTATTTAGATTATGAATTCATCAATGGATTAATTCAGTAATGCCGAGCCACCATGATCCAATCAATCCCCAAAGCCCCACGTCTGGCCATTGCTACACTGGGGATCAAGCCTTCAACACATGAGCCTTTGGGAGACACTCCAGATCCAAATCATAACACTGACTTTTTAAAAAATTATGACTATCCACATGGGTATGAAGTGGTTTCTATTGTGGTTTTGATTTGCATTTGCCAGATTACTGATTATATCAAGCATCTTTTCATGTGTTTATTGCCCATTTGCATATCTTCTTCAGAAAACATTTAATCAGATTTCTTACCCATTTAAAAATTGGATTGTTCTTCTTTTTGTTATTGAATTTTTTTTAAGCCAAAAGAAGCCTTTTATTTTTTATTTTATTTTTTTTATTTACTTATTGATTCATTGAACACAAATGGAGTACAGCTATTGTTTCACTGGTTGTACACAAAGTAGAATCACACCATCTGTGCATTCATACATGTACACAGGGCAATGGTATCTGTCACACACTCTGTTATTATTTTTACCCCCCACCCCGCCCCCACCCCTCCATTCCCTCTATGCTATCTATCCTTCCTCCATTCTTGCCACCCTTCCCCCCC
>JAJEJO010052654.1:0-155194 GCA_020662805.1 Glaucomys volans
TGAGAAGCAATTGTACTATTTCTAGTTTTTTGTTTTAATGTTTATTCTCCAGGGAAGATGTTGCATTAATCATGGTAGTATTTCCCTCAGTCATTGTTTGAACAAATGTTTACTGACTACCACAGCAAATATAAAGCCAATGAAGCATGAACCAGTCTAGCAGGTTGGGGAACAGCAAGAAGACAAATGTGACTTTCATAGAGTTAACAGAGGAGAAGGAATGAGGTCAGGGAGATAGGAAAGTGCCTGATTATGTTGGGTTATATAAATCTTGGACAGGAGTTTGCAAGGATAGAAATAAATTGCATATATATAAGAAGAATAAATATCTCCGTTGTTGATATCATACTCTACAGGCCAACCTAGAACAGAAAGTCTTATACTGTGACACAACTATCCCTAGAGCTTTAGTTTCTCACCTTCAACACAAGCTGATGTCAAGGATCACCTGGCCCCTGAGGAGAGTCCCTAATAGAAATCAGAGACCAAAGCAAGATAAATGAAGAGGATGGTGCAATAGCAGGGGAAAATGGTATATTGAAAAAAAAAATGTATCAGTGGAGTTTTCAGGATGATGATAAAGTAAATTTCAACAAAACTGTGTCACAGGCTTGAGCAGAAGAATAGAGGAGCTGAACAAATGAAGAGTCCAGTAAAAAATTGGGTCAAGAAAAAAAAGTGAGTTCTTTGGAAAGATCAATGAAATCAATCAGCCTCCAGTCAGCAAATTAAGAAAATAAGAGAGAATTACTACTAAGAAAATGAGAGAGGTCATCACAATGGATTTCAGAGACACTAAAATGATAGTAAAGGGATATTACAAACAACTCTATGACCACAAATTTGATAACCTAGATGACATGGATCAATTCTTGAAAGGCATAGTCTGTCAAAACTCCTACAAGAAGAAATGTGCAACCTGAATAGGCCTATATTATTATTATTATTATTTTTTTTTGAACCAGGGATTGAACTCAGGGGCACTCGGTCACTGAGCCACATCCCCAGCCCTATTTTGTATTTTATTTAGAAACAGGGTCTCACTGAGTTGCTTAGGGCCTCGCTAAGTTGCTGAGGCTGGCTTTGAACTCAAGATCCTCCTGACTTAGCCTCCCAAGTCGCTTGGATTACAGGCGTGCGCCACCACGCCCGGCTAGGCCTATATTATTAAAGAAATTAAATCATAAAACAGAAAGCATCAGGCCCAGACAGATTCACTGATGAATTGCATCAAATGCACCAATTATAAGAGGAAGAAATTATAACAACTCTCTGTTCTCTTTTAGAAGATAGAAAAAAGTAGAAGGAATACTTTCTCTTTCATTCTATGAGGTTAACATTGTTAATATTAAAACTTGACAATGCATCACAAGAAAACTAAAGACCAATAACTCTCGATGTAGAAATTCTCAACAAAATATTAGCAAATCGAATTCAATAATATATAAAAATAATTATACAACAGAGGTAAGGAGTGTTTTCCCCAGGTATGTGAGGCTAGTTTGATATTTGAAAATCAAAGAATAAAATCTGTCACACTCACAGGAAAAAAAAAAAAAAGGTAATGTCAATAGAAACGGGAAAACCATTTGACAAAACCCACACCTATCCATGATAGAAACTCTCAGTGAATTAGGAATACAAAAAATATTAGGAAGAAGACAACAGTTCCCTTTCACCCCTCCATTTCAAGACCATTGTAGAAGTTCAAGCTAATACAATAAGACATGAAAAAGAAATAAAAAGTATACAGGTTGAAAAAAGAGGAAATAAAGCTGTTTTTGTTTGAAAATGACATGATCATCATTAGAAAATCTGAAAGAATTGACTCCCCGCCCGTCATAAAAAACAACTTCTGGAAATAATAAAGGTTTATATCAAGTTTTGGGATAGCAGGTTAACGTAGAAGTGTTAATTGTTTTCCTACATATCATCCGTGAATGACTAGAATCTGAAACTAAAAACACAATAGTATTTTTTTGTTTGTTTTTTCTTCTTTTATTAATGCATCATAGTTCTACATTATGGCTGGGTTCATTTTGACAAAATCATACAGGCATGGAATGAACTCCATTTCAATCCCCAGGGCCCTTCCTTTCCCTCTCCTCCACCCTTCCGCTATTCTCCTTCCTCTATTCTACTAAAAACACTGTGCTATATATTAATACCCTACAAAATGACATATGTAGGTATGAATCTAACAAAACATGTACACAATCTCTAGGAGGAAAACCACAAAACTCTGATGAAAGTGTAAGATCAGATGCAGGTGATCAAATAGGAATCAGACCAAATCGGAGTCAGACCAAAAGCGGCTGAACAAAGCCTTATTGGGATTGGCTATCGGTGAGATTCACCTGTCCTCCTGAGTGGAGGGCCCAGGAAGTCCCATGTGGCTCCCGCTGGCTAGGGTCTTCATAGTCCAAGATAGGCAGGGAAGGCTTGAGGGTTCAATGCCCGCCTGGGATTGACCCAGGGACCCTGCTGAGATCCGTGTCTCCTGGAGTTGGCTGCGGGTCCCGCTGAGTGACAGGCGAGTGCAAGGCGCCATTGGGGTTCATCTGTCAGCAACCAATTGGTTATGCTTTGGCATGGGCGGACTGCCCGATGTCCCACTGCGCATGCAGGGGTTGCCTGCTGCCCTGCACCGCCCCCACATCCAGCCTCCTGAATCCGACCTAACAGAAAGAAATCATAAAAGGATTACATAACAAGAAATCATAAAAGAATATTTATGGCTAGGAAAACACCATTGTCAAGATACCGGTTCCACCTGACTCTTCTACAGATTCAACATAATCTCAATATTGGCATTTTGTGGATACTGACAAATGTATTCTAAATTTTATATGGAGAAGCAAAAGACCTAGAATAGATAACTCAAATATTGAAGGAAAAGGACAAAGTTGGGGAAGTGAAATTACTTGATTTCGAGACTTACTATAAAGTTAGGTTAATCAAGAGAGTAGGTTGCTGTGGTTTAGATGTATCCCCAAAATTTATTTTTTGAGAGTTTGATCTCCACTCCAGCATTGCTGGGAGGTAAGAGGTACCTGCTGAGAGAAAATCAGGTCATGGGGGCAAAGCCCTTGTGGAACTGATTACACCTTTATTGTGGAAGTGGGTTAATTATTGGCAAGAGAGTGTTGTTATAAAGTGAATCTGGCCCTTATGCTTTCTTTTCTGCATGTTATTTCTTGCCTTTTAACCTTTCACCATGTTATGATGCAATCCAAGTGTCCTCGCCAGACCCACAGTTATGTCCTTGGACTTCCTTAGCATCCAGAATTGTGAATTGAATAAGCTTATTTTCTTTGTAAATTACCTGGTTTGTGATACTCTGTTATAGAAAAACAAAGACAGTGGAAAAAACAAAAAATACACCAATGTAACAAAATAGAGAACCCAGAAATAAACCCACATAAAAATAGTCAACTAATCTTTGACAAAAAAGCAAAGAGAGTAAATGGAGCAAATATAGACTTTTCAACAAATGGTTCTGGAATAAATATGACCACATGCAAAAGAATGACCTGCCTAAAGCCAGTTTAAAATTAACCAGGCTTCTCTTTTCTCCTATACTTGACCATGTTATTCAGTAGTATTTATACATTCTTTGCATTCACTGTTCTTAAGTTTTTTTATGCATTCTCTCCACTATAAACTGTGACGATAAACTGTTGAAATGCAATAGTGCATGGAATATCATTTGTAGGATTGTGTTATATTCCTGTTAGGTGTTGAAAGAATATTTTTTGAGAGAATAGGGGATGAATCCATTATTGTTCTTAGTGGGTTAAATGGTATACTTCTCTACAAAAGATAAGTCCATGTTCTAACCCCTGGAACTTTGAAAGATGACCTTATTTTAAAAAGTTCTTTCTTTGCAGATGGAATTAATTAGGGTTTTGGGAGATCATCCTGTCTCATTTGAGTGAGCCCTAAATCCAATGACAAGTATCCTTATAAGACTTAGAAAAAGAGAAGAAAGTAAGAGGAGAAAGAAAGTCATGTGAAGGTGGGTGCATTGATTGGAGTCAAGCTTCTGTAAGCCTAGGAGCACCTAGAGCCATCAGATACCAGAAAGGGCAAGGAAGAATTCTCCCCTAGGGTCTCCAAAGGGAACTCAGCCTACCTTGCACTTTGATTTTGGATTTCTGTTTAGAACTGGAGAAAATAAATTTTTGTTGTTTATACCACCTTGTTTATAGTAGTTTGTCATGGCAGCCCTAGGTAACTAATACATCTGCCATTCTCTTGGGTTGTTTATATAAACTGGTCTCCATCACTTCATTGAATAATAGTAGGACTATTTTTATCTTAGATGCTAAAGGAATAATTGCCCCAGGCTTGTTCTGCTATTCATTGAATTCTTTAAAATAACAGGTACAGGGCTGGGGATATAGCTTAGATGATAGAGTGCTTGCCTCACAAGCACAAGGCCCTGGGTTCGATCTCCAGCACCGCAAAAAATAAATAAATAAATAAAATAGCAGGTGCAAAAATCCCTCAAGCTCTGACAAAAAATCAACAGCAAGTTATAAGATTATTTGAGAATGCTGTTTTACTCTAATACTTATAAATTCCTGTAGCATATTATTAATTAAGCTTTATATTTTGTAATCACTGGAGATTGACATACAGTTGTAAGATTAACAGAGAGATCCTATGAACCCCTTATCCAGTTTCTTCAAAAGGCAACAACTTGCAAAACCATGGTGCAACGTCCCAACAAAGATATTAACATAGATAAAAATCCACTGATCTTATTCAGATTTTCATAGTCTTACTTGTAACCATTTGTGTGTGTGTGTGTGTGTGTGTGTGTGTGTTTGGTTATATAATTTGATTACCAGTGTTGGTTCCTGGGTTCACCACCACAGTCAAAGTACACTCTACAAGAAAACTTTATGTTGCCCTTTTAACCACATCCACCTGTTCCCATCCTTTCATGAGGATGGAAAATGAGTGAATCTTAGGGGAATAATGCTGAGTGCCAGAAGCCCCTTCAAAAGGGTTACATGCCACATAAGGCCATACACACAACATTACTGAGATGACAACATCACACAGATGGATAACAGGCTTGCCAGGGGGTGTATATTCTCTTGAAAATGAAATATATTCAGAAATTTCAGGGGTCATCCATGACTCAAAATTGTCCTGCAGAGCAAATTAATTAATTCAATGAATACTTTGGGAAAATCTTTTCTATGCCTCACACTATTTTGATGCTGGAAATATCTAATCAAATCACTGTTCCAGGAAATGCTCAAACATACCAAGGAGAAGTTTTTAAATGAAATCATATGTTAAGTGCTTGGCGGGAAAAATGAACTCCCATGTTCAAGAGGCTCTAGTTAAAAGTTCTCTCTCCCTAAAGGAAAGTGAGAAATTGTGAGAGGATTTGGCACATGGGGTAAGGATTTGGGAGTGTAAGCAGCTAAGGTTTTAAAATACAGGTGTACATTATAGTCTCTGGAATCCTGGAAGAAGGTAAAGAGGCCAGTGATGAGCATGAGCATCAGCGACTATACCACAAATAATGGAGAGGTGACACTTCCGCTGGGTTGGAGGTAGCATGAGATGTCAGCTCCTGCCAAACGGCACAGACTATGTGAAGGGTAGTTCAGAAAAGAACCGAGCAAAAACATTTCTGCAAAATTGAATCCTGAGAGTCTTGGAGAGTGTTTAAGGAAGACTATGCAAATAAGTTCCAGGACAATTGGCAGCCTGAACTGATGAGCTGGTACCTCAACATTTGCATGCAAATAAGGGGAAAATAGGTGAGGATATTTAAGAATGCTCAGGGACCACAACTCTGATATGACAATTGAGTTTCATCTCCTACAGTAAAAGCTACACTAAAATGTTCTCCAATACACAAACAAAATAAAACAAACTAAAAGACTGTGGGAGAATCGTTACTGTTCTCATTTACAGGGATGAAACTGGTTTGGACAGACTAAGCAACTTGTCTGAGGTCACTTGGTAGCCAGTAATAGATTCAGCAAGGTTCCAAATTCCTCTGTCTGACTCCAAATCCAATCCCTTCCCTTCAAGCCTTTCAGAGTTAACACTTGATGGGGGCAGGGAGGTTGGCCTGAAGGCACAGAGGAGGCGGGAGGTTTTGGAAGGTGAGATTATCTTAGAATCCCCAGATTCTGAAGGTTAAATTTTCACATTCCTGGTTTTTCAGTGAAGTGAGCAATTTCCCTGGCTTTGGCTTCATGAATAGAGATGGAAATTTTGACTACTGAATAAAACTGCAAAACACCAGATGCTATATTTGAGCAGAACTTCTCTGGGTAAATAAGTTCCACTTTAAAACATGAACCAAGCCTCAGTGAGGCCACAGCAGTTCTACAAAGAGTATTTCAAAATAAAAGTACCAAAAAAAAAAAAAAAGAAGATCAAAGCATACATAACTAACTTTTACTGTTTAAGTTTAAAATAGCTCGGATGTGATAGGGGTCACAGAGGGTGGGGAGTGAAAAAAACTGCCGTCAAAATTGACCTAGAATCAGAAACACAGTTGACAAAACAAGTTTGGATCAGTGGAGTGATTCTGGCTTCCTATTTAGATCATAGATATAATAAGGAAAGGCTTGCTTACACACTTGGCAAAGTATACCAAGCGAGGGTTAATGGAATTGTTTGGGTTTCCAATGTGTGTAAGTCAGTTTTTCATCACTGTGACCAAAATACCTGACAAGAACAACTTAGAGGCAGAAAGATTTATTTTCAGAAACATCATGGTGGTGGAAGGGTGTGGTGGCAGAAAGTTGCTCAGTTCATGGCAACCAGAAAAGGAAATGTAGCCAGGGGCAAGATATAGTCCCCAAGGGCACACCCTTAGTGACCTCCTTCCTTGAGCTGCATCCCACTCACCTACAATTATCACTCAGTAGTTCATTCAATTTGTCAGGTGAATTAATCCACTGATGAGTACAGCTCTCCTTATCTAATCTTTTCACCTCTGAACATTACTGCATTGCCTCACACATAAGCTCTGGGAGGACATTTCAGATCCAAACCATAACACAATGTTTCCAAGTAATTCTTTAGGAAGATGATATTGAAATAAGCAATATTAAGAAAAGATTCCACAAATTTAAGGGAGATAATATTCTGGAAAAAAGTATATGTCAGGTTGGATTTGGGCGGCTGCAGGGAGAGGGAGCAAAGATACCTAGCAACACACTGCACCAGAAGTGACCAGTCAGATGCAGACCCACTGACACTTATGTCCACCTGCTCCACCTTTTCCTGGGCCCAACCCCTAGCCCCTTCCTCCATATAAAGACCCTGAGCAGCCAAAGCCATGTGCGATTTTTTTCTGGCTCTTCCACCCTGACCTTCACCCCAGAGGGCTGGGGATCTCGCCCAGGATCGCAAACTCCAATAAAGCTTAATTCAGCTACTCTTGTCTGACTTTGGATTGGCCACTCACCCCAGCGAGTTTACAGTACACAAAGATTGCAAACAACATATGCAATAGGTTTTGTTTTGTTTTATTTAATCTGATTGCTTGGTTTTTTGTATATTTCTTAGATCTGTTGTGACCACATGGGAGTTTGGCCTCTGGAGTGACCGTGAAATCCACTAGAGAATCAATCTCAGTGAATATTAACAATTAGATGATATTTTGTTATTTATATTCCTACTGTTTTGCCTTTCAAAGCAAACAGTACATTCGATTTTCTGTAACACAAGATGTTAATGTTTAATAAAAATATCACAGTCATAGTGAGACCTTTTGTGCTTAAAGGATTTCCATGCTAAGTTCATCAAGAACTGAAGTCAGAGGCCTAAGCAATTATGTTTTAGGAATAAACCAAAAGTGGTCAGTATTTGCTCAGTTGCTTCTTCTGGGAGAATTTTTTTGGCTGACTTTTTCCTTTTTTTAATGAAGTGTGGACAGAAGTGTTTTTTAGATGACTGGAGACTTATTTTATTGCATTTATTGAGAATTATATGAGTGTCACAAGTATACTCATATTTTCCAATTTGTTCTGTTGCGGTGAAAAATTTAAAAACATTTCCTCCCTAGGTCTGAAAAATATAAATTTTAAAATACCTTATAGACTGTGTATATGTTATGTATGTGCAAGGAATATATGTGTATATGCACACGTGTGTGTGTGTGTGTGTGTGTGTGTGTATGTTTTTGTGTTTTTAGGCTGATATGGGGTTTCTACATCTTTGCTCAACAGATATTAACTCTACCTTATGAAACTTTAAAAACATTTTTTTAGATTATAATAGAGTCAGAAGTTTTTGTTAAAAGTAATATTTTATAAGACAGAATTATAAATTATTCTTTTGCAAACCAAATAAAATTTTAGTAATTATTTAAAATAGACATTTGAATATAATTTTTTTTTATTTGCTTATTGATTCATTGAGCACAAATGGAGTACAGCTATTGTTTCTCTGGTTGTACACAAAGTAGAATCACACCCTCTGTGCATTCGTACATGTACACAGGGCAATGATGTCTGTCACACATTCTGTTATTATTCTTACCCCCCCCACTCCTGACCCCACCCCTCCCTTCCCTCTATGCTATCTATCCTTCCTCCATTCTTGCCACCCTTCCCCCCTGCATTATGCATCATCATTCGTTTATCAGAGAGACCATTCGGCCTTTGGATTTTTGGGATTGGCTGATCTCACTTAGCATAACAGTCTCCAACATCATCCATTTACCTACAAATGCCATAATTTTATTCTTCTTTATGGCTGAGTAATATTCCATTGTGTATATATACCACAATTTCTTTAGCCATTCATCTATTGAAGGGCATCTAGGTTGGTTCCACAATCTAGCTATTGTGAATTGAGCAGCTATGAACATTGATATGGCTGCATCACTCTAGTAATCTGATTTTAAGTCCTTTGGGTATAGGCCAAGGAGTGGAATAGCTGGGTCAAATGGTGGATCCATTCCAAGTTTTCTAAGGAATCTCCACACTGCTTTCCAGAGTGGCTGTACCAATTTGCACTCCCACCAGCAATGTAAGAGTGTACCCTTTTCCCCACATCCTCGCCAACACCTGTTGTTGCCTGTGTTCTTAATAAAAGACATTCTAATTGGGGTAAGATGAAATCTTAAGGTGGTTTTGATTTGCATTCTCTTATAACAAGGGATGTTGAACATTTTTTCATAAATCTGTTGATTGCTTGTAGATCTTCCTCTGTAAAGTGTCTGTTCATTTCCTTGGCCCATTTATTGATTGGGTTATTAGTGTTCTTGGTGTAAAGACTTTTGAGTACTTTGTAGATTCTGGAGATTAGTGCTCTATCTGAAGTGTGTGTAGCAAAGATTTTCTCCCACTCTGAAGGCTCTCTCTTCACATTGCTGATTGTTTCCTTTGCTGAGAAAAAGCTTTTTAGTTTGACTCTATCCCAATCATTGATTGAATATAATTTTGAGGACATAGAAATAGTGATTACTTTGCAGTCATTATTCCAAAACACTTTAGAGATTTGGGATACATATATTGTATCATCTAATATGATTAATAACTTAGATAAAAATGCCAAATTTTCCCACAATGAAAGACCTATACAGGTCTAGGGATGGTGTTCAGTGGGAGAGTTCTTGCCTGGTATGTGCATGGCCTTGGGTTCAATCCCCAGAACTACAAAAAAACCAACCAACAAAAAACCAACAAACAAGAAAGACCTATAAAAGGATTAATATAAATCAGAGTCCACTAGAAGTACAATTAAAACAATATAATTTAAAAATTTGAATTGTTATAGAATCTAAAATTTTCTTATTACTAGAAAAGACGCAATATATTGAAAACTCAGGAATGCTTTTTCATGAAAGATAGATTTGTTATAAACGAATTGCATTGTATCTTACATGTCTCAGTAAATTGAAATTTATTTTATAGACTGTATCACTAATATGTCAAATACAGCGCTCCAACTTCTTTGTGCTTGTTCTAGTCAGCTTTTTCGCTGTGGTGACTACAAGGACCCAACTAGAACAACTGTAGGGAAGGAAAAGTTTGTTTGAGGGCTCACAGTTTCATTGGTTCTAGTCCACAGAAGGCTGCTCCATTCCTCAGAGCTCGAGGTGAGGCAGAACATCATGGTGGAAGAGTATGGCAGAGAGAAACAGCTCACATCCAAAGAGAGTCCACTCACCAAACACAAATATATATCCCAAAGCCTCACCCCAATTCCCACCTCCTCCCCATGCACTCTACCACTTCAGTTACCACACAGTTAAACCCTCTCAATTAAATCACTGATTGTATTAAGACTCTCACAACCCAATCACTTCTCCTCTGAACCTTCTTGTATTATCTCACACATGAGCTTTTGGGGAACACCTCACATCCAAACCATAACAATATTATTTTGCCGATAGGCAATGATAAAGTTGACAGTACTGAATGCACAGTTTTATGAAACTTCTGAACAACACTTTTTAAACCCCATCTGAGTTTTGCATTTTATTCAATATGAATATGAAATTCACCACTTTTGCTCTTGGGTTAATTGTTTCTCCTCTCCACTGCCATTCTTTAAAAACTGGGCAAGTTTCTGGTCATTTTTCCATAGACTTAAGTTTATAATCCAATGTAAATATGCTTTAATATTTTAATGTACTCCCAGAGGTGGTCAGCTTTTTTCCCCCCTACAAACCTGTACCTCAGTGATTCAGTTATTTATTGGCATGGAACAAACTATCCAACACTTTACAACTGAAAACAAAAATTTATGTTATTTCTTAAGATTCTATGGGTTAGCTGGTCTCAGCTGGGCAGTTCTGCTGATATTGTCTAGAACTATTTTCCTGATAAGGAACTTAGCTACTACTGTGTGTTAGTCAGTTTTCTGTTACTATGAAACTGAGACAATCAACATATGAGAAGAAAACGATTATTTTAGCTCATCATTTTGGAGATTTCAGTCCATGGTCTATTGGCCAATTGCTTTTGTGCTTGTGAAGAGATAGCACATCATGGTGGGAGCACATGGTAGAGGCAGCTACTCATCTCTTCATGGAGAGAAAGCAAGAGAAAGAAAGGAAAAAGCTAGTCCTAATATCCTCTTCAAGGACATGCTCCTAGTGACCTAACTTCCTCCCACTAGGCTCTACCTCTTTAAGGTTCAACCATCTCCCTATAGTGCCTAGCACATGGGCCTTTGGGGGACACTTGTATCCAAAGCATAGCCCATAGGAATATGCAAGACCACGACTTTACTCACATATCTGGTGCCTCAGCTGGGGTGGCTGGAAAGGTTTGGGGATAGCCAGGACCTCTTTCTGCATGTTGTTTCCCATTATTCAGTAACTTAGTCTGATTTATTATATATGGTGACTAGATCTCAGAAGAACAAAAATGGAAGCTACAAGTCTTCTTAAGACCTAATCTCAGAAGTCACACACCACGACCTCTGTGGCATCCTATTGGTCCAACTCATTCCCAGGGTCAATGGAGGTTCACAAGGATGGCATAGAGATGTCACCTATTGATAGCAAGAGTGGCCTGAACTTACAGGAATAAGAATAATTTTGGGTGACCATATTTGTATACAATTTTCTTTCCTATATACAGAAAAATTATGCCAATGGACCATTTTGCTAAGGAGTGGGATAATTAAATTTCTGAGGTTTTTCATAAATTTCATACTTAATAATATTACATAATCTTTATGTGGGAAATAGTACAGATTATAGTTTTACATACAACCCTGTATCCATTGAAGAGAGAATGGATATTTTTTTAAACAAACAAAGACATGGGTTTTAAAGTTAGACATACTGATTTCAGCCCTGGTTCTGTGAGAGCCTAGCAGTAGGACCTTTGGCAACATCCTGTTCTACTCCTATATTTTTCTTGTATGTATATGTAGGATTTTTGTGAGGATTAAATGAGTTACTATATGTAAATTCTTAGACAAGGGCCTGGCACATCATAATTATTTGAGAAATGTTGGCTTTAAAAATATAAACTGTCATTACCTATTATGTCACATAGTAACCCTGTTTAGCTTATATCTGTGGAAGCTGTAAAGTTCTCTATATATTTATTAAATTTAATCACTAATCTTGATTACTTCCCCTGCCTTCCTTGTCTCCTAGGAAGTTGTATTTACTCTTTCATGGAAGGACCAAGGGGCTGATTAACAGTAGTTCTAAAGAAGTGATTTATCAACTTTTAGAAAATTGTACCATGTATTAAGAAACATAATTTACAATGTAACCCAGGACATGTACACAGACACAAACACTGCACCTAATACTTTATACATATTTCAAGAATGGTATTTATCCTCAAGATGTGCTATGAAGTTTGGTTTTGTTCTGCTCAATGAAACAAAAACAACAGTGATCCACTGTTGTGAATTTCATTACCTACCAAAGGGTTCTAAGCATCTTATGGACAATGGGGAATGGGAGATCAAGCACAAGATGTTTTTGGTACAGGGATTGATCAGAAAAAGACAAATGTACTTTCCAAACAGGTCGACTGGGTTATACAGCAAAACACTTTCACAAATAGGGACTGACTCAAGAGTTTTCATAATTTCTTCCAGTGGGACAAAGGGGTTAGAAGAGGAGACCTGTTGAGGTTTTTTTTGGTACCATAATAAAGTGCCTTTTTGTTAGTTTGGACAAGATGGAGCAAGACTGGAGTCCCAACTTCACAACTTACTATCTTGTATTTTTTAGCAAGTTTTTAAAACTCAGTTTTAGAGTCTTGATTTGTTGATTCTTTAAAATAATGCATACAAAAAAATTTATTTTGAGCTATGAGAAAGAGAACATACAAAGCACTGTACACTAGCAAAATATTTGGCATATAGAAGGCACACAGCTTGTGGTTCCTGCTTCCTTCCCTCATCATGGATCACAGACTTCAGAATTTGTAGCTAATATTTAGGCTATATGTTTTATATTTTTGGAGGAAAGCTAAGATTTGGTGATTTGGTGGAATCATTACTATAGTCAAACCCTACTATTTCTTTAATGCAATTTAATTCTTACAACTATGCTTTGTCTCAATATCCTAAAAACAGTTAATAATATAAATATTTGGAATATGAATCTGATTTATGGAATGTTTTTATGTTCTCAGGTTATGCACAATAAGATTTGGAGTAATTTCCCAGTTATCAGTACAATTGTGGGAAAATGTCCTAACGGAAGAGAAAAACATTTTAAAAATTTAAAGAAACAAAATGACATGCAAATGCAAGCATTCGTTTCCTCCTTGGGTATGCATTAAAGGTTACCAGAATTCATTATAATGTCTCAGACGTACAGATTTTCATGATCAGTAACCTAGTTTTCAGGAGATCAAAAGACAGTCACCTCAGGTCCGAGAATGACATGACCATCCCCTCCTCGATGGATCGCTAGAATGGGGCTGGGCATTTTGAAATTTCTGCCTTTAAGGCTGGGTTTTTGTGTGTGCGGATGGCGGGGAGGAGGCCGTGGCACATTTTCCCTCCTCTTGGGATGTCACCCAGCTGCCGGCAGCCGACGCGGCAGCTCCCACGTGGCAAGTCTAGATTGAGCCAGGCGGGGCTGGGGGTGGCGGGCGGGACGCAGCGCCAGCCCGGATCTCCGGCCCTTCCCTCCGGCCTGCCGGGGCGCCCGCGCGGTCCTCCACCGCCAGGGGGCGGGCGCGGCTTCGCGACGGCGGGGGCCCATTGGTAGCGGCGGGGGAAGCGTGGGAGGAGGCCCGGAGGCGAGCTGGCTTCCTCCTGGCCACTCGCGGGGGTGAGGGGAAGCCGGAGGAGTCCAGGAGGAAGCTGAGGCGAGCGCTGGAGGCGGCTCCCGTCGGCCTCCGGCGGGACTGAGCGCAGGGAGGCCGGAAGGCGGGCGCGCGGCGGGTGAGACGCCCTAGGAGGCTGCGAGGTCCGGGGAGGGATGGAGGGAGGCTGGGGGAGCCGGACACCCACGTTCTCCCTCGTCCTCGGCGCCCGGCGGTCGCCGGCCGGGCACGGGCCCTGGGGCGCGCCGCGTCGCTGGGGCGCGTCAGCGGCAGGACCGGGACCCAGGGCGCCGCCGACCCGCGGCGGGGGCTGCAGCCCGGGTGCGAGCATCCTCCCGCCCGCGCCGGGCTCCGCGGAGGGCGGGGCGGTGCCTGCACCTGGCGCGGGGTCCGGCGCTCGGGTCTCGCCTGGCACCTGAGCGCGCTTTCCGCTGGAGCCTCCAGCTCCGGGTTGGAGTATGTGGACCCCGAGAGGCGGGGCTGGAGTTGGGTGTTGGATTCGAACTCTGTGGAGGGCCGTCTGGACTGACTTGTAAAGTTTTAGTGTCTCCTAAACTGGAGGTACTTTTTATTTTTAAAAAACTATCCAGCCCATTGGTGTTTAGTGTCATTGATAAATGTGCTGTTCATTTCTGCTGTGGTCACAGCTCGTACTATGTGTGAGGGCTAGTGCCCTTACTCCTAAATACTGAGTGAGGATTGACGGATTGAGGTTGATATCTTCAGCCATGATTTTTTTTTTGTGGGGGGGGGGACGCTTTCGTCACCCTCTACTTAAATATATGTTTATTTCAGAACTCCTAATTGATAGAACTTTTTCTCAGTATCTTTTTATTTAGTGCGAAATAGATGGATACAATGTCACTAAATAATTTTAAATTGCCTGCTAATTGCTAAACACTGTTGCCAAGTACTTCCACGTGTATGTTTCTCTCGACTCAGTGAATAAGTCCTTTTACCTATCTTCTTTCCTAACTTTACAGATGAAAATGCAAACTCCCAGAGAAGTGAAATAAAGGTTGGTGCTGATAGCAGATCCCAGACCACCTGGACCTGTGAACACCTTGCAGGACTAGTGATGTACTGTTACATTTTTCAGGTTTTGGGCAGCATTACTATTATTCAAGCAGTGACTTACAGAGTATCAGGAGATCTCCATTTAACTTAGAGAATAAAAGTTAATAATGTAGCAAATGCTGTTCAACAAGAAAATGGCAGAATTGGCAAATCAGCATCCAGTTTGGGTGGTATGGTTGATTTCTACCTCCCTCTGGAGGCTGCTAGCCTCTTAAGTTCTCTGCCTGTTTACTAGTTAAGTCAATTTTTTGTTTATACATGTGTTAGGAGCTTTGTGTTACAAATCTCACTATTTTCTCAACTCATTAAAGCCTAGCATTACCTGATAGGAAGAAAATAAAAATAATTTTATTCAATAAAATTAATTCATTTAATCTGACCACTCCTAGTCTGGGGAAGCTCCAGATCATCAGTATGACTTTTTAAAAGTAGGGGGCTTCTGTTTCAAAAGGGTGACAAAATAAGAGTGAATATCACTGTACTAAAGTGACCTTAAAAACTAGCAATGTTTTTATTAAAATCACAAACTTTTAATATATATGGTTACCTTAGGCATTGCTAACTAATCTTCCATAGTTCGTAAAGTCACATTAAAAAGGAGGAGGTAATTGGAGAGAAGATCAAAAAATAAGAGAATGGCAAAAGTAGTGTTCCCTGTAGGGGATCATAAAAATCTGTTTTTCACTATTTTGGGTTTTAAAGGTAAGCCTCATTTTTTAAAAATGTTTTTACAGTCTTTTAAAAATATTAGAGTGCCTGCCATGTGCTGGTAATTATCATGGATGCTATGAATAAGACAGCCTGGGCCCTCATGAGGCTACTGTATTTGCTCACAGGCAGTGAATCTTTAACCTCCTCCCATCTTTATTCCCATTTTGTAATGCTGACCCAAGGAGCAAAAATTTTGGTTTTATGTTTCAAAAGAATTCATCTAGCTCAGAGCTTATCACAGTAGCAAATTTTGTCCTGAACCTAGTTCAAAAGAGTTCCTGTTTGGGGGATCTGATAATCTGGATTTTTTTTTTCTTTTTCCCAGTGCTGGGGATTGAACTCAGGGCCTTGTACTTGATAGGCAAGCACTCTATGAACTGAGCTATATCTCCAGCTGATAATCTGGATTTTTAAGGAACAGTATTGTATTTAGTTATTTCATGAATGGCATTGACCAAATTAGTACATTTAATACTTTATTAATCTGATCACAGAGACTGAACAAGGTGAGGCTCTTTAAACTTCAAAAGATGTTGAGATTTTTTTAAAAAATATAGCTCCTAAAATGTAATGAGCTGATTTTCTTGTCAGACAAGGAAATGAAATGTTCTAATACCTCTAAGTCTCCACATTGTGTGGAGTGAATATGCTCATAAAAAGGCAACATCGAGTTTCCTTGTGGCAATAAAGTAGTTCTGTATCTTGACTGTGGTGTTGGATTCAGCAACCAACATAGGTAATCAAATTACATAACCAAAATCACACAAATGGTTACAGTACCACATTGCATTTATCCATTCATCCTTTAATGGACCCTGGTGCATTTTTTGTGTGCCAGAGAGAAAGTTATATGAACCTTTCTAGCAGTGAGTCACATCCTACTAATTTTCATCATCAGCTCTGCAGACTTGTAGAGGTGGTATTGTAGTGTCAGGTGTGTCACCTAACCAAGGATACCATCCATTACCTGAGTTAGTGATCATTGAGTTCTGAAGAATATTGGTCAACATGAATTTTTTTTTTTTTTTTTGGAACCAGGGATTGAACTCAAGGACACTCGGCCACTGAGCCACATCCCCAGCCCTATTTTGTATTTTATTTAGAGGCAGGGTCTCACTGAGTTGCTCAGGGCCTCGCTAAGTTGCTGAGGCTGGCTTTGAAATCGCGATCCTCCTGACTCAGCCTCCCGAGTCGCTTGGATTACAGGCATGCGCCACCACGCCCGGCTTTCAACATGAATTTTAAAAAATCATTTCAGTTGATAGGTTTTGAGAAAAAAATTATAGTAGAAGCATTCTATTTTCAAATGGCTGCTGACCTGCTATTAGTTTTTGAGGCAGAGATAGCATGTAATTGCATTTCATCCAGGGCTGTTGGACATACAGAACTGCTGTTTCTCCATGTCTCTGTGTGGAGGCTTGACTGACAGAATTGTGTCTACCATTGTGCGGGTCAGTTCTGCAAACTATTTAAAGGCAGTATTAAGCGTGGTGGATCTGGGAAGTTCTTACACAGAATAGAAACCTGTAACTTCTCATCTGGTGGAAAACAGCTACAGGAGATGAGGATAGAAGTTTGCCATGTATCAATTTGTGCCTTTTCCTAATATTTTTTTTTTTTTAAAAAACAACTTATAAGATGGGTACTTAATTACCTTATTTACGTCCAATCTTTTATTTTTGTCATTGTTCTTTTTTTTTATTTTTTTATTTTTTATTTTTTTTGGAACTGGGGATTGAACTCAGGGACACTTGGCCACTGAGCCACATCCCCAGCCCTATTTTGTATTTTATTTAGAGACACGGTCTCACTGAGTTGCTTAGGGCCTCGCTAAGTTGC
The DNA here is from genome assembly GCA_020662805.1 of Glaucomys volans. NCBI lineage: Eukaryota > Metazoa > Chordata > Mammalia > Rodentia > Sciuridae > Glaucomys > Glaucomys volans. The sequence continues at coordinate 17,379 of JAJEJO010052654.1, forward strand.
TGAGGCTGGCTTTGAACTCGTGATCCTCCTGACTCAGCCTCCCAAGTCGCTTGGATTACAGGCGTGCGCCACAGCGCCCGGCTGATTGTTCTTGATGATACCATTTCTCTCCACCCATCTCCCCCAAGGTGGTTTAATATGGGATTAAGGTTGTTTAGATTATACTCTTTAAACAATTATAGAATTCTTGTAGGAGCAGGCAAAAATGAATGACATTTTGTAGGATTCTGTCTTATTTTCTGATTTGGATGTTTGTGCTGAGTTACAGAAACCTAATCGCCCTTCTTTTCCCTTAACTGGGTTATAGCTTTTTAATCAAAATTCTGCTATGGTGAAAGAGAAGAATTGTAAGAAGACATTTGGGAAATTTAAAATCTAGTAGTCTGTTTTAATCTTTGCAAACTGGAATTTTCTTCCCTGTTCATTGTCAGTTTTCTCCAGATATTCACTGCTTCCTTTTCTTCTTTCAGCCCCACAGGAGACCTGGCCTAGAGACAGGCTGATTCCACTTGGTGTTCAAAAAGCAATGCAAATTCTTGTCATATGAATTTCATGGTGGGGCCTTTGGCACCTAGAACTGTCCCCCGCCCCTCCTTCTATAACCTTTTCTTAGTATTTGGATTGTTGTGCTCCTGGTCTGAAGTTCTCAGATCTGAGCATGAATGAATGGGAATCACTGGGGAGCTTGTTAAACATGCTGGAGTTTAATCCCTATTCCTAGGAATTCTGATTCTCCAGGTGTGTGGTTGACCCTGGAATTTGCATTTTAAAAAGCACACTAGTGATTCTGATGTCCCTGGTGCAGGTAATACTGTAGTTAGGGCTTTGTAGGATATTTCACTGAATCTGTGTAACTGTAGTTTGTAAAGTACAGTATTATTCTAGGAAACAGAAATGTGGTCATAAACCTCATCTTGAGTTTAGACATGTTGATAAGAAGCAGTGTGCCTCAAAATCAACAGGGTTTTAGGTGTCTAAGAAACAAAAGGGCCCCTTTTGTCAAATGGGGTATTAAAGGCATATGAGACAAAAGAATTATATAACATTTCTTCAGATTTTGTACCATGTAAAATATTTGTAAAGTAGAGTTTATGTAAGGTGTTCTTACTTGACATCTGATTGTAATTAAGATTGTATGGATGACTTTGTTCTAAAAGTGCAGCTTAGCTGGCGGTGGTGGTGCATGCCTGCTAATCCCAGTGGCTCAGGAGGCTGAGGCAGGAGGATCAAGAGTTCAAAAGTTCAAAGCCAGCCTCAGCAATTTAGCGAGGCCCTAAGCAACTCAGTGAGACCCTGTCTCTAAATAAAATGCAAAATAGGGCTGGGGATGTGGCTCAGTGGCTGAGTGTCCCTGAGTTCAATCCCTGGTTCAAAAAAAAAAAAAAAAGAGTTCAAAGCCAGCCTTAGCAAAAGGGAGGTGCTAAGAAACTCAGACGCTTGTCTCTAATAAAATGCACAATAGGGCTGGGGATGTGGCTCAGTGGTCAAGTGCCCCTGAGTTCAATCCCCAGTACCTGCCCCACAAAAGGGCAGCTTGGGTGCATCTTGAGGTGTAGTGCCTATGATTGTGATTTTCATCCTATTCATTTCCAGTCATTTATGTTATGTTAGTGGCTCATTTCAGAAGTCTTGTGTTCCACTGGAATATTTATTTAATGTCACGCTGACATCAGATGTAGCATAATGGTTTGATTTCTGTCTTTTTATCATTCTTTTCTTTTAGTCCATAGTCATCTCTAATGCCAGCTAGCTGGTTATGCTCTTGTACACCAGCTATATACCATCTTGTGCTGAGTAGTTGTAGGAGGTGGTGGTAGGGTAAACACCAAATCTTCTCAAAGTAGGCCTCAACTCTGACTGCCTGCTCAAAAAGGAAAGCTGTGGTGGTGCATTGGATAATGAAAGAATGTCTAAGTTAGAACAAATCTTCACTGTTGAGATTTAATGAAACACAATCCTACCTGCTTTTTGGTGCTTCCTTCCATGGTGGGGAAAGTTACGTATGTTAAATTTAGGGAAAGGAGAGCAGCACATGTGTCAATTTCAGTTTTAATCCCTTAAAGTGTTTTTGGAAAACATGGTGAAATGTTGTTGATCAACTGGATTATTTCAGAAATTGGATATCTTACATTTCTGAAGAGGAAAGAGTAACTCTCGGTTTCTCCTGCTGACTCACCTGGACCAGAGGAGTTGTACTATGAGATTTTTGACATTGAGCTTACTCATGTTGCTCTCGGAATGTCCTGTCACTCGTGTTGCTCTCAGAATGTCATGTGTGTGGTCTGTCTGGCTTGACTACTTCTCCCTCCACTCTCTTTGGTGCAGTTGATTTAGGCAGGACACTTATGTGATTGATGGTGCCCCTTTGTTAACCTGTTTTTAAATGAAATTTGGTGGGTAATTATAGCTGAATTTTATCCATTTTTATCCTTAGAAGATTGGAGTTTTATCTAAGCTTCTGTAGATCAGATATGTGTTTTCTGAGGTATTACTCTCTCTGTTCACTTTTAGGAGAACTAAATGAAAAGCAAGGTGTAACAATTATGCATTGCAGAGGAAAGCTGAATCTTCCCAGAGTACCCAATTTGCTTCATCTCTAACATTGGTTAACATTCTAGGGGGAAGTTAAAAACACTTCCTGCTCATTTTTGCTTTTCCATAGTGTACCTTTAATTTTGTTTCTTAGGTACATTTAGATACTTGTCTTCTTTTAAATGTAATTTCAATATCATTCTACTTAAGAAAATAAAAGTCATGTGGTGTTGACATTGTTAATAGACAACTACTAACAATCCTGTGATAGAGTATCCATATCCCTCTCTTCCCATGGTTTTCAATAGAACATGACAAATTTATTCTCAAAGACTTATTTATTGGTTCAATTGACCCATTATCGTTATTATTATTTTTTTCATCTTTTCTTTGCAGTTTTGCCATTCGTGAGGCCACTTTGTAGAAAGAGTGGGGGAAATTTTTTTTTGCACCTTTTTTCCCTTAGTTGAAATGTAAGTTTAGTTTGTTGTTTTAAAAACTTGGGAAACTTTTAAAATTGTTAGTCATTACAATATTTTCTTTTAATAATTATGTCATGTGCACTTTTAAAAACTGTATACCTGTGTGTCTGTGTGTGTGTGTGTGTGAAAATGGTAGATTCTTTTTAAAAAAAAATTTGTGTTTTGTTGTTGTAGGTGGACACAATACCTTTATTTATATGTCGTGCTGAGGATCCAACCCAGGGCCTCACACATGCTAGGCAAGCATGAGCCACAACCCCACTGAGCCACAACCCCAGTCCAAAATGGTAGAATATTTTAAATGGATGCATACATCTTTTAGAATTCAGTATCAGAGTGTTGTTATTTATTTGTTTGTTTTAGTTGAGACCAAAATAAATACCTGACACTAACAACTTAGAGAAGAAAAAGTTTATTTTGTGCTCATGGTTTCAGAGATCTCATTCCATAGTGAGTGGACTCCATTGCTCTGGCCTAGAGTGACGCAGAATATCATGGTGAAGGGTATGGCAGAGGAAAGCTGCTCAACTCATGGCAGGAAGCAGAGAGCAGGGGAGCCAGGGACAACATATACAGTCTCCAAGGGCATGCCCCAGTGACCTACATCCTCCATCCATACCCTTCCTGCTCACAGTGACCACCCAGTACAGTATGGGTGGTCATCCATTTGAATATGATCAAATGGATGATTGCACTGTGTTATGTTCTCATAATCTAATCAGTTCACCTCTGAACAATCTGCATTAATACATTAATTCTTTGAGGGGATACCTCGTATCTAAATCACAATAATGTCTTGGCATTAAATACTCTATTAGGTTAATAATTGGATTTTTGTACCTTTAAGTAATTAGCATTAAAAATGCCACATTCGATGCACAGTATTTGTAACACTCGATAGCAGCTTAGGGAGCATCCTGAATTTTTAAATGTTAATATTCTTTCATATAAATGCAATCATCTAGTGCCTCTCCATTTTGTTATTTCAAAATTTGTCTAGCCTGGCAAAAATGTAAGTACGGTGGCATTTGGATGAGACAGGTTACTTGATGGTGGTGTATATCTGTGATAGAAATAACATATTACTACACTAAAGTATCAAAGGAAAGGTTTTTAAAAGGCTAATATTTGAAACCTAAATATTTAAACTTTTTAACTATTTAAACTAAACTTTTTAAAGTTGATCACAACATCAGAAGCATTGAGTGGGGTCACTCTATTTTAAGCCCATCATAAAATGAACCCATGTTAACACCTACATAAACAGTGGTGTCAACTTCTCCCCACTAACATAATTTAATAATAAATGAAGTGGAATTTAGTAAATTTGCCCAATTCTTTATCCCTCTTGGAATTGGTTTAGAAACATTAAGAGTCTGAATTTATTCTTGCCTTTGTAACCGGTGAACAGCTCCATCTATAGGAAGGGAAAGCTTTTTCCCTTCTTTTAAAGATGAAACATCCTCTATTTTCTCAAAAAATATACAAAATATTCTTTGAAAAACAGTTGAATATGAAAATGTCTGATGGAGCACTAATTTTAGGATTGCTTGAGCAGTCCAGCTTTCGTGATAGTACTTCTAAGAGGTCCAGTAGCAGCCATATAGGAGTTGTATATTGTGCATATCATCCAGTAAAAAATATTAAACTATTAGGGCATAGTCAGAAAAGTTTTTTATTCTTCTATTTTAATTATTTTCAGTTAAAATTTTTTTTTTGTTCTTTGTTCCTCTGCACAGGGCTCTTCAAATTATGACACATTGGCCTATTGTGGCCCGAAAGCCAAGACTGGTTTTCACATTTCTAAGTGGATTGAAAAAAGAATAATTTAGTGATATATAAAAATTTTGTGAAATTCACATTTTGGTGTTTATAAATAAAGCTTTATTAGAACACAGTTGATTTATTTTACATTGTTGATTACTGCTTTCCAGCTGCAGCTACAGAGTAGAACACTTGTCATAGAGATTGTACAGTCCTGAAAGCTTAAAGGTATCTATCTACTATCTGGCCCTGTTACAGAAAAAGGTTTTCAACACTTGCCCTATTTTATTTACATAAATACAGTTATTTATTGCAAGTAGCTTTTTTTTTTAATGTCACATTTTTGTTTGTAAATGTAATAAAGTAACTTACCTTAGTGCCTCTTCTAGTTTTATCATTCTTTTGTTTTCAGTATCATCTCATTTTCCTCTTCATGTTAATGCTCTGGGGATGCAATTTAACTTTTTACCTTCCAAACTCATGGAGGTCTGTGTTAGTCTGGGTTCTCCAGAAAAATAGCCAATAGGTGATGTATAGGTAATAGGTATAGATATGTAGACACATACTTCTTTTAGTAAACTATCTATCTCTAGATATATAATTTTTTATGTAAATAATAATTTATTATAAGGAGTTGGTTCACAGTTCAAGAGATTGTGAAGTCTGCTATCTATAATCAGCAAGCTGGCAGCCCAGCGGAGCTGATAGTGTGGTTCCAGTCCACAGCCAGAGGCTTTCTCCCATCTTAAAAACAGACAGAGAACAAATTCTCCTTCTGTTGGGAAAATCAAACAGTTTTTCCCTGTACTTTCACATCACAGCACAAATGACCGTGACCTCAAAACTTGTGGGAGATTTATTATTAGCAGGGTCTCATAACCTACTAATGGGTGAGAGTTGGTCAATTTCTTTTTGACCAGCTCTAGTATAGAAAGGTGGGGAGGGATTAAGGTTTCAGTGACTTCCTTGTGGAAGAGAATGGCTTAACTTGGGGAGGGAGTTATAAGTCATAAACAATGGATGAAAATCAAAATATTATATCACACTCCTTTATTCGGCTCTTGTTCTATTCAGGTCTTCAGTGGATTGGATGAAACCCACCCCCATTGAGGAGAAGTCTAGTCAGTCTATGATTATGTTATCAAAAAACAATCTTTCATAGACACACCCAGAATAATGTTTAAATATATGGGCAACTTGTGGCCCAGTGACGTTGACACATAAAATTGACCATCATAGGACTTAAATAAACTATCTTTTTGCCCGTTTGCCTATTTTTTTGGTAGTTTCTTAAAAAGCCCCAGTCTATGTGAATATTCGAATCATCTGAACTTAGTTGGTTCAGTTAAAACTGTCATTTGGCTAGCACCAAATTGAAGTTGAATTGAACGGAATGGTTGTTTCTCTATATTTGTGGAGTACAGCTGTAATGTTTCCTTCTAGTTTGTTTGCTTGTATTAACTGTACCAAGGAGCATATTTGTACCCTTCATTTTCTTTGTATCAGTCATCTTGAGATGGGAGGGCTCTAACACACAAGCTTAGTCATTTTGACAAACTAAATAATCTCTGGAGAGACAAGTTTGCATCGAAGATCAGAAATTCCCAGAACAATTTGCAGAAGCCAAATTGATTGGCATGGCATTTTGTCAACAGACCTCTTAGAGTATGTCTCTGAGCAGTGAGGTGAAAATGAAGTGGATTTTTTTGTGAGCTTCTTCCTTACCTTTCATGGGACTTTAGGTTAATCCCTTGTCCTCCTCCATAATGCCTCTATAATACCCATCACAGCTGGAGGGCTGGTAGGGAGATTACATAAAATAGGAATGTGTGTGAACTGCACCACTGTATGCATGCATTGCCTAGTTTATATTAACTGGCAAGATGTCCCTCTCTTAGTAATTGTTTTCATGGCTTATTTTGTTGATATAGAATGGTGTTCTTGTAATTTGCCTGATGTAGAATCCACTTCTGAAGGCAAGACTGGAAAGCACAGACACTTGATCTGTGCTTTTATTTCTGCCGTTTCTTAAGTAAATGTATTCTAACACAATACCTACTTTTCCACATGGTAGTCTTAGTTCTCCTTGAGTAACTGAACTTCATTCATTTGGACCAAAGTAGACTGTTGGGCTAAAGGAAATGTTTTTATATTCTAAAACATTCGGAGAAATCAGTATGTCTCTCTGAGGTCTAAGGTCCTGGCTTAGGCTCTCTTCAGGTGCAGGTCCCCTACTTGGTGTTTGTTCAGTTCAGTGTTTCATCACACAGAGGCGTGATGAGGGCCTTCCTTGCTTTTGACTTTTAGATGGTTATGCATCTTATATGTAGAAGCCTGACTTATTGTCTAAACACTGAAACTTGTTTTGGCCTATATTTATACTCTCAGGAACAACTATGTTTCGTAAATATACTGAGGTTTTTAATTAGATGATGATGATGATGATGATGATTATTGTGCAGTACCAGGGATTAAATCCAGGGTTAAGCTACCACTGTACCACATTCCCAGCCCTTTTTATTTATTTTAAGGCAGGGTTTCACTGAGTTGCTGATTCTGGCCTTGAACTTGCAATCTCCCTGCACAGTTGCTAGAATTACAGGTGTGTACCACCATGCCTGATGCTTTATTTATTTAATCTGTCATAAGCATTCACTCCTGCCACTATACTCTAGTTATGGTAGCTGGCACTAATTTCTGTAGCTCCACTTTTTTTTTTTCTTTTTTTTGCAGTGCTAGGGATTGAACCCAGGGCCTTGTGGCTCCACTTCTTTTTAATGAATATGTAAGAAAAATGATAAGCCTTGTACTTGTTGCATCTAGATAGGGTGCTGAATTTCTGGTAAAGGCCTTTTTTATCCCAGTACCATTGTTTGTTTTCACTGGACCTCTTCGATCCTCACTTGATTGTTGGTGTGGTTTAGCCTGAGATTTCCATTAAGTTTTTGCGTTTTCCCCTCTGAGATTATACATATAAATATTCTGTTTTGTTTTGTTTTCAATGCTGTCATAAGAATATAAACCAGGAATCATTTGGAATTGGCATCATAAACATGCTCTATGATTTGCTCTCAGATGTATTCGTTAGTTCTTTTTGCTGATCATCATTAGTTAAGCAAAGGTGTGTTATAGCTAAAGCCTTAATTTGATGAGATTTTAGAGATTTTACTAAATTCTCTAAGAAGTTTTAGTGTAAAACAGTTGTATTCAGCTAGACAGTTGTAGTTGCTTACGATATGGTCTTAGTGATAAGTTTAGAAGCAGGCATGTTGGGAGGTTCAAACAGGTGGCAGGTATAGGAGGCAGTGACTGTAATTATACAGGTGCAGCCTCAGCAGGTAATGGAAACTGAAATAGAACAGCAGGTGTCTGGTGCCCAACTGCTTATCACATTTTCAAAGAAGTTTTCTGAGACCCACTCAGATAAGAGTGAAGTTATTTGGAATATTGGCTGGGAGGAAAGCCTGTGTGTTGTGAAAGCAGAATTCAGTTTTGCTGGAAGCCAAAAGAGGATTTATAACCTGTTGGGATTTTCATTTGAAAAGCTAAGTTTTTTTTTTTTTCTTTTATATGATGGTTTGTGGATACTTCAGCTTCTGTTTTCTTTTAGTGTTTTCCTAGCCAGTGACTAAATAGTTTAAATAGATATGTAACATTGACTTTTCCTATTATGTTGTAGGTGTTCCGATAACTAAGAAGGAAAAGAAATCAATAATGAACAACTCGGTTTAAGTGTTGATTTTTGTCTTCAGGGTAGATTGAACAGAAGAAAAGGAGTCAAGATTGGAGCGTGCACCTTTGGGTGCTGTTCACCCTTCCCCAGCCCCCTGCTTTTTTAAGAAAACTGGACATCTTGCTTCCTTTCACTGTCGTTAAGGGTAGATCATTATAGATCAAACATCAATATGGAAACATAAGTAATTTAAAGTAAATTTATTTCTGATTAATGTGATTCATTAATCACAACTTTTCTTTGAATTCCTTTCCTTTATAATAGATTGTTGACTGGAAACTCTCCAGCTAAACTTGATTGGGACTTTTCTATTAAACTTATTTGCTTTTCCATTTTTTAATTTTTAAGTTTACCTATCTTATTTCTTAGGAGGTACACATACACATACTTCTTTTTTTAACAGCATCTGTTTCTTGTGTGTGGTAAAATAATATCAAGGGGTTTTTTTTTTACTTGATGTGTATAATTCTGTCAATAATTGCTAGAATGTTTAAAATTATACTTTTGTACATCCAAATATGTGTTTTGTTTGTTTGTTTGTTTGTTTGCGGTTCTGGGGATTATACCTGGGCCCTTGTGTTTCCAAGGCAAGCACTCTACCCACTGAGCTATATCTGCAGCCCATAGCTATATCACCAGCCCCCAAATATGTTATTTTGCTTATGGAAATTGAAAACCATGACGAGAACCTGGTATTAAACTAAGACTTTGCCATGGATGCTTGTCATAGTGACACCTGAAGTATGTCAAATCAAAAATGAAGTGGCAGCTGGACATGGTGGCACACGCCAGTAATATGAATTCTTGAAAGGCTGAGGCAGTAGTATTCTAAGTTTGAGGCCAGTTTAGGCAGTTTATTGAGACCCTACCTTTAAAAGGACTGGGGATGTAGCTCAGTGGTAGAATTTTTGTGTAGTATGTGGTGGACTCTGTTCAATCCCAGTATTCCGAACAAAGCAAAATAAAAGAAGTAGGAAGTAGCATGATGCCCTGGAGTAAGCTGGCCAACCTAAACTCTTGCCCCATTTCTGCAAATAATTTGTTCATGACTAGGTAAGCAGCTTATCCTCTTTGGACCTTGTCTGCAAATCCAAGATTCTGAACTAAATATCAGGAATTCCTTATAGGTACATAATCACTGAAAATGATAAAGCATTGTCTTCTAGTCACAGCCTAATGGCAGGTTTTCTCATTTGTCCATTCAGTGAGGGAGCTTGAGGGCAGAGCAGTATAAGGTACAGACCACCTTCTTGAGGCTTTATGGTCCAGTGGAAGTGGACAGACCTTGTCATAAGAGTTTTTTCATTAAATGTCGATATGGGTCAGATACTTAGAAGTGTCATGACATTTATTTAATTAGTTCAGTTGTATATCCTCTAAATTCAATCTAAGAAAGAATATATGTTCTAGAATTAATGGCATTTTTCTTTTGATTTTAGGAGCATATTTAATGAAAAGTTTCAAAGACTGAAAAACTAAACATGAGGGTAGCAGGTAAGATATTTAATTCAGTGTAAATAATTTTGCCTTTTGTGTAACCTCTGTTTAGTAATAACTACACGTGGCAGTAACATTTCTTTATATTGAGTATGAACCTAAAGTTAATTAAATCATGATTTAGCCTTTTTTTAAGGTAGTAAGCAAATTACAAATTGTACATTTAGTGAGCATTACACGGTTTTATAAATAAAACTTGTTGAAATTATGTTAAATATTGTGTTTTAGTTTTAACATTTCTTATGCATTAAGCTTGTTTGCCTGATATATATAAGATGTCAATATATAAAGAGTGATTTTTACCATGTTAGGAGACTGATATTTGTTTTGTTAAAGTTCTAACCAACTGAGAAAAATGAGTTCTAAAGTTTCAAGGTTTAAATCTCTCCTAAGTAAAATTAAAACCAGTGAGGGGGAAGAATTCAATGAAATATGCATTTTTACTCAGTATTTGTTAATTCAAGTTCAGTTGGCATAAGTGAGGTTACATGATGTAGGAACAGTAACCTGTTCCTGAAGTAGCATATTAAAGAAATTGAGAAATATCACTAGATGTTCATAGTATTAAGATAACTATCTTTAAACATAAAAAGGCACATCCATAACACCTGGATGAACTCCTGCTACCTATAAAATGAAAGTAAGTGATTTCCCCACCCTTCCTTCAGTCAAACCCAGTGTATATTCTACAAAGGAATTTCTATACATGTATATCCAACATAGGAGATAACTTGTGATTTCTCATAATCAAGGTCTTTCTCCTACTTGTCATCTTCTCACCAACAAACCCAATAGTTTTTCTACAGAAGCATCTCTTAAAAATGAAAAAGAAGTGCTTAAAGTCAAGGTGGATGAACAAACCAGTCTTTGTACTTTGGTTCAAATGGTATAGAATCAGGCACAGTTGTTTAAGCATCATGATTATTAAACAAAGAATAGCTGGAGGTTGTTACAAATGCTTTTGTGGAAATTTGAAAACCTAGATCTCTTTGCCATGAAATTACAAAGTATCCTTTTTAAAATAGTTTTAATAGATGTTGAAGAATAATATTCCTGGAAACTAAGAGCTCATTTGTGGTTTCAAAAGACATGTTGCACTGCCTTTCTTTGGTACCAGTTATTGAACCCAAGGGGGTTTAACCATTGAGTAACATCTCAGCCCTTTTTAAAATCTATCTATCTATCTATCTATCTATCTATCTATCTATCTATTTATTTTTGATACAGGATCTCACTAGGTTGCTTACAGTGTCACTGAGTTGCTGAGGCTGGCTTTGAACTTGAGATCCTCCTGCCTCAGCCTCTAGAGCTGCTGGGATTATAGGAATTTGCTGTCATGCCTGGCCCTTTTTATTTTTTTTAATGATCTGTAGTACAGCAGGACTATTTATGGTTACTTCTCTACATTATTTTAAAGTTCATTACTTTACCATGGGGATTTGAAATAAAACAAGTTTCTCTTTTGCACATAATTCTAAATTCATTCTAGTCAAAATTAATTTTGCCATCTAGTCCATTTCTCTGATTCTGACAATTAATGCCCAAGTTAATTGATAAGCAATTACTCACTGAGTGCTTATTTTATGTTTGGCACCTTTCCTAGTATAGGTCTTGAGGGAACTGCCTTCAGTGAATGAATAAGAAGAATTAGCTATTACTTTATTACTTCTCACTAATTAATCTCTTCTAATTTTAAGAAATATCTGATTGCTTTGAAATACCCATATAGCCATTATTCTTATATCTAAAATTTGTGCTTTTTGATTTATGAAAAATAGAAATACACAACTAGTGTGGTCCTTGGCTGGAATCAAGAGGGCCTTCTGCCTGGAAAGTTAGGAATGAGTATCATGGTATGATATGGTTGGGCCCCTCCGCGTCCAGAACTAGATGCTGGTTCCAGACACAGACCAGCTACAGAGGAAACCTGTAACAGAAGTTCCACACTCTATCCTTAAGGGGATTCTGCTGGTTTCTCTACTTTTTTTTTTTTTTTTTTCTTCAAGTTTTTCTCCCTCAGAGCTTTTGTTTCTTCTTAGTTCCCCTGATGGTCCAGCATAATGAATAGGTCTTGGCTTAGGACTCAAGGCTACCACAGCATAATGAATAGGTCTTGGCTTAAGACTCAAGGCTACCACTCAAGGCTAGTTACATGACTTACACAAGTGATCTAAAATTGTAGCCTTATTTTCCTTGTTTATAAAGTGGAAGTATTATCTTGGAAAGCTGTGCAAATGAGATCATGCTTATAAAGCTTTTAGCTCTATAGTAGGCATTCAGTAAATAGTGTATATGTATATTATATACCTGTGACATTTATAGTCAGTCTTAGGTTTAACTTTTTATTTTATTTTTTAGCTTTTTATTTTCAGTATAGGCTTAGCTTTAACTTTTTATAAACTTTCATAGTATAGACTTGATATTTTAATCATTTTAATATTTCAGTCTTAATGACACTATCACATACCTGCTTTATGGGACAGACAGAAAAGAGTCTTCTGTGCTTGTATGTGCTCATGATTGCTAGAAAATAAAATGGTAAGACTATCATATGATTATGTAATCTTCAAGCCACTGGTCTTAGTCTTAAATGATCAAGGAACAATATGCCACCTGTTATCATTCATCTATTTTGCAAACAGTTGCTGAGAGTATTAATATGTATGAGGCACTCAGCTTGATCCTGTGGGGAAGAGTTCAAAGTAATGGAATTTTGCTCTCTCATGCACTAAAAATGTAGGCTGCTCCTCATTGCTCTTAAGAACAGAAAGCAGTTGTGGGAGAGGAGAAAGTAGGAAATGGGAGGAGGAGGCAGGGGATTCTTAGAGGAATAGTTAGGCCTTTCCTTGCCACCTCATTGCTATGTTAATGGGATTTTTTTTTTTTTTTTTTTTTTTTGCTTTGCTGGAGATTGAACCCAGGGCCTTGTGCTTGTAAGGCAAGCACCCTACCAACTGAGCTATATCCCCAGCCCTCCCTCCCTTCCTTCCTTTTTTTTTTAACTTTTTGTTTTTAAAGTAGTTTTAGGTGTGCAGAACAAATATTTTTCATTTACTCCCTGTCCTTCCATGTGCATAGCCATTCATAGTGTTTCATAGCAGTAAGTTGGCTCTGAGAAGCTGTTGCTTCTCAGCATAATCAGCATTTTCAAGCATCATCAGTCATCAGTTCATTTCTTTCCCTGACCCTAAGGTTGTGGTTTATTCTTTTTAGGATAATAAAGTTAGAATGAACTTTTTTAAAAAAAATATATTTTTAGTTGTAGGTAGATACAGTACCTTTATTTTATTTATTAATATGTTGTGCTGAGGATTGAACCCAGTGCCTCACACGTGCTAGGCAAGCACCCTTCCACTGAGCCACAACCCCAGCCCAGAATGAATTTTTTAAAAAAAACAAAATTCTTCCTTACCCAATAACTTCTGCTTGGTATTTTTCTTTTCTTTTTTTTTTTTTTAGAAGAATGTGGTAGTTTCATTTTAGAATAGGAGTACTGTATAAACAGCCAGGCTTTGTTAGGATCCCTGGATTCTGGTTCTGTGCTGGCACTAATTTATCTGTCATCTTGGGCATTTACTTTACCTCTAGGCCTTTTTTCCTTCAAGAACAGTGAGATGACTGCTGATCGTATCTACTTCTTTAGTATCACTGCAAATTAAACCATTAGTAGGAGAGGGGAACAAACATTGTGATTGTTCCTAAATAAGCTAATCATATGTCTCTGACATACTTAGATTAAGAGGAAGATATTTCTTAGCTATCCTTTTCCATTGCCTTTTCTTGTCTTGCACTTTGTCCTCTTTTTCCCTAGATTTGGTTAGCTGAGGATAAAAAGGACAAAAGATGGGTCTTATTAAGTAGTAATGTCAATGACTGTAAGATACTCTGACATGATTAAAAATACGAAGGTGTGAAAGTTGAGGAGTCTGCCCTCATGGAGCTTGCCACGTAGCCATGTTAAGAAACATTGGTGATAGATGTCAAGTTATTCCTTCAAGAGTGCAGAAAATCTTCTTAAACTAGGTATTGAAAATGGGGAGGAAGACTCCAATGTTTGCTGTGTCACAAGGGTTTGTGTAGCTCCAGGAGATGTATGATTGGTGACAGGACAATAAGCCTGTTATATTTCACTTGAAAACTGCTTGCTTAGTGGATATCTTCCTGGCCCTGGAATTTCCAGAAAGTTTAGTGTTTTGGTAACATCCCTGTATAGCATTGTCCTTTATATTTGAAAAGGATTAGAGAGTGCATCATCCAACAAACTTGGTGGTGGGTGGTGGGTTCTATTAGCTGTGACAATTATGTAGTCCATCTGAAATGAATGACAGATATTTAATTTTATTTATATGTAACACTAAGCAGCTGGTTCAAGTAATCCTGTGTTGAGATTGATAACTAACTCAAGAATTCTTTGATCAGGAAAATTGTTTTGTTGGACCCAGGGATTAAACTCAGGGGCATTCAGCCACTGAGCCACATCCCTAGCCCTATTTTGTATTTTATTTTAGAGACAGGGTCTCACTGAGTCGCTTAGCACCTTGCCCTTGCTGAGTCTGGCTTTGAACTCTTGATCCTCCTGCTTCAGCCTCCTGAGCTGTTTGGGATTACAGGTATGCGCCATCATGCCCGGCGATGAGGAAATATCTTGATGGGGTTGTTAGTACAGCTTTTATTGTAATTCAAGTAAAATTAAAATTCAGTAGATAAAAAGTAGAAGCTTAGCCGGGCATGGTGGTGCACGCCTGTCATCCAAGAGACTTGGGAGGCTGAGTCAGGAGGATCGTGAGTTCAAAGCCAGCCTCAGCAACTTAGCGAGGCCCTAAGCAACTCAGTTAGACCCTGTCTCTAAATAAAATATGAAATAGGGCTGGGGATGTGGCTCAGTGGCTGAGTGCCCCTGAGTTCAATACCTGGCTCAAAAAAAAAAAAAAAGTAGAAGCTTATTAGTTTTAATTTTTTTTTTTTAAGAAACTTAACATTTTTCATAAAGTGTATATAACAAAAGTTCTGAGCTGGTCATAGTGGCACACGCCTGTGATCCCAGCACTTGGGAGGCTGAGACAGGAGGATCTCGAGTTCAAAGCCAGCCTCAGCAACTTAGCGAGGCCCTAAGCAACTCAGTGAGACCTGTCTCTAAACAAAATACAAAAATGGGGCTGGGGATGTGGCTCAGTGATTGAGTGCCCCTGGGTTCAATCCCCAGTACCAAAAAAAAAAAAAAAAAAAGTTCTTGGTTCATCAACTCATGCTGATCATTTCTGCCTTTTGTCTAGGTGCTGCAAAGTTGGTAGTAGCCGTGGCAGTGTTTTTACTGACATTTTACGTTATTTCTCAAGTATTTGAAATAAAAATGGATACAAGTTTAGGAAATCTCTTTGGTAAGTTTTATTTCTCTCCTTCCTTAAGCCTGAATTTTGATGTGGGTATCTGAAGTTTTATTAGTTTTCAACATTGAGTTACTACTATTGAGTGTATCTTGGAACAGAATTATTTTTTCAGTAAAGGATTCAGTAGCATATTCTAAAATATATAATAGGTCTTAGAATTAATTCAGTATAAAGCATGAATCTTCTAGTCAACATTTTGAACATACTTAATGAGTATTTTATACATGCTTTCAGGCTTTAATCATGGCTTCTGAATGTAATTTTAGAAGATACCCCTAAGCTTACATTGTTTCTCTGTTTGAGTTGGCTGCTAGAAAACTTGGACTGAAATATCCTCAGTTACTGAGTGATTATGAGCCACATTAATGCATTGTAGATTTTGGTCATAAAAATTCATCCTGCTTTTCTACCCTTGTTTTCCTTGGGTGGCATTTTTCTTGTCCTGATTCATAAGATGTTTCTATATTGTAAATGTAATCAGTGGAAGGTACCTTCAGTTTTTAACAAAATCCTTAAGTTAATAAGTTAACATTTGAAATGTTTGCCAGGAACCAGTAATATTTCATAATATTTTATTATCATATTTCATCTCTTATTGAATACCAAGTGTGTTTCTGTTCTATAAGTATTTCAATATGAGAATACAGAATGAAGTATAATGTTTACATATTTAAGTGGAAAATAATTGTTTTATTTAACTAAGGCCCTTATATAAAATTAATTCTGAACCTTTTCTGGAGACCATAGGCCTTTATCATTTGAAGTTAAGAGAAGCTGTTAATACCCTTCATAGATCCTTATACTTATATTGACTAAGCTTTGGCTATGGTATTGTTTGAGATATTAAAATAAGAATGGAAAATGAGACAGTGAAACCTGGAAGCAGTATTTTGACCTAGTAAGCAGAACTGAATGAGAACCACTGTAAGATCTTTGGATTAGTGAGTTTTGCTTTCCATAAATTATCTGAAAGGGATCTCAAGACCTAGTTCACCCCCTCTTGCATCTAATCTAACATTCCCTTATACCAGTACTTCTCAAGCTTTCATGTCAAAAGAATTTCCAGAGAATCTTGGTAAATCCAGATTCAGATCAATATCTGGGGTGTGGCCTGAGCTTCTGCAGTTCTAACAAGCTGTCAGGTGGTGCTCAGATTTTTGTGCATGGACCACCTACTGAGTATCCAAGATGTAGACAGTTCTGACATGTAGTCAGTCCTCAATGTCTGTGCTAATGTTTTCTTATCATGACTGCTTACAAGTGCTTCTTTGTATTCCGTGAATTCTGCCTTTTGTCCTCCCAGGTAATTTTAATACCCTGTCCTTACTTCTGCCTGCTGGAGTTCCTTTCTATCTTTGATCTCTCAGACAGTTAAATTGTATTCCTGGTTCTTTAGACCTTCTTCTTACACATTTTCATCTTTTTCAAGTAATGGAATCCTCCCTTTCAGTCATTTCTCTTGATATACTGATCATTTTCCTCCTGAGCCTGTTTTTCAGCACTTGGCATTTATCTGAAAATGAAGTATCCAGGATTCTGCTTAAAGTGGTTATTACAAAGTATTTGAGGCTTGATTTTACTTGTGGTGACCTTTGAGAGCACAGCACTTTCAGTCAAACAATGGGCAGAAACCACACTGAAGGCACTGAGAACCTGTTCATCGTTCTGCTTTGGAGGCAGTGTGTAGCCAAGTTTGCTAAAAAATGTTGATGGTATAGAAAGAGGACGATGGGATTGTAGCTTGATGTGGAGGGGAGTTGCACATGCTTTTCTTTTTGTAAAGTAAATGACTTTCACTTATCTGTAGGGGCTTTGAGTGAAAATTAGACGAATGAGAAATCAGTGCAAAGAGATTGACCAGATGAGAAGGGAGGCAGAGGATCCGTGGTAAAATAGGCTATTTGGGGAAAGGCCCACTGTTTGCAGAGGAGTGAAGAGGAGGCTGGGTGACCACAGCCAGGCACAGTCATTATACACTTGTAGCTGGTGATTCCCCTTCCATAATCTGCTTGTGGCTGTCTCCACCCCCTTGCCCCCATACCTTTTCCCTAGTTGGGATCTTCCTGTCTAGTGCAGATTGTTTTTATAAACGTCATACTAATGTCTCCACATCTCTTTCTTGTCTTTACTGCCTGCCTACCTCAATACTGTAGCCAAAGTCATTTTCTCAAAACTCATAAACCTTTTATATAATTCTTGGAGGAAAATTGCAAAATTTCTGCTCAGGATGACAATCAAAGCCCCGCCTGCCCTTCTGACCTGTTCTCCACCCCTCCCCACCCCATGTGTCCCACTTGCTAGGACACAGAACATGTCCTGTCCTTCCACATATCAGCCTTTGCTTGTGCTGATTCTGGACCTCTGTGCATGCCTTTCTCCCTCCCCATCGTCTGTTAATCCTTCTCACTTTCACAATTGCATCAGTGTCCCTTCTTTCCTTATCAGAATGTATTGCACCTTTTTCTGAATTGTTGTTCTAATTGTGTACTACCTACATTATTTTGTTTAATCATTTTATTCTTACATTATAGAATTTTCTTTTTCTTTTAATTTTTTATTTTTTTCATTATGTCTTCCCTCAATGGAGAAGGATCATGAGGGCAATAATAACTTGCTGCCTTACCCAGCATCTTGCACTGGACCCTGCAGATAATAAATGCTGATTGAATAAAAATAAATGTACATAACTGAGCATTCTGATTTTTCTGTGGGAAGGAAGAATATTTCCCATGTGGGATTCATGTAAAGCTGCATTTGTTGGGAAATCACTGGTAATCAGTTATTGAAAGCAGTGAGTACTTTAACTTAGTTGTCTCTCCTTTTCATTTTGATTTTTTTCCTGATGTCAAGAACCTGCAGGATTTTATTGTGGGTATTTTAGCTATATGATTTAGGCACTCTTAGGTCAGGTGTTTGTTTTGATGTCATAACTGAAGTAGTACATTGCATCTGTAAAGCCTTATTGAATTCCAGTCAGTTGAACTGATGAAAAATCAACTTGTGGGTTTTTTTTTAAATTTGCATTTCAGGCTATTGTAGTAAAGATGGATATGTTATCTTTGTCATTTGTTTAGCAAGTAACTTAATTTGCCAAATGTTAATGAATTTAGCCCAGTTTGGGATTGTTTCTGTAATCTGTATCTTAAGTACCTTCTTTGGTGAACTTTCCATTTTTTTTTTTCAACTTCTATAACTTACTTGATAACTTCTATACATCATTTTGATTTGGATTTATTACATAATATTATTTAAAAATTCTTATTTTTAGAAAGGAAAA
Source organism: Glaucomys volans (assembly GCA_020662805.1). Taxonomy (NCBI): domain Eukaryota; kingdom Metazoa; phylum Chordata; class Mammalia; order Rodentia; family Sciuridae; genus Glaucomys; species Glaucomys volans. Next base: position 36,051 of record JAJEJO010052654.1, read on the forward strand.
ATTAAAATTTTGATACTAGTTTAATATTTAAAATAATAAGGTAGGGGACTGGGGATATAGCTCAGTTGGTAGAGTGCTTGCATTGCAATCCCCAGCACTGCAAAAAAAAAAAAAAAAAAAAAAAAAAAAAGACTGTGTTTTTGTTGTTTTTTTTTTTAAATAATTTTTTGGCCTGGGGATGTGCTTAGTGGTAGAATGCCAGTGTAACACACGTGAAACCCTAGTTCAAACCCCAGCAAAACAAAACAGAAAAAAAAAAACACAATCTTTTAACAGTGTTTTTGTTTTTGTTTTTTAAATTTTGAGAGGATTTGCATGCATTTGTAAGAAATATTACTTGGAGGTCCTGCATACTTTCTAATTAGTTTCTTCCATTAGTAACATCTAGAAACTATAAAACATGATCGTGGCCAGGATATAAACATGGATACAGTTATCAATCTAATTCATGGGCTTGATTTACTATGTGTGAGTTTTCAGTATGGACACTTAGCTAGTAAATATGCTGTACACAGTTGACATCATATTTTTGCATATATTTTTGCAGTAAATAGTGTTCTATAGAGTTCATTTACTATTTCAGATTTAAACCACTGGTAAGTAGTAGATACATAAATTACTTGAAACATTATTTAAAAGTAAAATACAAAATCACTCTGATTCTGTAGTAACTTAAAGACATTCATTGATACAACTAAATCAGACATGTTTGTTGTTATTCCTTGAGGTGAAATGTATGTATTGAAAGAAATTAAGGGTAAAACTGTCAGGTAGTTTGAAGAATGAAAGTTGCTAAGCGCAGGGATTTATGTGTTTGTATATTGTATCTGTAACTTACCTTGGACGATACCCTTTTATTTATAAAAATAACTTACCTGTTTGGCTTCAGGAGCTAGCATGCTAAGAATTATAGCCTTGGTAGAGTGCTTTTAGTTTTGATTAGTCCTGGATAAAAATAAACTTTCATTTGCAAAGAAAATTCTTTCACAAGTGTTTTGTCATCTTCAAGCATCCTGTCTGTCCTCTTATACACATTAAAACCTGATAACCAACAAAGTATTTCCCCTAAATTGTATTCCAGTAAAGATTTTTTAAAATTGAATAGCAGTTACTGGTTTTACATCTTATATTGTATGTACAAACTAGTTTGACCACTCTGAAAAGCCATCGTGGTTTTCCTTCTGCTTCTTTTTTCTCAGTCACTCCACATTTCTAAGGTTGCTGTGCTCTGATAAGTATTTGCTTCTTGATGTCCTAAGAGACTCTCCTCAGCCCTCGTGTCTCTTCAGATCCTCTCCCTGGATGGATGACCTCATTTGTCTGCCAATTTTCCATTTTAAATCTTAATCCCAGACCTGTTTACAGCTGGCCTTCATACTGTTGCACTTGGATCCTCTCCAAGTATCTTAATATATCTTAAAATTAACAGGTCCAACACTGAATTCATCATTCATCCCCATGCCCATCTCCTCTTGATTATAAACATCTTCTTTTTCCTTTTGTGCTGCTGGTTTTTGAACCCAGGTCCTCTTACGTGTTAGGCAAACACTCTTTTCACTGAGCTGCATCCTCAGCCCTAGATTATAAACAACTTGAGTACTGACTCGAATGAATGAATGAATGAATGAGTGCTTTCTAAGCGAGCTCCTTGAGCTGGATCCATAACTCCTCTCTTTTCCTCTCTCCTGCATGTGGTCCATTCCCAAGTCCTATCACTGTTGTTTTCTTAGTTGCTCTGAATCTGCTTTTCAAACCCATAGACACTGCCTTGGATCTTGTGACTGTCTTTACTTGGAATGCTTCAGCACTGTCCTTGCTGACTCCCTGTCTCTGGTCTGCACTCTGTAGCCAGAAGGGTTACTCTAAAGGCTCCTTCTCCTGGCTTCCAGCACCTGGCAGTTTTAGTTGATGTGATCACAAGACCTCAGACATTCCTGTTGTAAGAGGTGGTACACTATGAGTTTGGGTATTAGATGAAAGATTGCTTTAAAAACTTGCTCCATCAATTACTAATTTTGACCTGCAACAAATAAAATCAGTAAACTCCTCAGTTTCTTTATCTCTAAAGCATAGATGATAAAATCAATGAGCCAGGTTAACACTGTTCTGACCACACTGCCTTCCTTGTACCTTATTACCATAGGTTGGGTAACCAGATTCTTGTTTTGATTTTGTTGTTGTTGTTTTATTGTTTCTTTTTAGGTATACATGACAGTTGAACTTTTTTTGACATATAATTATTCAAGCATGGAATATATCGTATTCTAATTAGGACCCAATTCTTGTCAGATTCCTGGTTTTTTGTTTTTCATTTTGTGGTTTTGGGGATTGAACCTGGAGTCTTGCACACTAGTCAAGTGCTTTGCCGCTGAGCTACCACCCAGCCCTGGATCCCTGACTTCAAAGAGCTTCCTCTTAAAGAATCCTGACACTTGAGCCTTGAGCTGGAGGACCCATGTTTGTTCAGGACAAAGTGAAGTTAATTCTCACCCTTTTGCTATTTATCACATCCTGGGTTTTAAGTTTTTTCATTTATGAAGTAAAAACATTGGTGCAGATATCTTACATTTCCAGATAAAATCAAGGGAAAAAAATGACTTGTTAAGAAAATTAAAAGAATAAGCCCCTGTAATCCCAGCACCCAAAATTTACCAATATTTTTTTGTTCCCTTCAAGGCTCTTTTTCACATGAATATTTTCAGTATTTAAATCATGCTGTGGGTGAAGTTTGTTTTCTTTTATTCCATTCATTATACTATTTCCATATGTTTGTGTTATCTTTATGATTTTAATGGTGCACAATATTCTGAGTGTTCTACTGAATTAGCGAGGCTTCGCTTAACTTACATAGTCATTTTCCTTCTTATCATCATTTTAGATACTGTCTTTCAGCTTTGACTTCCTGTTCCCCAATTTGAGTATTGGACTTACAGGAAATTCACAATTATCTAAAATAGTACAGAAGTAAAAACTAAGTGACTATTTATAGTCAGGCAGCTGGCTAACATTTATCACACTGCATACTTATTAACCAAATCAGGAAATGGCTGTCCACAGTACTTTGATGATCTAAGTTATAATTTCCTGAGCTGTGATCAGATGTTGGAGCTTTTAGAGAGCTCTATATGTAATTATGACAGATAGCCAGGCTAAGATCTACTAGATTGGAGTTAAGATTTGTCCCTCTGGTTTCCTTGAACTAGTAAATGAAACTCATAGTAATGACCTTAATTTTTTTTATTATACTCAATGCATTTGTATCTTGGAGGAATTAAAGTTCCCACCACTCCCATATGCTTCCTTTCCATCTCCCAGTCATCTAACCTAACCACCAAGACAGGCTTATGTACATTCTCTGGGATTTTATATGCATATGTACCAAATACCATATATCAGTAACAACTTTTAAACATCATAGTCACCAAGTATTTATAGATTCTTAAAAATAAGTTTGTAGAGTAACTTTCTATTTAGACTTTAAAGTTGTAATAACTAAAACTAAAAACAAATGTAAAGGTTAAAAATAGAATGTTCTATCAGTAATAATAAACACTACCCTCCATGATCCATCTACATAAGTGTTTATAATGAATTGTATAGTGTAATGTTACTATTCCCTTTTTCTGAGATGATATTCACATTTTATTTGTTATATACTGAGCAGTCATTCAAGCATTTTTATAGGCCTATTAGAAGCTCTACCTGTTTAAAGAGTGGATACTTGCCAATAGGCTTATACTTTCTAACAAAGGTGACTTTTTTTTTTTTTTTTCCTTAGCAAGATCAGCATTGGACCCAGCTGCACGTTGTAAGTATTTCATCCAGATATTTTAAATGTCTTATTCTGTCTTAAGGCATATGAGAGCTTATATTCAAGCAGTGTCAGTACTTAAGTGTGAACAAAAACTGATTTAGAAGTTGGTTTTTAAAGTTGTAAGAATTCCATTTGAATAGACAACCCAGTATTCTTGATATTTATTCATAATGACTACTTTGTTCTATTAATACTTCTCAGTTCCAGCATTATAAGTACTAAAAGCAATGGAGGAGTAAATGAATCCTAGTTTGAAGTAGCATATGGGCAGAAAGTCAGACGTTAGGCTTTTTAGTGATCCTGGAGGTAACTGAAGGTAATTTTAGTGACCCTGGAGGTTTTTATGCATCTATGAAAATGCAAAGTAACTATTCATATCTTCCCACATACTGAAATTTAAAGATAAGCTCAAGAATAATTAGATAAAATACATTTACACTTACAAGATCATGTTACTTAATCCATGTATGTCAGGTGTTAGCTTGTTTCCCAGGAGGTTTTGGGTTGTGTTGTTTGGTCAAGGTTCTTCAAAGCTCTCTGGGGTGGGAGAGAGTATTATATATTTTTCAGTTGTGTGTATTTTGATGTTTTACATAATGCCTGTTCAGGGATACCAAAGGAAAAAAATTAGTCCTCTAACTTACTTTCTTTAAAAACAAAAAAAATCCTATTTTCTCTCCCAAAGCTACAAAGCCTCCCAGATATAAATGTGGTATCTCAAAAGCTTGCCCTGAGAAACATTTTGCTTTTAAAATGGCAAGTGGAGCAGCCAATGTGGTGGGACCCAAAATCTGCCTGGAAGACAATGTGTAAGTATGTGTTCGTTTGAAGTTATAAAGGGTGCTATGTATTAAATTATAGACCTGAGTTGATTAAATCTTCTGAAAAAAACTGGGCGTACTTCTACTAAAGAAAAGTTATTTCAGTTATTATATAATTGATTCCTCCATTCATTTACTGAATTGTATGTTAGAGAATGACTAAGAGCACAGCCTTTATTCAGTTTCTTATAAAGATGAGGGATTTTCTTTGCATTCTCTAGATCTGCATTTTTTCATTTAGTAGCCACCTAACACATGTGGCTCTTTTATCTGAAATCCTGGGGAGAAAATTAATTTATTAAATTAATTAAAAGCTCATTTCTTCAGTAACAGTTGTCACATTTCAAGTGCTCAATGGCCATGCATGGCTTGTGGCTGCTGAATTGAACATCCCAGATAGATTTCCATCATGGCAAAGTCCAGTCGACAGCATTGCTCTGGATAATGAATACTTATCTTATAAACCTGCATCTTTCATCTTAATTGAGTGGTGCTTGTTGAAGTGGGAAATGATCCAGTGATAACCACAGGTCCATCCTTACATAAATTGCCGCTAAGCTGAATGGTTTCCTATGTTGGTTTGTAGATGCTACAGTATTCTACCTCAGTGTCGGCTGTCACATATAATTTAAGTCTGTGCCTCCGAAATTGCAAATCTCACTTTTAGTTGTTTACTTTTAATATGATTTCCTGGAAAACTATGTACATGGGCTCTTTTGAACTTCATGTCAAATAGTAAATGTGACATTTGAATTTCTAGAATAGTCAGGTGATGTTAGTTAGAAAGGAAACTACCTAAGCAGTTTCTCCCAGTTCTTTGTTTCTTTAATATCGAAGCTCTTAAGTTTTTATTCTAGCCCCTTTTGCAGTGAGCTAACTGTGAAGATTATTTAGCCTAATGGGACACTTTTCTTGCAAAATTAAGGGCTTGAACCAGATGATCTTTAAAGTCTGCTCACTTCCTTTCTTTTCCCTCATGTTAATGGTGATCCATTGTTAGTCCATTGTCTTTTTCTCTCATTATACTATACCTGTTTTACTGATATGTTATAAAGCACTTTGGGATTTAGAAGTTTGTAGGTGTTTTTAAACATTCCTCTGAGCTTGATTTTAAACAATAGGGGGAATGTTCTTTTGGAACAGTTAGCCCACAGATTATCTTTGGACACCTACTCTGTCCCTTTTAAGCAAGTAAGTTCAATACAAAGAAAAAGAGATCAAACTCCTTTTTGACTAGCAGGTTTTCTATCCCCAGATTGCATAGGTTGAAAGGAAAAGTATGTAGACGGTGGAGCCTGTAAAATAGTACTGGGCTTGGAGCCAGAGAATTTGGTTCAAGCATGGTGGGCATGTCATGAATAATTTGTACTTTATTTCAGTTTCTTTAACCATAAAATTGAGGCTGGCCACCAATCCAGCTGCATTTCAGGAATCATTTTGCCATTCCCATGAAATGTTAAATAATGGATGGGATTTTATAGCTAGGCCTCAGGTCATGAAGCAAGTCCCCATAGAGGGGCTGAATAATTAAATAACTGGTGCGGCATCCCCAGTAGAGACACTGCAAGGACCAAGTTGTAGTTCAGTGCTTTGTCCAGTATATTCTATTTTTATATTGAAAACTTAAAAAATTTTTTTTAAGTTTAAATAAGGTGACTGAATTTTCTAAGCATCATTCATTTACCTGTTCAGAAAGTATTTATTGAGCCTAGTCTTCCTGTCATGGAATTTACAGTCTAGTAGGGGTGACAGATACTTAAAAAGTAAATGCAAATCAGTGATCACCAGCTGTGCAGGCAGCAAGGAGTGGTAAGTACTGATGGAGTGATCAAGATGAGGTGTCTGACTTCAGTGTGATACTCAGAGAATAGATTCCAAGGCAGTGATGTATGGTATGAGAACTTGGGATGAGAAGAAAGACGGCTGGATGACAAGGGGGGAAGTGCATCCTAGACAGCGGGGTGAGTTTGCTCAAAGACCCTGATAATGGTAAAGCTCTGGAGAGATGTGAATAGGTCCAGGCCATGTAGCAACTTGTAGGCAATGCAGGTAAAGGATTGAGAATTTTTTTTTTTTTATTTGAGTGTGTTGAGAGTTGTTGAATGTTTTTCAGGCATTGCCATGTTATGATTTCATTTATTGTTGTTCCGGCTGAAAAACGCACACTAGCCGGGAGTCTGTCGAGCAGTATCTCAGTTTAATGGGGGAGTGAAACAGGTATATGAAAAGGGAGCGAGGGGAGGAGATACAGGCGGGGGCCAATCATCTTAAAGGTCAACAGCACATGCAGTATACAGCAAGGCCTGCAGGGCAGAGGTCTGCTAAGATGTAAAGCTGCTCAGGTTCATGGAAGTTGAATGAGCCAATCCTGGGCCGCCACCTTGGTGGTACCACGAGTAGGGGAGGCTTTTGCCCCGAGGGTGTTGTTCTTGTGGTCGCCATTTTAAGGTGTGTCCCTACAATTTATATTGAAAAAATGATCTGGTTGCTATATAAAATGATGTAAGAAGTGGAATAGAGAGGACATTGGGGAGGCCATTGCTAATTGTTGCCAGCTCTTCGATACTATCTCCCAATGGTTATAAGCCTTTTTGCTTATACAACTTCTGAAATGTGTAAGTAGATAATAAAAATACATAAATAGAAATTTTAGTATATTCTTGCACCTGTCTTGAATACACACAAACTCACTTTGGCGAACACTCTTCCAGATCAATGTGGCTCACCAAGGGTGATTTGGGTCACCAGGTAACATTGTCATTTGAGGTTATCACAGCAGTAGGAATGTTACCTGCAGAGAGAGATGCTATTACACATTTTTCAGTGCACAGATTAGCCCCTCCACAAGAATGATCAGGCCTCCAGTATCATTACAGGCTGAACTTGAAAAACTCTGTTAAAGATAAAATGTAGCAATTATGAGTAGGATGGTAGTCATGTTAAGGACAAGTAAAGGCAAAATATGTTCCAGAGATTAAGATGCATTTTAAATGCCTCATTGGTTAGAAAATTCTGAGTGTAAACCTCCAGCATCACACAAAACAGGATCTGCAGGTTTTGTTCCCGTTTATGTTGGAGAACCCCGTGAACTCTTTTCAAGCTAAAGTTTTCATCTAAGGATTACTCGTTTGATTTCACATTTGTATGAAGTTGATATTAGTAAAAATACTTCACTCTTTTAATGTTTGTTGCAGAGTATATAGATTGTGTGTTTTAACAACAAGAAACTAGATAGTATTTTTGGCTGTGAGGGCCAAGAAGTAAAATCAATATTATGTAGGTACTTATATAATAATTTAAAATGTCACCATTTAAAAATGTAAAAGTCACTGTGCCCACAGGTAGTACATCAGATCAAAACAAAACAAAAAACCAGCTGAATGGATTTGGTCTTTGAGCTAAGTTTGCCCAACCCAGTTCCAATTTTAAGTAGGAGCTAGAAACTGTCAGATGTATGGTATTGATCTAATCATGTCCTTTACATTTTTGCTTGGGGATGTGAGTGGTACAGACATTCATGAGGAATAAAAGAAAATGTTTCAACTTAGGTTTGTAGCAGTGATAACCTCTACACATTTTGAATCTTAAGTGTTTTTTTGTTGTTGTTCCAGGTTTTCCGTTTGAATCATTTTTTAAAAATTGATAAGCTGCTGCCCTCTTGTGGGAAGCCTATGTCATTGCGCTTCTCCATTACCTTCATTTCTTTGCTTTATAATGGGTTTAACAACAGCCTAATTTGATATGACCTGTACATGGAAATGTCACTGTAGCATTTAATCACTAATCCAACAAGTTAGTCATATCTACTTCTTAGTATTAATGATGAGTTTACTTATCTAGTGTATTTCTGAAAGGAGTAGAGCAAATACATTATGAATTTCCCTCCTCTTTGGTACACTCAAGCTAATAGTCATATAATAAAGCATAAACCTTTTTTTCTGTGTGTTAAGACTAGTTTAAACAATTCTGAGATATAATTCATATACCTGACACTACACTCACGTCAATGTACAATCAGTGGTTTTTATTTTCATTCATAGCTATGTGCAACCTCTGTCAGTCAATTTGGAACATTTTGATAACCTAAAAAGAAACTGTACCCTTTAGCTATTACCTTCCTCCTGCATTCTCATCCTGCCCTGCTCCCCTTCCCACAATCCCCAAATAAACACTTGTTTACTTTCTCTATAGAGTTTCTTATTTTGGCTATTTAATATAAATGGTATTGTATGTGGTCTGTTGTGATTGACTTCTTCACTTAACATGTTTTCAGGGTTGATCCATATTGTTGCTTGACCAGTCCTTTGTTTTATGGCTAGTTAATGGTCCATTGTCTGGATATAACACAATGTTTACCCATTCCTCAATTGATAGACTTTGAATTATTTCCTCTTTGGCTATAATGTATAATGTTCCTATAAATTTGTGTACTACTTTTTGTGTGGACATATTTTCATTTTTTGATGTATATACTGGAATAGATTTTGGTTCAAATGGTAACTCTTGAACTATTTAAGGACTGCCGGATTATTTATCAAAGTGGCTGCAACCATTTACCTTACCAGTGGTAGTGAATGAGGATTCCAATTTTCCACATCTTTGCCAGTACTTACTATTATCTAACTTTCTAAGTACAGCCAGCCTAGTAGGTATAAAGTAGTCTCTCATTGTTGTTTTGATTCCCTAAGGGTGAATGATGTAGCATCCTTTCATGTGCTTAGTGCCTATTTGTATATCTTCTGTCATGAAATTTCCACTCTAGCTCTTCGTCCACTTTTAAATTTGGTTGTTTCTTTATTATTGAGTTTTAATCTTTCTCTTGATTATACTTCATTATCACTTTCTTTATGCTTAAGTGAATTTCTTCTAGACAACATGCAGTTAGGTCCTGTTTTAAACTCACTATGTCAGTTGCTGTCTTTATTTGGTAAATTTAAAATACATTTATTATGATTATTGATATGTGAGGACTTAAATCTGTCATTTTGTTGTTTTTATTCTGTTTCTGTTTCGTATTTTATATTGATTTCCTAAGAATTTGGTGAATTTTTTAAAAAAATCTTTTGATTTATTCGTGTTGTTTTTGAGTGCATCTCTTTGTACAGCTTTCATAGTGATTACTCTGTCTTATTCTTTACAGAAAGCTTTCAGACTCAAGGTCTGCACTTAAGAGCAGGAGGGAGAAAATGTTAAGTTAGATAAACTTACAAGTGTGTTTTGTCTGTTAGTTCTTATACTGTGAATAACACAAAAGAGAGGAAATCGTATTCCAGTATTTGAAAACTTACTATATGATCTTGCTTACATCATTGGACAGCTGAAGTTTCAACATAAATCTTCATTTTCATTATTTTACTCTTCAACATAAATGCAAGTAACATCCAACATTTGTGTTAGGACTACATTCATTCAACAGTTGCAATCATAGTAGCCACAGGTATGAGTTCTATGAAAATCAGTTAACACATCCTGTGACACTCAGTTGATGATGTGGAACTTACACTAAAGTATTATAGGCTTTATTTGTGGAATTGTGTTTTGCATACTTTTTATATCAGTAAAGTTTGTAAGTTGTGTGCCTGTGTGTATATTTAGATGTGTCAGTACATGCATACATGTGCATATGTACACACTTTTGTATCTGAACAAACACTATCTCATTCTCTTAACTTTAAACCAGTTGTTAAACACTTAGCAGCATGCTGCTGGGAATACCACTGTTACCTTGAATTTTTAAAATGCAAAATACCTAAAATTTTAGTTTAATAATTCTAACTCAACAAACCAAACTGGTAACAAAGAAATGTGTCACTGTGCCCTCCATTTCACCATGTCATTGTTTTACGTAGTGTTCTAGGAGGTTCCAGTGCACGTTGGTTATCTCAGGCAGATCACATGGTACCTGTGGTTAGATACAATGATTGTGTAAGCATTGCACAGTTGGCATTGCTAATCACCAGAAGAACATTCGCAATTAGGTGAAGCATTCACAGAAGAGTGCTCTGCTACTCCTCTTGCTTTCAAGTGATAAAAGATTTCGGTACCATATCACTTCATTTCACACTGATACTGTAGAAAGTAGAAAAGAGATTGTCCAGTTTTTTGTTGTTTTTTGTTTTTTTTCTCAATCCTATGAGGATGATGAAGAATGTGTGCATATGTCTACATGCCGTTAGGGTTTTCTTAAGTGGTATTACATTGTGTGGTGTAGAGCAGCAAGAAATTGTCTAGGATTTCAGTCCCAGTACTTTTAAATATGCATGATTATTTGGGAAATATTTTTTAAGAGCATTGCTTTAAACTTATTTAGTGTTAGACTGTCTTCTTTGACTTAGGTAGAGGCTTTTTAATTTCTTCTGCAGAGCCAAACAATTGATATATATTTAATATTCCTTTTTCTGCCTGACTTTATTTTTGTGATACGTGTTTGTGTGTGGTCTAATTCTAATAAATTTTTCCCTTTCAGTTTGATGAGTGGTGTGAAGAATAATGTTGGAAGAGGGATCAATGTTGCCTTGGCAAATGGTAAGAATAATTATTGTAGCTTAGGGATATATTCAGGGGATATTCTTGTACCTAAAAGTAAAATGCACCCAGTATCAAGGGATCAGGTTATCAGTGCCACTTTCGACACAAAAACCCTTCCCTCAACCTCTACCCTCACCCAAACCACAATAGATGGAGACTTGGTATCTATTTGTAGCATGCTTTCTTGAAAGTATCCCAGTAATGATCATTCTGTGAAGAGCTTTCTTTGAGATTATGAGGAAACAATGAATCTAATGTTAAATTGATGAAATTTTGATGCATATTTTAGAATTTTGGCATAATAATGAAGATAGGGAGATAGGAATGAGGGTGTATAAAATGAAAAGGATAATGGACTATTGGATAGGTAGAAGGAGGAACAAAAAATGAGATTTTATTGTGAAGTCTGGGTTCCATCCTCAACACCACATAAAAACAAATAAGGTATTGTGGCTATCTACAACTAAAAAAAGTATTTTTTAAAAAAATGTGAATTTATGCATTTGTACTTTCTTCATTTTATTAGGTAGAACATTTAATATCTATTTAATCAATTTTAATGGGGAAATGTACATTTTATTTAAAAATAGCTTTCATATATAAAAGGGTATCTGATTCAAGTAGCTATTTCTTTGTTATAAAAGATTTATTTTGGGGTAATTCTTAAATAAGGGAAACTGATAACACATTTGACTTTGAATTGAAATAGTATGCAGTAGTGAATTATGTTTGCCACTCTTTGGTGTAAAAGATTAATGAGAAGGTCCAATTCAGGATGGAACTGGAGAATATCATTTTAAGTGAAATAAGCCAATCCCCAAAAACCAAAGATCCAATGTTCTCTCTGATATGTGGATGCTAACCCATAACAAGGGAGGATAGAAGGGGAAGTATAGAAATTATTGGATTAGACAAAGGGGAATGATGGGAAGGTGGGGATAAGAATAGGAAAGACAGTAGAATGAATCAGACATAACTTTCCTATACTTATATAAGAATGCACAACCATTGTAACTCCACATCATGTTCAACCACAAGAATGGGATCAAAATTGTAATGGGTTTTACCCCACGTTTGTATGATATGTCAAAACACCCTAACCCTAAAAACGACAAATAAAAAATAAAGTGTCCCATTCAAAAACTACCCTTCAGATGCATACATTCAGATTTTAAGTTCTCAAAATAATTCCTTCTGTGTTAATGAATTCACATCAGTCATTGGATAAGATCATTTGTTTTCATAATGTATGGAATATTTGAATTGTATAATCTGAATATTAATTCAATCTCTTTCAGGGAAAACAGGAGAAGTATTAGACACTAAGTATTTTGACATGTGGGGAGGAGGTACGTGTGAATAATGTGTAGCTGTTCTGTTGCTGACAGTGACTGAATCACCTCAATGTAATGTAACCCATTAATGAGACAAAGATGGTACCATTTGTGTGTTAGTTCATTTGCTTCTCTATCTTTTCACAAAATGTCCAGCTGTACTTTAATAATCAAATTGTATACAGTTTATTTTTATTAGAAAAATTGTGTGTAATTGAATAAAATAATATAAAAATCAAGATTTTTTAAAAAGAATCTGAGTCCTGTTTTCTACAGGACAACTAATTCAAGGCCCTGGGCTCCTTGAGTTTTCTGTCTGAAATTAGAAACAATAAGTTAAAGACTAACATAACCAATTTAAACATTTTTAACTGAATCAATTTGTTTGCATGTAATTTTCAGTCTCAAAAATAAATCATTAAGTAGGAGCCTTCAACATATACAGATATATCAGGTTTTAGAAAAGCATTCATCTGATTAATTCATCCTAGTTCTTCCTTTGAGGTTGGCCATTAATGTACATGAATACTCAAGAGAAAGAATAGATTTTCTTTCTAATTCACTGGACTTTGAGCAATACAAAAATATTTTTCCCTTTTGTATTTGGAAGTTGTTCAAGGAGAGGGAGGAAGACACCAGCATGCAGAGGCAAGGAACTGGCTAGCTTGAAGAAGAATAAGGCCCCAAAGAAAAGGGTTTCTTCTTCATGTTGGAAGGAAGGTCAACACTGGCTTATCTTTTGGTTCTTTAAGTTGGTTTCCACTTCCCCATCCCATTTGTATATTCCCTGGAAGCCAACAGCTGTTAGGCTTCCTTAAATTTATATCGAGAACTTTCAAAACAATTCAGCTTACATAGCATTTCTTATAAAATGAGTTGCTGTGTATTATTTATTTCTTAAATAAGGTTTGAAGAATGTTTTATAGCTGTCAAAGCTGTGTGAACTTAAAATGTTACCATCAGTTTTAGATTCTAAAAGCATAGTTGGTCTTACCAAAATGTGTTACATAGAAACACTTTTAGAAAGCTGTTGTAGAAATTAGTAGTGTGACAGCTCTGGTCTTCCTCACTCTTCTCATCACAGGAAGATGAATTCCTCTGAAAACATTCTCCCAGTTAAGAAATAGTTGCAGTTTGCTGCTATCTTTGCAATTAATGGGAGTAATTTGTTAGCTGCTTTGTTGAAAAAAAATTGAAAATGCTATTATTATTATACATGATCAGAGAAAATCTTTGGAATCTTTGCTGTGGAAAAAAACATGAAATAAATTTGAAGTAACCCAGCTTTGAAGTAGTATTAGGTTTGGGGGCTGTAAGGAAACCTGACCTTGTAGACACCTCCATATGTGAGGTGATTTATAGTACTTGACCTTTTTATCTGGCATCACCAGTTTGTAGACACTGAGTGGTTTATTTTGATGTTCTTGTGGACTGATATCAAGGTGGTTGTAATATTTGCTATAATTAAATTGACTTTTAGTGATATCGTACATTCCTTGCCCAGCTTAGTGCAAAAGATAGAAAATTCTTGAACTCTGTGTGTGTGTGTTTATAGATGTTTTTAAAAATTAAAGATCTCTTTTGAGAATTTCTTTTGAAAGCAGTGTATCTTCTTTCTAGAAAAGTGCCCATACAAGCAATTACACATATATTCAGAGTCCATGAGCCACTCTCCTGCCCACTGAAGTTACCCACAAATCTCAGATTCAGAATTTCCAGACACAGTTGTTCATATCTGACTGATACCTTTCGCTTTATAAGTCATGACTCTGAGTTGGATTTTCCTCAGCCCCAGGATATCAGTACAAAAGACACAGGACAAATCAGGACTGGAAAATCGTACACTGATGGATCACATTAAGGAACAAACTTCACAGTTTTTAATTTTTGTAAGATTTGTTTCCCATTTAGATTACTTTTCATTAGAAATTCTTGTTTTATCGTTACTTCATAGTTTGCAATATTAGTTTCAGGGATTATTTCTGATAATTCTTCAGCCATTTAAAAAGAAAAACCCCAGCCTTTTCTTTTTCTTCAGATGTGGCACCATTTATTGAGTTTCTGAAGGCCATACAAGATGGAACAATAGTCTTAATGGGAACATATGATGATGGAGCAACCAAGTACGTAAACAAAATCTTATCCAGCTTGTTGGGACTTTAATTTATAATTATAAAAGCAACACATTTTCTTTGAAAAAATGTGTAAACAGAACAAGATAATCCAACTACCAGATAAATTAACACTGTCAAAATTTTTAAAAGTCTGTTTTCTTCCTGTCTTTCTGCATCATGTATGTATTGTGAAATTAGAATCTCATTGTTCATAATTTTTTTAGTATTTTCTTTCATATTCTGTTCAACCTTATATCATTTCCCCTGACATTAATATTCTCCAGTAACATTTTTTATGGCTTATCAACAGTTCATCCTGTGGGCTTACCTTTTTTTAAGTTCCCACATTATGGCCTAATTTTTCTTCTTACAAATGACATTGTGACAAACATCCTTTTACAGGTTTTTTTTTTTTTTTTTTCCTTTTTTGTACCTTGGATCATATCCTGAGGATAAATCCTTAGAAATGGATTAATGATTAAAGATAGTGTTGTGATATATCTTTCATAAAATGTAATAGGTGCTAGTTTTATAACTTTTTCCATAAAATCGTGTACATTGTAAAAATTTGGAAAATACAGAAAAACAAAGTTTAAGTTACATAGTTCATCTCACCAGAAAGGGGTACTCATAATATTTTAGTTTCCATTCCAGATGACCTAATGCACTTATTTTCTTCATTTTAAATATTTAGAATGAGTGTTTTTATAATATATCTTACTATTTAAATAGTGAATATTTTTTCATGTTGCTAAATATTCTTTGTAACTAAATTGTTTATGTCATAGTTTTTAAACCTGTGTCACGATTTATAATGTTTAATTAGGACCCCAACTGGACTATAGACAATTTCTAATATTTTATATTTAGCAAAATGCATTATCTTAAAATTTTTGAATAATTCATTGTATTTCCTTATAATATTTCTTGAAGTAAGATTGTTGAATTAAAAGATGCACATACTTCATTAAATAGGTTTTTTAAAAATTTGTGCAAATTTATATTTTTCTCAGAACTTATGAATTTTTTAAAAGTTCCAATTCTGTAAGTTTTTTTGTTTTTTCTTTTTTCCAATTCTGTAAGTTTTTGAAAAGATTTTGCCTTTCAAAAGAACAGGCCTTCTTTAATTATTTGTGAGATTAGAATTTTTTCCAGGCAAGATTTTTTGGTGTTTTCTTTTTGAAATTGTATTTTGGTCATTCAAGTTCACCCATGTTTACCTCTTTATCAAGATATTAACCATTATTCTTGTTAATTTTTTTTTATATATCATTTGTTCATAGTTTTGTAAATTTATAGTGCCTTTGGGCCTTCATCTTAAGGTTGTCAGGTAGTTGAGTCTGTGAATTTCTCTTTTTACTTTCTTTGCATTTTAAAATAGAGTTGTATTTTTCATTTCCAAATTTGGTATTTAGTGTATTTTTCTCTTCACATGATTTTACCATTTTTTTGTATTTCTAAAAATCCATTTGGAAGACTTTGTAACTAGGGCCCTACGTTGACTTGACTTTGTGTCTGGAATTTTTGTTCTGTTGACCTATTTTTTCTGTTTCCAAAGATACTATTTCAATTGTTTTCTAACTATTGTGTAAAGGTTAAGTGTCCTCTTGACTGCCTTGTGGGGCTAAGCCCCCTTTAACATTCTTTTTTTTAAAAACTTTGATACTATTTCCAAGAAAAAAAAATCCTTACATATTTTAATTAAAAAGTCTTTAAAACTATAAGATTCACATGGAATATGGCATGTCTATTTTTTTTAAAACATATGTAGTTTATGGTTACATTAGTATAGAAAGTTCAAAAATAGTGCCTCTTTATAAGGGAATCTAAACTGAAGTCATTTCACAAACATTGTGCATTTTATCTTGTTCACCTGAGGCTATATTAGAGCTGTAAACTGAAAATCAATGTAAAATTGGCAAATTGAACCATTTCCACATGCTTGGATAGGACCACACAGGATGTAATCACACTTTCCTTATCAAAAAACCAAGTAACTTGCTCTTTGCTTTGGCTGTTTTAACCTTAAATCCCCTTTTTTGACTAGATTCATATGACCTTTCTTCTGGGCTATGTTCTTTTGTTATTATATCTGTTTGGAATCAGAACTGTTGTTCTCCCTAACTTTTTAATCTATTAATATTCTAATAGTGAATTGTAGCCTAACTGGAAGTTTTCAGTATAGATGCCTGAGATTAAGAAGGAACCTTAAACCAGGCACATGCTGGGGAGGTGGCTCAGTGGTCAAGTGCCCCTGAGTTCAATCCCACATACACCCCCCCCCCCCCCCCGCAAAAGAAGGAACCTTAAAGGCTGTCTGAAATAGCACCCAAACCTGGGCAAGAGTCCCTGAAGTTCTTTGTAAATATCCCTGCTCTCATACCCATGCCACTTTTCATGCAGTTTGCCTATCTGTAACAAACAAAGCTAACGCAGATTCATAGAGAAGTGCTGTGCTCCAGGGTGGGCTCCCTTAGAATTCTGCCTGACTGTCCTGACTTGGGTAAGTGGAACAACAGAACAATAAATACGTTCTCCCAGTCATTGATACTCCAGGTATTTAAAGCTGATTAGTGTTTACTGTTCTCTTTTCCAGGCTCTGTACATAGAGCTCTTTTAACCTTTTATCATGTTAGGTTTCTTGTTCTACTTACACTTCTGGCTACATTTCTTGGGGTATTCTTTAGTTGATCATTGCCTCTTTTAAATGAGTGTCCCAAATGAAACACAGTGTTCCAGATGTGGTCTGGCCATTGCAGAGTACAGTGGAGATGATCTCTTGCTCTGTTTTAGAGATCATATTTCTTTGAATATTCATGTAGACTGGTATTCTGTTAGTTTTCTTTAAATAATCACATCACATTTTTGGCTCATGAGTTTTTGGTCAAGTTGAATTCTAGGATCTGTTCATTTGATCTTAGACTTTTTTTTTTAACTACTGCCAAGTCAGGTCTTTCTCTGTATTCAGAACTTGATTTTGTTAATTTAAATGTAGGACTTTATATTCATTTATTCTTGTTAAATTTAACTTTGCTGATTTGGGCTCTCTTAGTCTTGATTCTGACATTTGTCCTATGAGGTTTCCATGATCCAGGCTTTGTGTTCTCTCCAAAGTCATTTTTATGTCTCTAAATATAAGAAGCTGATAAAAATGTTTATCAAGAGCAGTGTGCCACCCTGGCAGAGGCCTCCTCCTCCAAGGGATTCATCTGATAATGAACTACAGAAACTTTCTCGTGTACTTCAATAAGCATATCATCCAGCTGCAGTTTTGTTATTTTATTTATAGGGGCTATTTTTCGAGACTATCAGATGCTCAGTTGAAATTCATGGATGATGCTAATTACAGTACCCTATGTACTTCCTGCATAGCTGAAATAACTTACTTGACTTTACTTAATTCTGCTCTCCTTCCCACTACATGTTTTCTTTCCTTTCATTTTAATGGTTGTAAGATTTCTTTATTGTCTTCCCTTGTAGAATCATGATGGGAATTGGAACCATTGTTTCTAAAATTTTCCTTGCATTTTTTGATAAACTGTAACTTTTGACTTTTTATGACTCAGCATCTTCTTTTTTCCATCTTGTAAAATAATTGATACTGCCTCAAAGATTGTATTAACTAACAGGTTCGTGTAAGAACTAAGTGTGTGCCTTATGTGGGCCTGGAGGCTTAGATCTACTTTAAAGCACTTATGTAGACATTGTTGAACTGCTATTCTCTTTTTATGTTGATTAAAGATTGTGTACCTCTCTGGACATACAGTCATGCTTTGTTGTGATGATATTATGTCATTCTTCTGAAACAATGGAATCCTTCATTACTCACACTAACAAAAGTTATATAGTAGTTTTGAGAGTCTCATCTTGTTCTGAGCATTACAGGTCTTCCTGAGAGTAGTAAAAGCTTTGTTCTCAGTAATGTGGTTTACCTTGTATTTTTAAAAACATCACTTTTTTTTTAATGTTTGAGCCCGTCACAATGCCCTCCTATATAGTAGCACTAACTTAGAAACTATTCCCTTTTTTCTGGCATTGTTAGCAATTATATGGTGAAAATTATTAGGGTTTTTGTTGTGTGTGTGTGTGTGTGTGTGTGTGTGTGTTCCCTCAGAGGCATTTCTAATCTGAACTTCCTGTAACAAGTTGTCTTTCAAGTCTGGGCTAGATGGTCCCCTATGTCTTACTATCTGTTCTTCAGACTGCTGAGGTAGCAATGGTAATGCTCCTAACACTTCTATTTCCCTACTGGTTCTTTCTTATTAATCAGAATTGAGCCCCAAATAACAGTTCTCCTTATTGCTTTCTGAGCTTCAAAAAGGAGACACTGGCTTGGCTCAATGGTGGGACTATGGGACTGTCAGATGTATTTCCTTTACCAGCAAGGACTGAAGCAGAACCAGGCACCATCTTGGTCCCCAATTCCCCCTCAGTGTCCTGGGTTTTTTACTGGGGGTTTGTCTTGTAGGCACCATCTACCTAAGCCATTCACAAATTCCAGACATCGAGACAAAAAGTCAGCATTCAGCATAAACTACATCATTTGTGCACACAGGCATAAGGAATCATTCTCTTTAGTTCTGAAAAGAATGGGAGCCCTCCTCATCCAGATGCCAGCCAAGACCAATCCAGTTATCAGGCCTTTCTAAGGATGGAAACCTCAGGTCTGCTATGTTAGTACTGTCTTGAACAGGAACTCATGGAAACACAAGTGTGAAAACATAAAGCTAAATCTTCACATTCCTTCTAGATCTCAGGCTAAATTCATTTATACAGATTGTAATGATGACTTATGAAATTGTGAAAATATCCAGTTACAGAAGTAACAATGACTAACCACCCTTCAGTTTGTTTCTTAAGTGCTGCAGATGCTTAGCTAAGAAAGATTTTATTTACTTTTTGCAAGTGCCAGACTTGCATTTGGATGGCCACCTACTTTGGGGCAATTTTTGTGTATAAAGCAATTACTTATCATTTGTGAACTTAACATTCATCATTTCAACTATTTATGAACAACCCTCAAGGCCTATGAGATGACAGTGTGTAATTCTGAGGTGTAAATGTCAATGGAGTCCAGGGCTGTTTGCCCAGAGTACCTACTATGTACCCTCTGCATTTCGGTACTATTTATTCTTGTTATTCTTGTTATGGCAGCAACACTCATCTACTAGTGTTACAAGTACAAAGACAGTAGAACATCTGCATAAACTATATGAGTGCAATTTGAGTCTTCAAGGTCCATGACATACGTTCTAACACTGGAAACAATAAAACAGAGTTCAGGCAATACGTTCAGGGAGTTTCTCTCTAATACAAAAGTTGTTTATCAGGGGAGCAAACAAATGGAAAGTGATACCTAATTCATGTAAGGATGGCTGTAGGAAATAAAACTTAGGGAGAAAATGAGAGAGCCCATGCACATGATTCCATATGAATGTCTCTTCTCCAGAGGCTAAGATGTCACTAGTTCTTTTTCTACAGAGACATTTCACATCTTTTTGGTTCACTCAGTTGTAATGTATCACTAGTATAGAGTTGAGTCTGAAAGGCTAAATATTCCAGGGATAAATGTCCCTTATTTTCTCACTGCTCCCACTAGACTCCTCCAGGTGGGTAACAGTGCCCATGCTGTGGTCAGAATCACTCCATTGCTCCATGGATGTGGTTTGTATAAGTTATAAAAACGGAGTCATTTTTGTAGTTCTTTCTTGTTTTATGATTTCAAAACATAAATCATTCGTTTTATCCTGAGTTAAATGAGAGCTATACCTAGTATTTCTTTCATTAATATACTGAAAGAGCTAACAGATACTAGCACAGTATGTTTTTTGATACTTTTTCACTGGAATGAAAAAGTATCTTCTCTGCCGTTTGCAAATATGACACACTTTGCCCCACATTTTAGTAGAACAAACCTTTCAAATTGACCTAGAAGAGTTGCTTATGGGGTCATGTGCTATGGGATAGGACTTCATATCAAATAACCTGTACAGGTGACCCTTAATTACCTTTTTGTTCTATTTGTAGCTGTACAGTTAGCATTTATCTGTTGAGTTTCTTCATCCCCTTGATGAAGGGGACGATAAGGGAAAGGGAATCACTCAAGGGAAAGGGATTGATAACCTACCCCTCAAAATTTTTAACTAGTAATTTTGACTAGTAATTTCCATAGTGGCTAGCTTGCTGCTACCCCTCCTCTTTCTGGTCATTAATATTTTCATTTTTATTTCATAGCTAAAATAACAGTTTATATCCCTGTTCATTATTTGCCTTGTTTAAAATAAAACACTGCTAAAAAAATCCAGATTTCTGTCAGCTTTTACCTTTATTCCATTCCCATGTAATTTATAAAAGGTTTAGTGGAGATTCAAAGTGATAATTAATTTTACAAAGGTATTGGTCGCTTAAGATCTTGGATTAACCTAGGTAGGCATCTACTAAGACTTATTTATATGATGAATGTAATTAAAATAATTAAGTGAAGATAAATTTAGATGTCTGAAATATGGACATCTGAAAGGTACTTCCTAAAAGAATAAATTCAATGTTAATTGCTGGAATTCATGTTTTTTTGTCACTAAAGAATTCAAATAGAAATGTGATTTCATGAAAACTTTTTTGTTTTTTACATTTTCATATTTAAGCCTATGTGTTTTCATTTTACTTCATGTTAGTCAAATATTGTTGGTGAGTCCATGCCAAATGTAGTGCCCTGTGTTTATTTTTCTATTCTTTCTCCTTAAGACTCAATGATGAGGCACGACGGCTCATTGCTGAATTGGGAAGCACATCTATAAATAGTCTTGGTTTTAGAGACAACTGGGTCTTCTGTGGTGGGAAGGGCATTAAGACAAAAAGTCCTTTTGAACAGGTGAGTATCTTAGACTTCCATAATCAGTGGACAGAAGCAAATTGTGTAAAACCTTCCAGTGTATATTCCCATCCAGATATTGAAAATTAGATAAAGCCATTATTAAATATACCCAGATATTTTTCATTAAGTTCTTGATAAGCAGTTATTTGAAATAACCCTGATGCTTTTTAAGTTTTGAAATTTAAAAACAAATTGTGTATGGGTTTGTTTTTTGTTTTTTTCCTAACATAACAGTGCACTGGAATAGGATTACTTCTAAGCCTTTTAGGAAGCCTTAATTATTAAGAATTTTAATTAAGCTTTGTATACTAGAATCAGTTAAGTTTGGAAATACTATAGAACTTAATAGAATGTAAACTTTACTATTTGACTAACACATGATCCTTTAAAAACATCTGCAGTGTTTTTTTTTTCAGCTATATTTTGAGTGTTGGCCACATATGTGCCAGACCTCAGGGGTTGCTTATTTAATATCTTGGTCAGTAATTTATATGACCTTATTGTTGACATGAGTGTTACTGAAATGAGTGAATAAAGTATGTTTTTGCAAATCATATCACAAAGGTTTCTCAAACTGTATATTATTACCATGTTCCAATAGCACATAAAGAACAATAAGGATACAAATAAATATGAAGGATGGCCTGAAGTTGTAGAAATGGAAGGATGCATCCCCCAGAAACAAGACTGAAGGAAACATGGAGAAAACTGAAGGAAGCGCACTTTCAATATTAATGGGAGACTCAAAGAAGAAACTACGTGTAAATATTTTAAGAGCATGCAGCCATCTTGGTGTGTGCATGAGCATTATCTCTTTTGATATCAGGATTATTTATTGCTAACGTAAATAGCTGTCTTTGTAAATAGTCCTCATGGGCAAATCACTGAACCATTTTTAAGCACATTTCCTTAGAAGTACAATGTTTAGACTGCTATGATAATAACACATCAATTCTAAAAGCATACTCAGTGGGTTACTGATCAGATTGTGAAAAACATGTCGATATATATGTGGTGGCTGTGAAAATTGATCATGGAATAATGTGGCTTTTATGGAGGAGATTTTGTTTATATGTATAGGTATGTATCTGATCTTGTGTTGACATTATCTTTTAAAGTCAAAAGAGATTTGGCTGGTTGTATGTGCAATGTCACCTCATAGTCCATTTCTCCTGATGTACCTCTTATTCTTTATTTTCCCTTCTGAAGAAACCAAGAAATAAAATTTTGGATGTGAAACCTTATATTAGATTTGTGAAAAGCACAACAAATTCTTTAATGCACACAGCAAAAAATCAATATGTAAATGTAGGTGGCCTTCAGGACCACAGCTTCTGAATTTTGTGTTAGTGATGTCAAAACCTTGATCTTATATAAGCTATTTAGAGTGAAGCTGGAGGTGGAAACTCCACAAATGTGGGGAACCAGGCTAAGTCCCCTCGCTGACCTAATTAGGTAATTTAGGACAGCTAAACCAGTATATTTAGAGCAATACAGGTGTATGCTTTCCTTATTTGTTATTGGCATTGACCAAGTGGTTTGAAAAGGGGCATGCTTTAGTATCATGATACTTTTGATTTCACGAAATTAATTTTGTATTTAGTTCATCTAACTTCATAATGACAATTATTGCCCAAAGCTACAGTGGCATATTTAGAAAAGTCCTAATTACTCAGTAGACTGGTAATATTTTTTTAAATAATTTTATTTGACCTAAAATGACTTTATTCCCAACTCTACATAAAAATATAGGAAATTCTAACTTTTTTGCTTAACTTAAGATGTTTACTAAATTACTTAGTTTTCTAAATTACTTAGTTTTGTTTTCTTTTGTTTTAATTTTCCTAGGGCATTAAATACCTATTATGTATGAAGTATCTTAAACTGGAACATAAACAAATTTAATGATCAAACTGCCTTTCACAGTATAAGGCAGCACTTAAATTTTGAACCGTAATTTTAGATGGCTTGTATAAAAACAACCTATAAGCAGTATTTGTTATTTTGCTGTAAGTTGGATGTCTTCTGGATATTTCATAACTATTGATAACCTTTGGGGTACTATTTCTTCCCTCCAACTGAATGTAATTCATAAGTAAATGCACCTTATGTGTTTAAACAATTTTTGTAAACTTTTTAGATTTTTGGTGCTTATATATTCAATCACATTCAGCATGTATATTTTGACATTTAAAATACTTCCCTCAATTCTGTAAGTTAAAAGAATAGCTATTTTACAGTTCCAGGGATTATACAGTAAATGTTGCAATTTTTTTAAATAATGAAAATAAATACATCTTGTTTTACACATGAATTTTTTTTATTATCTGGCAAAGTAATATACTATGAAACTTCACATTAAGGTTTTTTGACGTATTTATTGTACTGCTTAACATGCAAATAAATTAAGTCAGTGCTGTGGTTAAACAGCAGAGGCTATGTCATAACATGTATAGAACTTAACTATCTAGATGCCAGGACACCCCTTTGATTTTAAAGACTGTAAAAGGATGGCTTTTGCTGATGCAGAAATGCAGTGTCAAGAGATGGGTTCAGATTAGTTATATAACTGCTTTGGTGCAGTAGGTTTTTGTTTGACTTCTCTCTTGTGTAGATTGTGCCAACTTAACTTTGGAAGCAATAATTTTAGTACATTTTATTTCCAGATCTCTTTAAAGTCAGCATTATAAGTAAAACAATGCTCATTTAACATTAATAATTTTCTTTATTAAAGTAGAAATTTGATGTTGACATTTCAGTAATTTACATGTATTTAAGGGCTGTGGATGCATATTTTTATTTGTAATCAGATGATTTCCTAGAACAAATGTATTATCATATGAATGTTAAACAGAGTAAAAAAAGTAGAAAATAAGTGATATTTGAAAAATTAAAGAAAAACTGAGCCAGTCTTCATATTCCTGACTTTAATTTGATTAAAGTGAAATTTATTATTGTGTTTTCTATATTGTATTTGTTTTTCAATGAATCAGCTAATGTTTTATAATTTTATGATAGCTGAAAATTCATTTAGCCTGTATTTTATTTTATACTTTTAAAGTTTACACAGATTATAAATAATTTTTCCCCCATAGTTCTTTTTTATTCTTATTCTGTACCATTTACAATCTGCCTCACTTTAAAGTTACTTATTATTTTAGAGTTTCTTCTTATTATATTATTATTAAACATTATTTCTTAGAGCTACTTATTTTTCTTCTCTTACCTGGATCCCTACAGCATTTTTAAAACATTTTTAAAATTTTTTTTATTTTTACAGACTTCATTTTGAAAAATTACAATTTTATTCTATTCGGTCCTCACTACTGCTTTTTAAATGAAAGAATGCGAATGTTCTGTGTTCGGTGAGCAGATGGTTAAAAGTAGATAAGCATTTAGAAAACTTCTTTAAAATATATATGAAAGGGAAAAATTGTTGATCTGGTAGATTTACCACTTCTCGATAATTATAACCTCTTGGATAGCAATAAAAGACGTAAATTTAGAGATGTAGAATAAAGGAACAGTTTCATTTTTTATAAAGCATTCCTAATGAGGATGTTTTTCCTGTCTCTTGCCAAGACAAATTTTCTACCATATTCGTGTTTCTTGATTTGTCCACATGTCAATAGCTAGTCAGTTTTCACCCACCTTAACACTCCTCTTTTTACTAGGCTTTGATCCTCTCCTCTAGCTTGCTTTGTTGCAATCCCCTTTCTTGAGGTTCCAGTTAAATCAAGGCTAAACAAGAGTATGGAGCAGGCAGGCCTGACCAGGGCTTGACAGTCTGCTGTTGCTAGGTGGCATGGGGGGAGCCAGCAGCAAGATGAAAACCCCTCCAAGGAATCTAAGAGGCCTTCCTCCACTATAGCCTTGCTCCAATCCACTGAACATTTGGGTATCTGTTCTGTGGGTGGTCAGAAGGAAAAGGGGTTGGCCAACCCTTATGTTAGAGACAGAGGAGATGTTTCTCTTGGGTTTGTCCCATGGCAGTTTATTAGCATGGGGAACATAATCTTCCCAGTACAGCTAGTTCACACACGTACAACTTGGTGCCGTTACTGAAATCACTCTTCAGCTGTGCATAAATTATGCTGACCTACAGTGCATTGAATTTTGAAGGAACAAGTCAAGGCTAAATTTATCAAAGATGTTCCCTTTTGTAAGGGAAAATTAAATTTGTGTACCTGCAAGTTTTTAATGCTCCATAACAGTGCATATTCCTTTCCCTTGGTAGCCAAAGAAAAATGAGGCTAAAACCTTAAAGAGAAGGGAATTCTGTGGTGAGATAGTGTAGCATACTGGATAGCAACACAGACCTGCCTGCGGATGCTTATGTGTTCCACTGGTTATGACAGACAACCTGGAGAAAGTTCCCATGCCTGTAAAACAGGGATAGTACTAATGTGTGTGTGGTTCCTACAAAGCACCTTCCACAAAGTACTCAATAGCATCTTCTAGTATTACAGTTGCAATAAGCTTTGTCTCTTGCAGGCTAGTAACAATTTAGACCAAAAAAAGTTAACAAGCCAGACTCTAGCTTTCCAGACCCATCCTATCAAGCCAGAAAGGCACTTTTCAGTGCAGTGGGCAGTGAGATCATAGGAAAGGATGCAGTTATTCAGCAGAGGTCATCTTTGACTTTCATGCCTCTGACTTTAATTACCTACATTTCATCCATTACACCCTGACACCAAACACCCCTTCATGCACAGAATTCAAACTTTTGTGTATCTGCAGGCAGTTAGCATTTCAAATGTTCCCATGTTGGTCTGGCTTCTGAAAGGGAAAAGTATGTGACTTCAGCCAAAGAGGTAAGCAGCCTTGCCGACTCCTTATAGCAGCGGCTGGTGGAGGAGCCTCACAGTGGAACACAGACTTGGACCCCTCCTCCCAATAATCTAACCATCCATCCCAGCTCTGGCTGTGTGACTTTGAGGCAGTGGTCAGAGCAGGGGAGATACTGGGAATCAGTTGTACCCTCTTGCACACAAGCATTCTCTTTTCTCTGAGGGCCTGTGAGGGTTTTTACCCATCAGGGTTGTCTAGGCAACGAAGGAGTTTCTTGAATGGGAATTTTCACTTTTTTACTTTCTGAGATCAAAACATTCCTTTTATGACAAAGTCTATTTGAAATCCTATGTTTGACTTCCTGTTTTCCATGATGTCTGCTGCTGCCGCTACAACTTAGAAGTATCATGGTGGGATGAACAAACTCAGTCCTGGCACCAGTGAAACCCCTGCCAAGGTTTAGCCTTCGTTGGAAATCTGTTAAACAGGAATGCTGTTTTCTGTAAATATATTCCTCCAACAGAGGAGGGTAATACTCAGTCCTGGGACTGGGGTCTTAACTGAGAGCCAGGTGTGAGCCTGAGTTCTCTTATCCTAAAACTTAAGGTAAATTTTGCATTTTATTATGTACATATGTTGACAAAAACATGAAAATCTTTTAAGTTACTTTCAGCTTTAGTTCCAAAAGCTGTTTAGTGTGTGTATACCTCTGCATCAGGGCCTGATTAGAGAAGTACTTTATGCTTGATTTGACAAGAACCAGAACGAACTCCAAGGAGATTGTCTTTTGAGTCCAAGTTCTGATCAGAAGAAAGGTTTAAAAGCAAATAATGCTGGGGGTTATCATTAGAAATATGTTTAGTTCATAGACAAAGCAGTAGTCCCTGATTGTTGGGGAGGCCCAGGGTGGGAAGTGGGAATGTCATCAACTAGTATTTCCTGAGGTGCTAGGAATGAGCTCTGGCCCCTGAGTCTTGCCTCCTGATGGCCTAGGGAATGTGCCCTGCCCTAAATAGTTTTCTCTTCTCCCTTAGAGGAGGACTTTTATAGAAATCGGATACTTGACCAGAATAAGGTTGAAAACCAATGGAATTCTTAATAAAGTACCTTAGAAGGAGGTGTTAACATTCCATTATGGAAATACTCTGGAATAGCGTTCCTGTGGTTCCAAAGCCCTGGGTATGTTGGATGTGGGCACAGTGATGAGTTATGGCAACTGGAATTTTGAGATTGTTGTTCCTATATCTTAGTCAAGAAATTTTAAGTATAGTTTCTCAAGAAGTAGTAAGTTGAGAGTTCGGGGAAAAAAATCTTAAAGCTGACAATTTCTGACATGAATAGTGAAGTTTATCTTTCAGTTTGTAGAAATTATTCTGTACCACTTCAATAGAGAACAGTAGAGGACATGTTAGGATGCATCCCGTTGACTTCTTCAGTTTCTCTTTTTTTTTTTTTTTTTTTTTTATTGCGGTGCTAGGGATTGAACCCAGGGCCTTGTGCTTGCGAGGCAGGCACTCTACCTGAGCTATATCCCCAGCCCACTTCTTCAGTTTTTGCAACATGCTGTTTTACCTTATATTACTTTTTGCCTTTCATAGAGGTTGAGAGAAGCAAAAATTAGTTATTTGCCAGGAAGTTTAAGTTAAAGGAATCACAGTGAACAGGACTAATGATAAGTGAGGATTATATACCAGGAATAGACAGGTAACCATTGACTTGCATTTTGTATACTGACATGTTTCCTTGATTTAGAAGGAGATTGAGTCTTTAAATGTTCAGTTTAATATGATAATAGCCCATTAAAGAGTAATTAGTGGCAATAAGAAGAGGCTGCCCTTCCTTTTCTGGCTTCACGGGGTCAGGTGGATATGAACTATGACCAGGGGTGTTAGCTTATTACTAAAATGTAGAAGGGAAGGCTTTGGTGAGTCACCCCACGGGCTCAGAATGGCCATTTGACAGTAACAGGCAGTCTTGTATCCCCCACATTTTGACTTTTCTGTTCTTACAAATCAAGTGCTTTCACTTATTCTGCAAATTAAAAAGTCACATATGAAACTTTAGTTTGTGTTGACTTGTTCCACATCTAGTATTACTTTCCCTCTATAATCACAAGGGAAGAGATTGCTTTTTTTCTAGCAGATTTTGTTTCAAAAGGTTTTAATCTGTTGCAAACCACCTCTAGTGGTTTTTCTTTGGATGTGAATATAAACCATTACAAATGGTAAATTTCATCCATCTATTAAAAATAACACCTTATGTAACAACTGACTAAGCACAACAATGAAAAGGATGTAAGTATTTATTTTATGTCGAACCTAGTTAGTGTGATCTTTACCCAGAGGCATTTATTTTTGGAACAATTTTTAAATTCTTATATAATCCAGCTATTAGCCCCATTGGGGTCTAAAACACAAATCTGCTCAAATCACTCTGAGTTTAGACATCAAGAAACAGTGGGTTTTAATTATAATTTCACAGCCTACCTCAGTTCTCAGTTCTCCAGTCACTTCACTCCCTTCTCAACCATGTTTACATAACCAAACCATAAAGAAAAATACGGTAATTGTCATTATATTCGCAAATCCCCCAAACTCTAAATATAGTCTACTGACAATTTTGATACTGAAGCACAATAATGACTTAGTATTGGCTCAGGGCATAGATGCTGAAGCTAGTCATGGTTACTTGACCTGTTGCAGGTAAGATGTCTCAGTTTCCTCATCTGTAAAGCAAGGGCCATGGTAAGGGTACATACTTTATGTGGCTGTTGTGAGAATTAAAATATATATATTATATACACGTATATAATATATATTATACACATACATTTACATGTGTATATGTATAATTAGACCAATACTTGGTATACAGGAAGTGCAAAGTGTTTGCTAATATTCCCTTTCAAAGGAAATGAGTCTCTCCCTGGTACACCACCATGTCCCCTTTCATGCTATGCCACATGCCATCCTCCTCCAAGAAAAGTTATGACATCACTCTAATCTATAGTAAAACTGAAATGGAAAAGAATTCAGGCATCTTAGCTCACTCTTTAGGAAGGGTTCATCTAGGGAAATATGGTTCTTGGAGCTAGGATTTGAATTTTTCTTCCATCTAATCAGCCAAGTGGATCACAATGTTTTAGACAACTAACTTGCTCCAAGTGGTTGGTTAATTTCTTGGTCTATGGTGACCTGTGGGAAGTGATGCAAAAAAGTGTCAGCAACTCCCTAAAGAGCCTCTAAATCAATATTTTTGATGAGCTTTTCTGCTTCCACATTTTAAACTAAGTAAAATCAAAGATCATATCTCTTTTTTTCTGACAGTACTTCAAAAAATTAAAGTGCTTTGAAAATATTTACTATGACTCACATGTTTACAAAGCTGCAAAATCATAAGTACATAGCATGTTAACATTTATAGTAAAAATTTCTTTGTTATTCTTTCTTTTTTTTTTTTCTTGTGGTGCTGGGGATTGAACCCATGGCCTTGGTGCTTACAAGGTAAGCACTCTACCAACTGAGCTAAATCCCCAGCCCTTCCTTGTTATTCTTTGTGACTCTATTATAGCTCTTTAAAACATAGGACAGCTATCATCCAAAGAGGGATGAGGAAATAATATAGTTTATATTCAAAAGATTTAGCATGTTATTAATGTTGTGTAAAGGTAGTACAATCAGAAATGTTTTCATTAGTCAACTTCCTTATCCAGAGGTCACAAATAAGGCTATTTAACATGATATTCTTGATTTTAAGATGAACAGTTGTTTCTATTAGGCAATTCCAAATTAATAAAAATGTTGAACTCCTAAACTGGAAAAAATAACACTAGAGCACTCCTCTCCCCTTTTAACATAATAGAGAGCTTTTAAATATATCAAGGCCCTTTGTACCCACATACACAACCCACAGAGCTCTGGTCTCGCTTTGGATATGAATTCTATGTGATGAAAGACTCTGTCCCATAAACCTGTCACTAGAATTGGGACGTGTACTGACTTGCTGACCAGCATGCCAGCACCCTTTACTGGTGCATAACACCTTAGTTATCCTCTATAAATTCACCCCCTCTCTGTTCTCAACTGTGTCATGTTAGTTTGTAGTGAAAACCACTGCTAGTTCCAGGCAAGGGCCATTTGACAGATCCGTGTACCTATTTATTGCCTACCTCCAACCCCCCAATGGTCATTATGATTGGTTCTGAGATGGGCACATTTAACCAATCAAGACCAGTGACACTCAACCTTTGCTGGAGCTTCCAGGAAAGAAAAGTTTCCCCTCTCTTCCAGGTGAGCTTCCTTATAGAAAAGAACTTCCACCTTTCCTTAGAATAGACCTCTCTTTCCTTAGAACAAGCGTTAGGAGAATGTGAGCATCCCTGTTGCTAAGAAAAGCAGAGAACCTGGAGCTGCTTAGGGGTGGGAGGGTTGGGAGTTACCACACATTGTGGAATAGGAAGTCAGCCTGAAGTGATGGAGAGACCTGAGCTTAAGTGTGAGTTTGTGAATCAAGCTTCACCTAAAACCTATTACAATTCTTTAGTTTTCAATTACTGAGTCAATACATTTCCTTTAACGTTTAAACCAGTCTGGGTTGTGTTTTCTGTTACTCACAGAGTCCTAACTAATGCAGGAAAAATAGCCTAGACTGGATAAGAACCTTTGGCCCCAGATTTGTGTTCCTAAGGGCACAGTGGTGCTGCTACGACCCAACTGGGAGAGGGAAGGAAGCAGGCCAACACTAGGCTGTCAGCCGGTAAGACAGAAGAGAAACTCAAGGATGACTTCATGGAGATGCCAAGGATGAAAAGGAAAAAAGAACCCAAAGATGCAGCTTGGGAGTTGGCACTGTTCTTGCTTAGCACATAAAGGAGAACCTGAGTTAGTATCAGGTTTTTCTTTTTCTTTCTTTCTTTTTTTTTTTTAAAGTAAAGTAGTAATCAGATATTTGTAAATTAAAGGCTGCCTGATTCTCAGTCAGTCGATAAGGTAATTATGAAGTTTTCCAGTTAAAAGAATTGGTCATTAACAGACACTATAGTCTTCCTCTTTTTTGGCGGGAGGGAAAAGGTACCAGGGATTGAATCCAGGGTGCTTAACCACTGAGCAACATCCACAGCCCATTTTATTTTTTATTTTGAGACAGGGTCTTCCTAAGTTTCCCAGGGTCTCACTATGTTGCTGAGACTGGCTTGAACTCAAGATCCTCCTGCCTCAGCCTCCAAGTTGCTGGGAATATAGGCATGTGCCACCACGCCTGGCACATGTTGAGTCTTGATTTTAATACTAAAATTGGTACATTTTCCATGGGTTTTCTCTTTTTCACAACTATTGCTCTGCCTTAGTGAATGAAATTTAAAGGAAATCAAATGAAACCTCTGGGTCCGGAAAACATTTCTTTATCTTATTCATAGGAAAGAGAATATTTTTTCTTTATCCATTCTGAACGTAGAAAGTTTTTTTTCTATATAATACTGAAATATTTAACAATGCATAAAACCATAAGCATTTATATTAAAATAACAACCTTAAATATTGCCCTGTAATTTTCACCAGGAACCTTGTAAAATATAATGAAAATACATGCATGAATATTAAATCAAGAAAGGCCACTCAACATTCAAATGGAAATGCAGCATTACATACAATATAATAAATATCCAGGATATCAAATCTGATCATTACTCTGACTTAGATTCTTTTATCCAGTTAAGACTTGCCATATAATTTATTATAATAATCTTACAAGTTAAACATAACTAATGTGAAAAGAGAATTCAATTAATCTGACTACTGAAATAACACAATTCTCAATATTTTGCAGCATATTTTAATCTATAACATATAAAACTGTCATTTTGGCAAGAAATACACATCCATATAACTAATTGCTCAATTACATTCTTTTTTAATGTTAAAAAAGTCAGAAATAATAGTATGAAAAGAAACAGACTAGTCTTATTTCTGAGATAATCGTATTGCTTCAGCTCTTGGGCTTTGCCAATAAATGTCTTATGTTTTAATATGTGTCATATAACTTAAATACCATATTTACAAAATATAAAACTTTTTTAGCAAAATACTGTACAAAATACTGTCTTTACACATTTAAAGGGTGCTTTTCATTGTAACATATGAGAGCCCTTTATATTTCTACCTATAGTGTATTCCCATCTGTTTCCAGAATCTCCCTCTCCTAGTATCTCAGTGCTGAGTTGTTAACAGAAGAAACTGGTCTATAATAAAAGTATGAATCCAAACATCAAAGATTGCTGTGTGTCATATAGAGGTTTTTCTAAACAAATTCTCCTGGTTAAAAGGCACTTAGAATCCAATTAATACATTTTATTTTTTACATTTTGATTCTTTGTCACTAAATGTCTCTAATGAACACTTTTTAGGGATATTGTGTTACTTATGAAGATTTTTTTCTATTGCCCTCCTTTTGAAGTACGTGAAAGGGTAAGTAAGCACCAACCACTCAGTTTAACTTTTCAACATCTGTCTATGCACAAACACTTAGTAACATTTCTTCAATTAAAATACTGAGAATAAATGAGATTCATGTTTACCACTCCTGGTTGCTATAGAGATGTCTGTAAAAAATGACTGATGTTCACCCACCATTACTGATTTCCATAACTGAGTTCCATAGTTGAGAATCTTATCCTGATTATGGACCAGGTCTCCAGTGTGCGGGTTCCTTCTGGCTGAGAAAACAGGTTTATCTTCCTCGTATTTCAATGTACATTCTCCAAAACACTCACAGATGAATACAAACCTTTTCAACTTCAAAATCCCAAGAAATCCATGATCAATGTGTGATGAATGTCAGTCAGGTAAAGGTAATCTCAGAGGGGTCCAAGGATCTGGAAATGTCAATGCAGGAGTCATCCTGGCCAGCCCTGCACCATGAGAGGTGCCCTCTGGGTTGCAACCCCATGGTATGTTGCTGAGTCTTGCTCGAAGCTGGATGGAGCTGTTACTTACAAGTGTGGACATCAGTCATGCTCTCGCACCTCCTGCAGCGGACATAGCAGCACCAGATGAACTTACACTCACATCTCTCCACGTGCCTGACCACATGGGTGTTGTAGCCTCGGCCACAGCACAGAAGGTTGCAGCCACCTGCGCCCTCTGATGTACGGTTGCATTCTCTGCCTTGTGTCCCTGGGATCCCCAGCTTTTTATCTTCCACACAGTAGTTGGGAGACTTATTAACAAAGAGCAGGTCATCCTTACGGATTGGTATTTTCCTCTGATCTTTTTCTTTCCTGCGCATTTTCCTCTTTATTTTGTCTGATACCTGGATGCTGTTTTCATATTTATCCTTTAACCAATGGCCGATCTTTTCAAAAGAAGACATGGTTTTCCAACATGTTTTCACAGCACAGGAACCAGAAACTCCATGGCAGCGACAGTCTACTGACATCAACTTGGCAACTGCCTGAAACCAACAGTAATTGTGTTCAAATGTTAGAAACATAGTTAATAAATTTCCTGGATCTGTTTCTTCCTATTTAAAAAAAATGATGGTTTTGAACCTAAAGGATCTTTAACAATTGTTTAGGGTTCCAATATTTTGTTTTTAGTTTTGTCCAATTGTCTCAATCTTGCAGAACAAATCCAAGTTGCATTTAAAGTCGTAGGCCAGGCTATTGTTGTTATCAGAGATTATCAGAGATACCAAAGGAAAATTACTTTTATTTCTAATATCCTACTCAAATTCGTGGGGGGATGCTCATGAATGCCTGCATGTTCCTGGTACCATTGCATACCGTGCTATCCACAGTGTGATTCATGGACCAGCAGCCCCAGCATGCCACATGAGAAATGCAGGCACTCAAGTCTCACTCCAGAACTACAGAATCAGAAGCTCCAGTTTAACAAGACCCCATGGTTTTTATGCACATTTAAGTTTGAGAAGCATGGATAGAATAGGTGCCCTCAACTTGCACAGTACATAGAAACATTCACAGGGATGCCACAAATAACCCATGTTCAAACCCTCGAGATTCTGACTTAATTGGTTGGCATGAGCTGCTCAAACGATGTTCATGGCAGCCAGTGATGACACCTATTGGTCCAGTTGAGTCTTGACCAACATCAAAGTTACATTTGTGTAGGGTAGGTAGAGAGAGCATGCTATTCCCTGGTCACAGGCCACATGAGAAACCTTGACTAATCAAGTTAATTTGGTCAAAAGGAGAATGAGTTATAGAGTATGGATGCTTCCAGCAAACTCTTCCTCTTTTCTGGAAAATTAATTCAAAACATATTTCCTATTCTTGGTGGATGGGTAGCACTAATCTAGCAGAGAAAACAGAAAAAGGATAATTTTTATGTAATTTTTCATTTCTAAGTGGGGAATTCCATTTATGGAGAGTGAGGAATTAAATGAGATTACATATATTTGTAATAACCCACAGTCGGGTCCATATTAATGTCTAATGTCTTCTTTTTCTGAAGAAGTTACAGTAAGAGTTAAGATAAAAAGCCTCAGTGGACCTAGTGATGCAAAAACAACAGAGAGGTTTCAGAAGTTTAGGGTTCTAAACTCTTACATGCCAGGCTCGCTAGCATAGCTTCCTTCAATCCCCAGATGATGGCAGAGCAGATTAATAAATCGTCAGCACTAGCTGCAGAGTTGACATTCTGTCAACGTGCTGGGCAAAATGAAAAATGGATCCATCCATTCAATTACTTGGAGATTATGTATGTAATCTCACAAAGAAAGGAAAAACCTCACGGTTTAAATTCCACTTACAGTTCTTATCAAAACTATAAAATGACAAGTGTTTATACTTTGCTAGTTTATACTAAACCCAACACTGACTTATTTACACAATGTCATTTTGTAACAAATGAGCAGTTTTCTGTACTATCTAATGACACAGAATATTTCAAACAACAAATATTTATTTGCAACTTTAAATGAAAACGTGTATTGATTTGTACAATATTTGTTACTTCTTAGTAGTATTTAAAAATAATAAACAGAATAATATTTAAACTCTGTCCATTATAGAATATGGCACATATACTCCTTTTGAAATTATGAAACTGAAAAGCTAATAGAGGTATCTATTTCTTATTAATCCAGGGCAAAATATACCCTCCAGCAATATAAGAGAAATATATAAAGCATGGTACACAGGCATACTTGGTTTAATTTATAACATTTGATATTCACAAAACCCTCAATTCACAATAACACTGCTAAGCAAATAAGTATTCAAATAAATGCAATCTGCCTGTCTTTGTTCAGATTTTAAGTGCCTGAAGGATTTGAGGAAAAGAGCTCAGTCAGTCTTAGGTAATAACAAATTATCCAAGAAAGCCAAAAACCTAAGAAAGTATGTTTATGTGTTTAAGCCTGATCAACATTCCTTATCATCATCACTTAGTGATTTAAAGCTGGCTTTTCCTCTGGATCATGACTGAGGAGCTAACTTGTCCTGTTATTAACCAGTTCAGACATCATGGAAGGAGTTGCCGGTCGGCAAAGCATAGGGGATGGAGTAGATGCTCATCAAATACTTATTGAATAATTAGTCCTGCTCACTCAAGCAGTTTTAATCCATCCTTGGTTGGTAACCTGAACCAGAGGAAGTTAATAAAAATCACCTTCATAAACTACAACAAAAAAAATCACCGCCCCAGGACCAGGGGTGTTAGGACACCTAAGTCTGCCAGTCTATCCACCAATTCTTCCACTCTAGCCATGTCCACGGCAGGATTAGTCCACAAAAATGACAAGCTGCTTCTCAGGTTTGAAGGATAAAAAGAGGCTTTCAAATGCAATTTTCTCAACCACTGAATTTCTATCTGAATTTTGTGACAATTTTCCTACTCTAGAAAACCAATCCTTTTAAACACCTGGAGCTTATAATTAGCCAGTAACAATTTTTTTTAAGTTTTATTCTGTTACTTTTGAATTTTAAGTGGTTCTAACAATAAGTATAACAAATCATATTTTTATCATTTGACATATTTTTCTTAGAATCTACGTGTATAAGTGAACTTTAAAGAGAAGAATTCCAATTACTTGACGTGCAATTTGAATGACTATACCCTCATAATACTTCAAGGGTAGAATTTGACCAAATGTGAATTAAAATAAAGTCATAATCACACTCAGAATTTTATGAAATGCAGAGTTTCAGGGCAGGTAAACACACAGACACCCACACAAGTTTACAGATTTTAGCATTTCTCATAGCACATATTCACAGATTGCTTTGCTTGACTTTGTTTTAAAGGAAGAAATGCTTTGTACCTAGTAGCCAGTTAATGAAGAGATATGTTAAAATTCTAATTTTATAGAAAAATAGACACTTGTCTTACATAAGTTGGTGATTTATGATAAAATATCTTTATACACAACAAAACAATTTTAGAATAACAGCTAAAATTAAAGTGGATAAAGCAAATATATTTAAGGGGATTGTATGAACACTCCAAAAATAAAAAAAAAAGTATATTCTAGATCTTTTTATGTCAGGTTCTTAATTAATGTTAAATAGTTATTCTGAGTTGCAGTGATAGTTTCATTATTTTCTGGTAACGGGAAAAGTAGGAGAACAGCAACCGAATGAGTTGTGTGTGGTTATGAGAAAATTCCTTTCTCTACTCTAGTTGAATTGTTAAGGTTTATAACGATATTAACAGAGGAATGTTTTGTTAACTATTGCAAACAGATGTGCACATTTTGGTGGAACACTTTTAAACCATGGGAGAGCAATTAGGAGGGTGGCATTTAATACACTGTACTCTTCACGTCAGTTTTGGTTTGATCAATTTCTAATGAAGTGAAATAGGAAAGATGTATCATTGGTACTTAAGGTAAAAATAGAAAGAGCTTAAGAAATGGTTTAGGGGCTGATTGTCTCACAATTTAGACTTGGAGGTAAAGCAGCAGGCGGAGATTGTTTTCCAGTAGAGCGCATTATCCAAACTTTACAGGAATGACCAGAAAATTGTTGTGGAACATTTTGTGACTAACATTTCATTTTGTCAATCATCAGATGATCTGTATAAGTTTTTACGAAAACTGCGATGTAAGATTGGATGGGTGTATGTAGGATTCCTACTCCTCTGCCCCATTTTGTCTCTTTTGGTCCAAAAATATATTTGAACCTGCTGAAAAGCGAAACACTTACGTGTTGTTCAACTACTTATAAATATTCCTGAAACAGGTCAATGAAAATTTGGGGCTGGCCCTTCCTACTTTGTTGAGTTACTCATCATAAAACAAATTATGGGGTAGGGAAACTTAAAAGTTTATGAGGTGGACATGGTAAGAATGGAAATATTTTAAGCACACCAAAAGAAATACCCATAAATATTCCAAGTCACATTATTCCCAGAAGTTCTGCCCCTGGAAGACATCACATCATTCTGCTAGCCAATCACTATTCGGCAACATTATTCTTGGAGTTATAACTTTAGGAATGGTGTCAGAAACCAAGTGGGAATCAGAGTATTTAAGGTCAGCGGTTAGAAAATCATCTATCCTGCTCAGAGCACTACTAAGCGCCAGTACCCACATTTCTCTGAACGCTTTCCTACATTTTGAGTTTGAGATTTTGAGACTAGAAAAATCAACTCAATTGAATGCAGACCTTGAACTTCACTCAGACGAGTATCCCCAGTAGATTAAAATCCTAATTGCCAATATTGAAAATTGAGTGGATTGTTCTTACATGTTAGCTAATACCCTGGAAACCTGTTCTGAAGAGGCTTTTTTATTTTGTTTTGTTTTGTTTTTCTTTTGAGGGATTTTTTTTTTTTTTTTTGGCCACCAATGGAAAGAAAAATACAAAATGTTTTGAATTATAATACCTCATGAGAGAAGACCAACAAAAACACTAGTGTAGTACTTTGAAAATAACCAGGTAAATATTTTGTAATATTTTAAGAATCTATTTAGAACAATGTGGAAAAAAAAATTCCATAGGGAGCACTCTGAAATTTGTACAAAAAGTATATATATACATAGGCTGAATTATTTTCTCCCTAGACAGAAAAATAGCAAAAAAAAAAAAAAAAGTAATATGAGGAAATTGATTTTTGCTAACAAGTAGTGGATTAAAATCCGACCTGAATAGCTCTGTTTTAATAAAATCAGAAAAGAAATAAAAGTTTAATACTAACAGTTACAGAAGCAAATATTGCTAATTTAAAAAAAACACACGAGATGAAATAAAATTAAATAGCTGAATAGGTTACTTGTAAAAGTGCATTTTAGAATGATTTAGGGTTTTCCTAAGTTCAGAGACTACTTTATTTGAGAAAACTAATAGCATGAGCTCCTAACTTTTGGTTTTCCAGTTAAAATTTTTTTAATCACTACCAAATTATTTAAAGAAAGGTAAAGAAGATGTGAGGTCTATGTTGACAATAAACTTTCATTTAATTGTTTTTTGTTTTATAATTTGTATCTATTTGATATAACTTGATAGTTTTCTTTAGTTTAACTAAATACATGTATTCTTTTAAACACATGTATTTACATTTTCCATCTTTTATATTATTATGTTAGAAATCACAAATATTCCTTCATTGGATATTTAAATTGAAGCAATACTTCACTCATTCATTTTTTTTAATGTAAAACTTTAAGGGAACGAATACTACATAACTACAGTATTAGGCAAGAGTTATTTTAATGAGGCAAAATAATTTTTAACTTTTTAAACATAAATATGGAAAGCTTATATAACTACTGATTTCTCTGTTTCCTATTTTGCTATTTTGAAATTGATATTCAAATTGACTTGAAATTTTAAATCTGAATATTTAAATGTACTGAGTTTGCGGTTTTTGTATTTTAAACCAGGGCGGTTAAGTAAACTGGCTGGAACTCACAAGTATTCTAAATGAGTCCCATTTATTTATTTGCCAAAAATGTAAAACAAATGCAACATTTATTTTAAATATTCCTAAGAGATACTGCAACTTGCTTTAATTTACTTCAGGAGACTGTGGTAGATTGCAATGACTGTTTTGGGACCTTTATAGGTTATTGTCTATTTACAATAACATGCAATATATGCTGATATTCCTGTCTTAAAAGTTTATTATAATAAAGAAAATACATATTCATAAAAAAGTTACAACCTTTTAGAAAAGTCACTATGAAATGCCAACTAATTCAACTATGTTGTAGAACCCAAACTTTACTGAATCAATATTCAGTAATGTAAATATATGTAATTTAAATTAAGGTACACATATACTCCATTTTAAGAAAACAAAGTAAAAATATCAGAATTCATAAAAGAAGTTAATTAAGTGATTGTTCTTCAAATTTACTTCCCTGCAATCTACTTTTAATATAGCTATATTTTAAAATACCCTAATATTTAAAATAGCTAGAACTTCCTAATACTTATCTGCATTTCATGGTTTTTAAAACTGAACCTACACATCTTTATAATAAAATACCTATTTTCTTTTTTTAAAAAGCTTTGCTTTGCAAAAAATAGTATAGTAGTTGTTTACTTCCCGAGAATGTTTGCTCGAGAAATTAAGAACAAAACTGACAGCATATTTAGGACCATTAGACTGAAAAAAAAAAAGTGGATTTAAAGACATGTAATCTAAATTCAAATTTGGGAAAATAATATTTGATTCAGTACCACTGGAAATGTGGATACCATAAATCCTATTCTGGCTTTGCCAATCAACTACCTAAGGGGATGTAGCCAATAACACAACAAGTACATGTACAACAGTTATTTTATAATTAATGTTTCAGGTATACAAAGTATAAAACCAGTAATACATTGTATTATAAGATTCAGCTCCCATTAGATGCAGAACCTAATGAAATCAGTGTGGCCAAATACACACTCACTAAGGAATATGTTTGCCTGTATATACACACACATATGTGTATATATATTTAAGTGTGTGTGTGCACGTGCATGTGCTGTGTTTAGTGTTTAAATCATTTAGATGAATTCATCCAGAAGGTAATCCTAGTGTTATTTACATAAAGACATTGGATTTTTATTCCATTTTTAATACATACCTGCCTTCCAGCTTCACTGTTATGTAGGTTCATTGTTAACAGTACTTTGCTTTCTTTTCCCGTGGTGTTTCTGATGGGGAAATCCAGGAACTTCCTGCTGAACCACATGCCATACTGCACATCATCAGAACAGCCCCCCCAGTGCCAGCCTTCACTTGCTGAGCCACCATTCTGCAGGGTGGTGTCACAAGAACATTCTGTCATGTTGCCTGCACTGCATGACCTGGTCACAGCGTGCACCAGGCCTGCCGCCATCACAGCATAAATAAATGCTGTCTCCTTGGTACCTAGAAAAAACATAAATTGCTAAATTAGAAAGTCATGTCACTTTCTGTTTATGTTCACTACAAAGCCTCCCACCCATCCTCTTACCAGGCAAGTAATTTTTCAATAGCCCACAAAGGATGCTTTAATGTGTACACACTTAGAAAGAAAGATTTCTATTGTTCCAGTCTTGAAAACAGCAACATTAATTTTCAGTATCCCACTTGAGGGGACTTTCATATTTTGTAATGTCATACATTATCTTCATACCTTAAAACCATATTTAAGCTTAGTGTTTAATAGACAGTAATAGCTCAATAATACATGTCAAATTTAAAGTCCTTTGCATGAATACTGTGAATATAAAATACTCAAAGGAAATCAGAGAAGGAAAGGAAAACATATTTTAAAATGTAAAATATGTTGCATTCACAAAACACAAGCTGAAAAATGTGATGTAATTTTTGTTCAAATAAATAATATGCATCAGAATGCAAATCAAAATTAAGCCAAGATCAAGTTGACTAATAAATAAATGTTACAGTTTACTTTCACACTAAAAACTAGACTTAAAAAAATCCCTGATATTAACATAAAATCGTTAACATTTTACATAATAGAACTCTTACAGTCATAAAGTAAGGAAAAGTAAGAAAATTGAAATGTCACTAGCAAAAAAAATAATTGTTACCAAAAAGCATCCTATAATGAAGCAGTTGTAGTTAGCACTCCTACAGTAGAGTTTGAGCTAAAATCTTTGAAAATTAAAGTTCTATTAAAACATTAAGAAGGTGAACTAGAAGGGACTCAGCAGGCGACATTTTTTTTCTTTTCAGATGTTTAGATTGGAATGGAAACAGTTTCACGCCCGTTGTCCAAGAAACCTTTTCAATAGCTAAAGCTTCTGCATTTCACCAACTGTGAAAAACACTATTTTTTTTCTTTTCTTTCTTCTTCTTCTCCCCCCCCCCCCCCCACCTTCGGGAATCTGGGCTCCTTCGGAAGGGTGCGAGGGCTAAAACTTCTAGGCAGAAAGGCGTTGCTTTGGCAACAGGGCGTGTGGGGACCTGTGGGAAAGGGTCAAAGGTGGAAGGAGAAGGGAATTGAATATGAAAAACGACAATGCATCTTTCAGCGACCCAGTCTTAAAATTCTTTGAATCTGCTGGTGTTCCAGGAAGAATCCTGGCTCCCTGCACCTTTATCCTTACCAAGCCACTACGCACGTGGAAAGAGAACTTTGCTTTATTGCAGCTTCCCCCGCCGCGGGAGTGCGCTGAGGGAGGAAGAGCGAGAAGGAAAGGAAAATAGAGGACTAAGGCAGTGG
This sequence comes from Glaucomys volans, assembly GCA_020662805.1. Classification (NCBI taxonomy): domain Eukaryota; kingdom Metazoa; phylum Chordata; class Mammalia; order Rodentia; family Sciuridae; genus Glaucomys; species Glaucomys volans. Next base: position 77,954 of record JAJEJO010052654.1, read on the forward strand.
TGCTCAGGTTAGCCGCGCATCGGGCTGTCGGGGACAGGCCCTTTAAAATCACCCTGATTCGGTCAACCCGGTGCTCAGAGGAGTCAACAAACGTGGGGCTTCGCTTCACTTAGCCACTTGTCCAGGACTTGGTGCGCAGCGGAGCCGGTTAAATCAAAGCAGATGCGGCTGCAGCATTCCCCGCTGCCGACATCATGTTTCTCCAGCTGGTCACTCACGTAGGAGGGCTCTACGGGGTCCGAGGGGGTCGGCGGGGTAGGAGAGTCAGAATTTTTCTGCAACTGGCGTGGCGCCGCGGGAAGGAGGAAAAGCCGCAGCCCCTAGCGCGCGGCTCGGTACCTGGGGGGTACCCCCTCCTCCAGGATCGCACCTGCACCCGGAGTCTGGCCTCTCTGGCTCTCGGTTCCCTGCACTAAAAGCCTTTTTCAAGATTTCGAGAGCCACGAGACCACTCTAACACTATTTGCTTTATTTGAAGGAACTAACGAGGAGTCGTCGCTTTGTGTTCCCTGCCATTCCCAAGGGTCCTGGACTCACCGCTGTTCAATTCGTAGCCAAAGAGGGGGCTGGTGCCGAGCGGGGCAGCGGCGGCGGCATTGGCGGTGGCGACCATGCAGTTCCATCTCTCGTGTTTGAACTGGCTCCTACACTCCTGAATGCCCAGCCGGGCGCCCTCGCGGATGCTGGGCAGCAGGTAGGGTTTCCTCTTGCACAGCTCCTTCTGGCGGCTGTTCAGTGGCAAGTTGGCGCAGCCCAGCTTCTCCGGAACCCCAAAGGAGGCGATGCCCAACCACCTGTAAGACACGGCCGCCCCTAGCGTAAGCCGCTCCCCTACTCTCCTCCCCAATCCCAGATGTTTTCTTGAAAATTAGGTCACCCGCTCTAGGGTCTCGGCCCCTCCTCTCCTGGCCTCAGTTGAACATTCTCGGGGGTTGGGCACCTCTTTTACCACATAACCCAGGTACCTCTGCGGCCCCCATACTCACATCCAGTTTCCTTGGACTCCGCAGGGGAACAGCGCGAGCAGGGCTGCCCACAGCGCGCACAGGCGGGGCAGGGTCAGGAGTGCCACTCTGTCCATGGCCCCCGCATGGAGTCCCCCAGTCCCGACCACTCCTCTTCTGCCTCACTTCTCCAGAGACCCGCAGGGCCGGAGGTCAGTTCCCAAACACCAAGTTGTACTTTGCCCTCTTGCTCCTTGCGGAGAGCATAAAAAAAAGGTCAACAATGATAAGGGCTCTCTCGAGCCCCCAGACCCCTTGCAGTATGAGAAGGTGGAAGAAGTTGCTTGGGGCCCTCCTGAGCAGAGTGGAGATGTGCTGGAGATGCGAGAGAGTCCCTCACATTCCAAGGTGTGAAACTTATGTTGAAGTCTCTGCGTCTCCATCGCCCCCGGCTTCTCTTCTCATCCCCTCCCCCTGACCGCGCCTGGCTCCTGATTGGCCCAGTAGCGGTCCCGCATCTCATCATCCCGAAACCTCAGGATCCTATTGGCTGACAGTGGGCTCGGCGGGGCACGCTCTGGACCCACGCCTCCTGGAGAGTCTGTCCAGACTGGAGGGGATGTCATAACCTTTCCTCCTGTCTCAGCTTCCTAATCGTTTCGGGATTGATTCAACCCAAAGACTGACAGGGCTCTTCTGTCTTGGCAACCCAGGGTAAAAACGTGGGTTTGATGGAAGACGTTTGCCTTCCACCCACCTCAGCTGCTTCTGGATTACCCTCTGGATCGAGTGGCTGGAAAACCTCTCTGCCTCCCTTTTTTTTCACTTTCTTTTCCTTCAATTCCAAGGAGAATAATCTTTTTGAGTCAGAGTTGGTACCAAACAAGTTGACTGTCCAAACTCCTATTTGAGATCTTAAGAGCCAGGGGACTTTAGCGGTCGAGTAAGATGCTGTCAGTTTTATGATCTTCGCCATTTTTACTTTTCCCTATTTGTCTTGTTTCCTGCACTATCTGTCCCAAGTAAAAATAAAGGGTAATAGATAAGGGTGTGTTCTTATCCCTCTCTTCAGACTCACGTGGGCTCTCTCATGAAAACCTTGGACTAAGCTACACAACGAAAACAACAGCAAAAACCTACTGTGTGTCCTGTCTGGTGGGAAGTTATAAAGGCAAGATTCCTTCTCTCAAGAGTACGAACTAGTCATTCAGAGAAATCTAAAACAAAATAATTTGAGATTTTCAGTAATGAAGAGTATAGAAGTTAGCAGGGTACTCTAGGGTCAAAGGTACAGGTAGTAGAATGTCTTGGCAGGTGATAATTTTGGAAGGTTAGTTAGTCAGTGTTTTGTGGGAAGGAAGGTCTCTGGGACAACTCTGAAGACCAGAGGAACATGATTAACTGTGATATCAGAAAGCTCTCTCACCTACTCAGGCATAAGAAATGCTTCTGAGATGCATCCCTTGCTCCCCAAACATTTCTGAAAGGCTAGTAAACACTGAAGGTGGACATATCAGCTCAGTGGGTACCCCAAAAGAGACTCACTCACATTAAAGGCTTCAATAATCTTTGCTGCTTATTCCTCATTGAAATTCCCCTTCTGTCCCATTCACTCCTTTATCCAATAAACATTTACTCAGTGTACAGCATGTACCAGGTCCTAATGCCACCTTGTAATTTTTTGAGAGTCAAGTTGATGATAGGTTATAGTTACAGATCCAGAAATATTTTGGCTACTGGCTAGTGGCCTCTCTGAAAATCGAGGCCACTACTCCTTCCAGCTCTCATTACTCTGTGAGCTTCCTCAAGGGGGACCATGGTATATTCATTGATGTACCCTTGCCATTGGACCTAATGCATGCCATCCTGGTTTAAGCACAATTTATTGAGTGGATTATCATGATGAGGAACATCTTGAGTAGATACCTAAGTGGCCCAAATGCCAGAACTGGAGAAGTTTCTTTCTTACAAAGAGAATTGAAGGGGGTGAGATCTTTGCATTGCAGGGACTATGTGGAGAACATCAATTCCTCTGGGTGATTTCAGGGCCAGTAGTGGTAAACGTTATAAAGAGGATGTTTATTTTTTTCCATTCAAGAATTCAAAATGAGGTGTAGCTCAGTGGTAAAGCGCTTGACTAGCAGGCATAGGGCCCTGGGTTCAACTCTCAGCACTGCGAAAAGAATTTTCCGTGGTGGGTTACAACACAATGCAATACATGTAGGAAGTATAGTGTGCTACGAACACATATAGATTATTTACTCGAGTCTTGGCCAGAAGGAATAGTCACTTGAATGCTTCTTTCATTGTTACTCTAGGGGCCCAGCATTGTCTGGGCATCTAGATAAAGTCTTTAGAGGACCAAACTATATTTTTCTTAGAATATAAGACCACTAAATCAAACATTTTCAAATCCAAGGCACATTTTCAGGGCCTTAGTGGTCCTGTACCTCTTTTGCATTGTCTAGGGCCTTAGAGGTCATTGTGTCCATACTTCTAAAGCAAAGATGACAAGTTCCTAGGAGTTGACCTAGCTGATTAAGTAGACTTTTTGTTCAATAAACAGACATTTCAGTGCCCATTTTGTGCTAGGCACTGTGAATTCTCATGAATGAGAGCCTGCTGTCCTCCCAGGTTCTTTCTTGCACTTAATTTCTCCCCCACCACTTACCTGTCCTTCTCTCTCCAATGTTCCAACCCCTCGCCTCAACAGTTGATGCTGATTTTATAGATGAGGAATTTAATTTAGGAAGATTAAGAAGTTTACCCAAGCTCACTTAGTTAGTAAGTAGTAGAATCAAATATCTCATTTTAGAGGCCCTGCTCTGTCTACCACAACATACTACTACACAACCTAAGTCAAAACCACAATTTTTTTTTTTCTACCAAATCCCAGATCCCTAAGACTCAGGATTCAAATTTCTCATTGTGTTCCATGGTTCCTTACATCAAAGTCCACAGTTATCTCTGTTGAAAAAGTTCTGTTTTCTGAAGATAAACAAAACCCATAATAAGTAGGTACCCTGAGGAGGTTTCTGTGAAGTGGGTCCCTTGGAGGCAGGTGGCAGTCTGCATGAATGCCTTTCCATTTTCCCTCTCTCTGCTGTCTGTGGCTTTTGTGGACTGGGAGGAGCCATGGAAAGAGCACAGGGCTGGGTTGGGTGACTGCAGCTCTGGTTAGCAGGTAATAGATAATCTTGGGTAAATTATTTCTACTTTGAGCCTTGGTTTTCTTGTCTGTAGAATTATCAAAAGCTCTCTTTCAGATATGAATCTCTTTGGAGTTCTCACAGAACAGGAGTTGGGAGGGTGGTATGTGTGGTTGCATGTGTGGGGGCAAAAGGGGAAGTGCATTGCCAGAGGATTCCAGGAGCATAAAACCCTAGCCTATGTTGGGCATGTCTGCCTGAGAGATGGGTGGGTTCCCAGAGGAGCACAGGTTAGAGTGTTTTGGTCCCCATCTTGTATCTTCAGCTCCATGTGTGCTTTTGGATTTCAATGAAAATGAATTATTTTAATTGCAGAAATCTTTTTAAAGGGTCAAATTATAATGTTATAATCTTGTCAGATCATATGAAATTTAGTTTGGAAAATAAAGGATGTGACAGATTTTTTTTTATCTTGGAATATGAAATTGAGAAGCTCTGATTTATATCTACTCATACAAAGTAGTTCATCTCAGCTCAGCAGGGAGCATGATGCTATTCAGACTGGAGGAGTAAAGGAAAAGGTGGTTAAATGTAAACATACACTCATCTCTAGATTTCAAATTGTTTATTTCTTTAGCCACAAGTAGAAGCTTCATTTCCTATTTAATGGGTTTAGTTTTATAATTTGGAGGAAGGACAAAATATTAACTGAATAATAGAATATTATCTGATGTTTAACTGTGCTAGGCAAGCTTTCTAAGCTTGAGATGTTGATGTTTATAAATTTTTTTAAAAGACCTTGCCATTCATTGTTCAAGAATGGGAGTTAATTTTATGTCATCTCATGATCTGAGTTCAGCTACCCAAAATTTGATTTATGCTATTAAGAATAGCACTGTATAACTCCAGGTTTCTATGGATTATTGAAGCATCTCTAATTTCTTGATCCCATGAGGAGGAAATATGCTTGAATTTGTTTCCTAGCAGGGAGGAAAGTGTTTTGAGTTATCCTCTGGGAAGAGGATTTAAGAAAGGAAGAGCCAGATTTCAAGCATATTCATTTCACAAGAAGAAACTCTCTAGAGAGACTGTGAATCTGTGACTGTGGTCATCTCTGACCGGCTGAGGCAACTGAACCAGATAAGTAGCTAGCTGGCAATAAATCCCAGCTCCCACCAAAGATGGTTGTAGATTACTAGTTGTAGGAGCCAGGGAGCCTGTTCCTTCTGGGAGTTTTCTCTCAGCCCCTGGGAAACTCAGCAAAAAGTCTTCCTGGGCAGATATGCCTTGGACTGTGCCTCTGGCAACCCATCAGAGGACGAGACTTCTAAGGGCCCTGTTGTAAGAATTTCTGCTACAGATCACAGAGACTTATGCACTGGAAACTGATACCAGCAGCACCCCAGCTGGTCTTAACTCCTATGATAGAACAGAAGACCAGAGGTGACTTTTTACATAACTGGGTCCCCATCCATTCTATTTTAAATTCCACCTGGATGCTGCAAGTATGAAACAGAGCACAGGCATTTGATCACTGGCCCTCAGGGGAGGGGGAGGTGGAGAACAGCATTCTGGATGTCCTGCAGTTCTTTAGTAGCCTGAAAAGCCCATAGGAATGACAGACTCCGGGGAGCAGAAGAGACATCTGCTATAGAAGTTCCCAAAACTATAGAAGTTGAAAGTTTTTATTTACTTGTCCTAGAATTTAAGGCTGAAGAAACCTCATCAAGCCCCAATACAAAGTGACTTTTCCCATGACTAACATCTCTCTGCCACCTTACTTAAAAGAAAAAAAAAATTGAAGTTGAAAAAAAATCCCAATATCTAGTGTAAAAAAGGGGCTCATCTCTAGCTGCATTTGTAGGCATTATGCAGTCTTCTTGGAATGAGGGAACAAAAATGATCATAATCCTCACAAACAAGAGTGACTACTGTTATTCAGGGGACACAGGTAAGCAAAACACAGAGAACTGAAACACACAGAGAATGTCCTTTTTTGAATATGCCCTTAGATAAATTCTTTTGTTTTTCAAAATGAGGCAACTTTACCAATTCATGAATTATTATTGGTTTTTAAAACATTATCAAGAAAACTTCAAAAATCTGGTGTTGGGGCTGGGGCTGTAGCTCAGTGGTACAACGCTTGCCTCACATGTGCGAGGCACTGGGTTCCGATTCTCAGCACTACATAAAAATAAATAAATAAAGATATTGTGTCCTTATACAACTAAAAACATATTTTAAAAAATCTGGTGTTTACATGTTTTAGAGTAGAATTTCCTCCAAAATACTACTGGGCCACCTTCAGTGAAAAAAAACAAAAAACAAAAAACAAATTGCTCTTGGAGGTGTTTTACTAACATAGAATAATCAAAACTTCAACTGAAAAGTCATTTCAAATTGACTATATTTTATTCTGTGGATTTGCATAATTAAACTTAATGTTGTAATGTCACAAATATCCTGTAGGCAACTGACATCATTCAAAAATGAGCTAATGCAGACACTGCTTTTGTGTTCAAGGTGGCTGTTGGCACCTTTAACCGTTGGTTACTGTCCTTATTGGGAGTAGGGAGAAAGTTAAACTGGAGTTTAAGTCTGGCCAAGTACAAAATGACATTTGATGTTTACTCCTGTCTGTCTTTACACTGAGGTGAATCACATTGAAACTCGACCTTAACATTTTTATTTGCCAAACTGAAATCTTTCTTTTTTCTTATTTTGTATTTATTCATACAGCACTTTAAAATGCTTTGGCATGACTTCTAAAATTCTGCATACGGGATTTGTCTATAGCATTCATTTCTGATTAAATTTACTCTATTTCCTTATACTCATTCTCTCTAGGCAGCTCAATTTCTTTTTTCCTGCTCTGTAAATAGGGCCTGAATATTTATGTTTCAATTTCTTGAGAGGTTTCCAGGCCTAGAACTTTCTCTTCTTCTCCTTTCTTATCCAAACTCTTCCTACCAATTTCCAGTTCATAGCACTTTAGGAGTTAGCTGTATTTATATCTCTCTGCCCAATTCCTATATCACCTTAGCTCCCTACTACAAAATCTGTCACTAAATTTACTTTTACTTTATAATACTCTATTATGCCTTGATTTCCAATCACCAATTAGATTATAAATATCTTTAAATCAAGGAGTACAGGTGGTCTTTTTGCCTTGCCAATCACCACCATGGGCTGAATACATAGTAGACATTCAATAAACATTGTATGGTTGTTGCTTTGGCAGACAGGAATCTCTCACAAGAGCAGTGGAATCCAGAAACAATTATATTGACAGCTGTCAGCATTGACATAATCTATTAATTTGCCACTTTTTTTTTTTTTGAACTGGGGATTGAACTCAAGGGCACTCTACCACTGAGTCACACCCCCAGACCTATTCTGTGTTTTATTTAGAGATAGGGTCTCACTGAGTTGCTTAGCACCTCACTTTAGCTGAGGCTGTCTTTGAATTTGTGATCCTCCTGTCTCAGCCTCCCGAACTGTTGGGATTACAGGTGTGCGCACCACAGCCAGCACCACTTTTCAATGGAAAATTTGCCATGTTTTCAATCTACTACAGTGCATTATATGTGCCATATGATTTGCACAAATTTCAAGGAGACCACCAGATGGCTATGTCTAGAGTATTCACAGCTTCAGTTTCTGCTAGTGTTAAATTCAGTAAATAAACTGATACTCTTAAATCTTCCTGACAAATCTGTAGCCATGCCTGTGCCCTTTCCAGGTAAGTTTGTTGAGCTAGGCTAATAGCTCAAACTCTTACTGGAGTTTTCCCCAGAGAAAGCTTGTATTTGAGAAGGCAAGTGTGCAGAGCCCAGGAGGTTTATGAGGGTTCAGAGACATAAACACAAACTGTATGGTAGGTGTGAGGTGTGTTCCAACTGCAGTCCTCTCACCTTCTGTTAATGATTACCGGGAGGGAGGCATCAATACAAAAACAGCCAGCTCGAGGGCTCTCAAGTTTGCAATCTGATGAAGTCTTCTGGTGCCAGACCAACTTTTGGGGTTGTCACATGGCTTAGTGCAGCAGCTTCCAAAATGGGCTGAAAAACCACAATTTTGATATACTGGGCTGGATGCCAGAACAGAGTCGGAGTCCAGCCGACTGAGTAAAAGATTCCAGTTGCTACTTTAGCACCAGCGTATTGTCTGAAATCCCCAGGGCACACCCATGAAACCAGCACCAGACAAATACAGTGGAGCCACTTTTTAATGCTGTTTTGGGGAGTGAACTAATATTTGCCTTATAGGTTAACTGAGTTATGGCAGGCTTCAGCTGGAAGGAGTTTCCCTTCAGGAACCGATTTGGCCCTCAGCATATCTTAATCTTATAGTAATTGTTGGCAGTCCAGGGTGGGGTTCAGTACTGGAATCTTACCCTCCATACTCCACCCTTCTCCTTGCCCCAGGGGTTCTGATGAATAAAGCATGCACAGAAAGAACGGAACCGGTTTGGGCAAACTATCAGCTTTGTCAAGTAAAAAGTTTTCTAGTGGTGCTAGACCATGCAAATTGAAGTTTCCTATTCCTTCCCCTTGAACTGAAGACAGGGAGGCTGACAAGGTAAAGCTGATCCAGTATATTCACCTAGGATTAATAGTCATAACATTTTCTGACCAAACAGCATCTCTTATAATTACCTTAATTCTAATACTACAGAAGAACTAGGAAGAGACAACAAGAAGCGGAAAGGAGAGCTTGCTCTATTTTAGGACGTTGGGGTATAGGAAGGAGGAAGATGGAATCAGTCTTACTTTTGAGGAAACTACTGGTGATAAGTACCTGTTAACTGACCACCCTTTTTCCAAGGGGAAGAGGTGGGAAATGAGGCACAGATTCCTCACCATATAAGGAGGAAATGAGAATACAGAAATGCCAAAGGAAATCTTCACTTCCTTGGCAGAGATCGGAAGTTAGTCTGATCTGTTACCTACTATAAAATACAGTGTCACAGACCCTCAAAATAGGCAGGCAGATTAAGAAACTTTGGGATGCTGAAGGCAGGAGAACTATGGTGCAAATTCTCCAGACCATATTCAGAGAAAAGACAAGTTATACAATGATAATTAGCAGCAATGTAGAGAGTAGTTGGTACAGGGCCCATCAGTGACCACTCCATACCATCCACTTCTGCAACTAGAAGTCATGGCGCGACAGAATGATGTTCTTATTATCAACCATTCTCAACTGTTCAAGTTAACCCAGGGAACAGGGAAGATGATTTCACCAAAACTCATCACATCCCTAAATCACACTTTACCTTTTTAACCTTAGGACACTTTATTTGTTTTCCTGTTTGCAGTTTCCGTTGGTAACATTAACATTAATTCATGATTCCTCATGTCTAGTCATCTCAGGCAAGTGACCCAGATCATATCATGTGGCCTAATCAATATAAGGTTGAAAAGCTGGATGAGGTTAAATCACAAAATAGATAATCAACATGTATTTTAAAATCAGTATGTTAAACTTGAGAAATACAACACTGATACATGCAGATGATTATAAAAAGCTTAAGGAAGCACTTTAATTCACTTAATAGCTACAATTATTTGTTGAGAGATTGCATTAATTTTCAGACTAGATAAGACATGTTATAGCTTCTAGTGATTACGTATAAAGAAATATGCTATATTTTAGGATAATTTAAGTTATTTGATAACATGAAGGAGGGTTATTTTTGGTAATTGCTTCATTTAAGGTGTGTCTTGCTTGGAATTCAAAATGAACAAATACAGGAATTGAGAATTATAAATATATTTCACAGCTGGAAAGTAACCCAGAAGAACCACTTAGATCAAGCTTATCCAGGGTTGTTTGTCTTTTGGGTTTAGTTTTATGCAGTAACTTTCAACGAGTCTTCAAGTCTTTCTGTGACTCCTTTTCTTATATTAAAACTGTGCTATTCAGAAGTCTAATCAAAGGCATCTAGTGAATAAATAAAACTTTGTAGAACTTAAATAAAGTGATATTCACATTAAAATTCCAATATGAATCAAACAATTCTGTAAATCATGTAATGAAAATAAGTTTCCCACTTCTCCACTGACCATTTGCCCTTCCTGAGAAGTAATAGCTTCCAGTTCTTTCAGCTGACTTTTTTGGTATTTTTCTTCAATTTGTTGAATATAATATTTATACAGTTACTTCTTTTTTTCTTTGAGGCAGAAATAATCTATCCAGATTAGTCTCCAATTCAAAAATCCTCCTGTCTCAGTTCCTGAGTAGTTTTAACTGTAGGTACACATCACTATAGCTGGCTTAATACAGTTCCTTTTAATTTTTAAAATCTGAGGCATCACCTGGTACTTTCCTTCCTCACCCTGAACATTTGTGCCTTCTTATCTTTTGTATTCCCAGGACAGAAATCTCAAAATTGTGGTTAGAGTAATGGTAAACTTTTATATTATTATGACATTTGATGCTGTTCATGCTAAACCACATATTATACTACAATTGCTTTTCTTTTCCTTCCTTGCCTTTCCCTCCATTTGCTTGCTTTTCTTTTTTATTTTATTGTAAATTGACAACTTTATTTATATATATTTAAGGGCACAAAGTGATGCTATGATACATGTATACAATGTGGAATGACTAAATCAAGCTAATTAATACATGTATTACTTCAAATGCTTTTTTTTGGAGTATAAATATTTGAAATTGACTCTCAGCAATTTTGAAATACACAATACACTTTTAACTGTAGTCACCATGCTACACAGTCGATCTCACAAAAGCTCATTCCTCCTGTCTAACCAACACTTTGTACCCCTTCATCAATATCCTATTTATCCCACTGCCCTGCCTCTGGTATCCAGTTTTTAATTCATCATCAGATGAATTGGAAGTGCTTATCAATTTCATCTTTTTGATACAGTATGTCTCTCAATGTCCCCTGACCTGTTTCAATCAGGAATAATTGCTTTCACATCTGATGCCCAACTGTTCTGGGACATTCTTCATCTTCATCCCAGAGGATGTTTTTATTATTTCTGTGTAGAAACTTCATTTTCTCAATCTTGTATATTCTCATTTTTGGTTTATTCTCTAGTTCTTAGGGAGTATACAGTCCCTTAGCTTTCTGGAAAAGTATATAAGAAATAAGTTTTATATGAATTTTTGTCTTTCTCTGATAGTTTGGCTAGTTATTGAATCGTATGGCAGCAATAATTTATTTTCAGAATGCCAAAGACATTTTCCCCCCATTTTCTAGCTTTCATTGTTACTACTGAAAGATTGGAAGATTCCTCAATTATATATAATCATATGTACCTGGACTCTATATGTGAACTTTTTATCCCCATGATTTTTTTGGAATCATCTGTTTCTTTGTAATGTTTGGAAATTTCATTATGATTTGGCTAGATTAGTTATATCTTCACCAGTTTTGTAGACACATAGTAGGTCATCTCAATATGAAAAACCCTGTTTTACTTGTAGAAAACACATTTTCAAATTATTTCATTTATTTCCTTTCTTCCATTTTCTTTCTCCTTCATGGAATTTCTATTTTGTGAATGTTGGATCAACTTCCTGATTTTTTTAAGTTGTATAATTATTCTGTATTATTTTCCATATAATTTTGTTTTCTTTTTTTCTAATTTCTGTGAGATTTTTCTCCATTACATCTTTAGTAGTTTCTATTCAGTTTTGCATTTCTGCTAATATATGTGGGTATATGTGAATATGTGTATGAATATGTATGGGTGACTTTTAAGAGTTTTTTTATGTTCTCTGAATGTTCCTTTATAAAATAAAATGAACCAATTTCTTTTTCTAAATACACACTCACACACACACACACACACACACACACACACACACTTTCATGGGAGCATCCTATTACTCCCCTGAAATTATTTAATGACTTCAAATAACTGGAAACCAGAAGTCTACAATGGGTCAGCAAGACTGGATTTCTTATGGAGACTTGGAGAGAATGTTTCCTTCCCTTTTCCAGTTTCTAAAGGGGCCTATGCTCCATACCATGTAGTCTCTTCTTCATTTTACTCTGACCTCTGCTTCTGTTGTCACATGTCCTTCTCTGGCTCGGACCCTTCTGTCTCCTTTAAAGGATCCTTGTGGTGAGATTGACATTACATTGATAATCTAGAAAATCTCTTATTTCAGGCTCCTCAATCTAATCAAATTTGTAAAGACCTGTTTGTCTAGTAAGCTAACAGATTCATGGATTCCAGGGATTACGACATTGTAGTGGGTTAAGTGGTACCCTTTCAAAAGATATATTCACACCCTAATACCCAGTACCTGTAGATATGATCTTATTTGATAAGAGGGTCTTTGTGGATGAAAATAAGAATCTTAAGATGAGATCATCCTGAATTATTAGGTGGACCCTACATCCAATAAAATTGTCCTTATGGAGGATAGAACATAAGACTTAGGCTCAGAGGAGGAGGTGGCCATGTGAAGATGGGAAGAGATTGGAGTGATGGCAAAATGAGCATCTGAAACCACTAGAAATTAGAAGAGGCAAAGAATTATCCTCCCCTAGAGCCTGCAAGGAAGTATAGACCAGATGGCATTTTGATTCCAGACTTTTTGGCCTATAGTACGGGGTGACAATACATTTCTGTTGTTTAAACCATTCTGCTTATGGTACTTTATTAAGGTAGCCCTAGGAAACTAATTTAGGCATGGCCATGTTTGGGGAAGGAAGAATTATTCTGTCTAACATATCAATGATTTTTTTTTTTAAGTTTTCTTTCCTTTGGTTCTTCCAAGTTCCTTTTTTTTCTATTTGTTTTGTCTCTACCTATCTTTTTAGAAACTTGCCTCAGATGTCTCATAATACTTTCTTGTTGATTATAATTTGAGTGGAGCACTTAGCCAATCGGAAGCTCTGAACATGTGGGTGGTTCTTATTGACTTTGGGTTTTATTTTACTGTGACTTTGATGAGTCATTTTATTGGCGAATCTTCAATGTCAGTATATTTATGTCTTGTCTCTTAGGCTGGTCAGTTTCCACAGAAGCACATTCCAGTCTCCCGCCTTGATAATATTGACTAGTGTTCTTCAGTATAGAAGGATTTGAGAGGTCTTACATTGCTATCTAAATTTTTATTAAGTATGTCCTCTGCACCCTCACTTTTGGTGTTCCTCCACCTGCCCAAACTCTCAGACTCTTACCTTCTTTAAAGAGTAGAACTACTGCCTTCCTCTAGGGATGGGACACCTGTTAAGCTCTCTCTAATATGGAAATGATTTGGGATCTAACTGCTTCCTTTACTTTCAGCTGACTTTTTTACTTATATCCCTACTTTTAATTTGATTACAGGGATTGTGCTATTCCCAATTCCTAACACTTGGAATTTCTGTGGTGTCACACAGACTGATTTTTTACCTTTCCTATTGGCTTAGGATTCTACTTACTTGGGTCTGATAATTCAGTCATCAGTTATCTCCTTTCTAGTTTTCAAAGTTGTATTGTGCTTCCTTGCTTGTTCTTTTGTTGTTTGGATATACATTCTTTAAAAAAATTAATTTACTATAGTTATAATAGATTTTTGGAAGAGAAAATAAATATTCCTGTTCTATACATCACCTTTAACCAGAAATTCCATAATAAAGACATATTTCATAGATATAATATCATTACAGATTAGGTTCAGGAAATCTTACGTTGTTTTTATATTTTTAAACTTTTTTATTATTTTTCCTATAGAATCTGATTTTTAAAATATCTTGATTATTCATGAAGAGTTTAAATTGAATTAATACTTATTCAATGTACAAAGAATAAGAAATTTTTACAGGCAAAAAGAAAACTCACTTGTAATCCCATGACCAGGATAGTGTATATTTACATATTAGTGTGTGTTCATTTGATTTTTGTCCTTGCATATGTGTATTTTATACAAAAACGTCATATTACAATATTGATTTAATAATTTTTTTTCATTTAAAATACCAAAATAAGATTTTTTTCAGTTGTGAAGATTTTATTTAATTTTCTCAAGTCGATTAGCAGATGAGTGTAATACTTTGGAAATTCTTTGTGGAAACACTTTGAACTGAGCCATACTTTGTAAACCACTCATTATCTCTCTACCAGAGGTATTTAGGCCTCAGCAAGAATCCAACAAATAAAATTCAATCTTTTCATTGATTATGAACATTTATTTAGCAAATATTTTATAGTGATTTGCTGCATAATGACATTTTTTTTCACCAATGGGCTACGTATACCCCACAGCTTAGCTGTGTAGTAAGCTGTACTATCTAGGTTTGTGTAAGTACACCCACGATGTTCATACGGTGATAAAATTGCCTAATGACATGTTTCTGAGAACATATCCCTGTTGTTAAGCAGCACATGCCCATATCTCTGTTACGTCTTGTAGTAGAACTGTTTCCCTTAGTTAAAAGTCCTTAGAACACCCACCTAATCTGGCAAGGGAGTGCTCATTCACAGAAACTTTGCACTTTCCTATAGCTGCATTTTAATCATTTACTCTAACACCATGTAGACAGTTTGACTGTGTAGCAACTTCAGCCATTGTCATCTCAGTAGCACAGAGTGCCCAGATAGTCTGATGGTTTGAAACCAGGAATACAGGTAGACAGGGACAATGATCAAGGAACATATGTGTAGTGTGTAACACTGGGAACCATTTGGTCTTGTCAAGATCACTGCATGAGGGCCATGGTCAGGCCAGACTTGGGAAGTGCCTTGATGTCACATATCTGAATGCTTCCCATAGCAGTTGGTATTTGGTTTGAATGTTCAGTCAGAGTAAGTCTAGTAGTTGTATAAACTCTGGTGCATCACAGATAGCTGACTTGACAGTTCCAATGCTTCAGATCATGGTTGTTGAACATAGATGCTACTTTAGATGTGTATTGACAATTAAGAAATCTGGAAGTTAATTTTCAGATGTTAATTTTGGGATCCAGACTGATAATCTTCAGTGTAAAGCAATTGGGACAGTCTCTTCCGGAGTGTTGAGCAAT
Source organism: Glaucomys volans (assembly GCA_020662805.1). Classification (NCBI taxonomy): domain Eukaryota; kingdom Metazoa; phylum Chordata; class Mammalia; order Rodentia; family Sciuridae; genus Glaucomys; species Glaucomys volans. The sequence continues at coordinate 93,040 of JAJEJO010052654.1, forward strand.
GAGCATCCTTGTACTGAAAATTCACTGAAATAGTTTAGTGATTTATACAGTTAGGTTTATATACTGGGAAACTTAAGTCAGTACAAAGGACAGCTTTCATTACTGGGAGATGGGATGAACACAATAAGCAAATGAGTTACAATAGACTTATTTCTGATGCAAGAAAGCTCATGATTCTAAGGACTAAACTAAGAATTACTCCTTTTCAAAAGACAGTTTCAAAAGTACCACTAATCAGATTAGTGTGTATAAACAAGCATCTATTTGCCTTTTGTGACTGCCATTATCCTCTCCCTGATTATGAGCATCTTTGCATTCTCTTAGCACCGCAGTTACTTCATGTCTGTAAAACCAAATGCACATCTGGATAATTAAAAGTTTAGCTTTCAGTCAGAGGCTGTGACCCTTCACTGCCTATTTTGCCATAGCCTCTAAGAGCTACTTGCTGAATTTGTGGATAAATTCTAGATCCTTCTGTCTGACTGGTAATTGTGACCACAGCCCATCATTTTTTTAGGGTTTTTAAAACCTCTGCTTCATTCTCCTTTTACTTCCTATCGCTCTTGTTTCTTACCTTTCTTTAGCTTATTATCTTCTGTCATCTCCTTCTTTTTCTTTTGACTTTTTGTAGCCTGATGGACAAAACTGACTATCTTCTCAATTGGGGTTTTAGAGTAAAATCAATAAATACATTAAAACTTTCAAATAAATCAATAAATACATTATCAATAAATACATTAATACATAATCAATTACACACATAATCAATACATTACATACATAATTACAACATAATCAATACATTAATACATAATCAATAAATACATTAAAAAATTCCTCTGGAAACATAAGAATAGGAGCTTTAAGTTTTTGAATCCCATTCCTCAAAAGAAGTTTGGCAGTGAATATTTTGGAGTGAACCATATGAATAAGTACAGCAAAATGGGGCAGACTGTCAGGTAATAGTTCACTTTTAATTTGCATGAAAGAGGATAGAAACTTTTGCAGTTTATCCTCAGGTCACTGAACTACCTTACCTCTCTGGAGGTCAGAGACAACGGGCATATAGAGTCAAATGTTTTAAATCCTTTAAAAAATTGCTTGTTACTATATAAATCTTTAATGTTTCTAATTTTCCAGTGACTTCTTCAGGAAAACAATCTTTACATTTCTTCCTACCCATGCACTTCTTAGAAGCTTGACTAACATGTTCTCATATGAATGATCTGTAATAGTTTGTTTAGGTGAGCACAGTTGTTGCTATACACACATTTGAATAACTCCTTCTAGCAGAGAAAATCACCTAAATGGGGCCATGAGAGTGAATGAAAGATGGAGGACATTTAGGCCACCAGAGCAGGCACATTGAACCTGGCAAATATTGAGAAAGTTGGCATCTCTGCTTTATTATGCTGAGTTGCAAATTTTTTTCTTTTTTTTTTTTTTTGGTACTGGGGATTGAACCCAGGGACACTCAACCACTGAGCCACTCATAGCCCTATTTTATATTTTATTTAGAGACAGGGTCTCACTGAGTTGCTTAGGGCCTTGCTAAGTTGCTGAGGCTGGCTTTGAACTCGTGATCCTCCTGCCTCAGCCTCCCAAGTGCTGGGATTACAGGCATGTGCCACCGCACCCAGCTGAGTTGCAAATTTTATTTGCTTTCTCTAAGTATGATGGATATAAGAGATGGATATAAGCTTTTTCATTTTTAATAATTTCAATAATTAAGCAGCAACAGTTAGTAATTGTTTTAGTTTAAATATGACGTGTCTGTAAAAGGCTCATGTGTGAGACAATGTAAGAAAACTTAGAGGTGAAATGATCCCTAATAGGGATCAAATGGGCAGTGACCATAGGTAGGGAGAGGCTGGAGGAGGTGGATGATTGTGGGCATGCCACACGTTCCACCATGATATTCTTCCATACCTTGAGCCAAGAGCAATGAAGTTGGCCTTCTATGGACTGAGACCTCTGAAACCCTGAGCCCCAAATATACTTTGTCTCCTACAAAGTTGTTCTTTTCAGGTTTTTTGGTCACAGCAATGAAAAAGCTGAAACAACAATGTTTCACATCCTTGGCAACTAGTCTGTTCTTAGATTCAGTGTAACAAAGGAGAACCTTGCTTTAGGGATCAGTGTAAAACAGCCAATGGAGAGATAGAGGGGGCAAGAAAAGCTGTGTTTATTAGTTTTTCTGACTGAAGTGCTGAAGTGGTGGAATGCAAAATGACAGGTAATAGGTATAACCCAATTAGGTCATCTGTGGAATCTTGAGTTCTCCAGATAAATGATTAGCATCTCTTTAGCAATTCTTCAGAACTGCTGTATGCCAAGTCCATCACTCAGCTGTAAGTGATTTTAAAGTTCAGCCTTCAGAATGAACTTGGCAAAGTGTGGCCTTTTGTCACAATGGTCCATTGGCAGCCAATGATCCTTTGCTTCTCAGTTTCCTCTTATCCCCCAGAGGAATCCTTTTCCCAAAAGGGTTCACTTCAAAATTATGTCCTGTCCCTCTTATTTACTGAGTGCATCAAATTTAGCCAAAACTTGGGAGAAAAACAATGTCATTAAATTTAGTCACACTACAAATGTCTCAATGACCCCATTCTGAAGGCTAAATGATTCCACTAATTGAAAGGATTTCGAATGGTAGAATCTAATGAAATAAAAAATTGTGAGTATAGTGTGGAGCCATTTGGTAACAAAGCAAGGAAGCTATCCTTTCCTCTGAATCCTAGACATAGCTGTGTGTGAAAATATCAGTATGATTCTCATGCTCTGAGTTCTCTTTATACTTCCCAGATTCATATTTATAATGCTACTTACAAAATTAAATTGCTGAACAACATATCTCCCATCTTGTTTTAGGAATAAATAGGCAAAGAAATCTTTTAACAGTTAATCTACTGTAGAAAAAAAAATTATAGAATTGGTGAATGTAAAAGATGCAAGTATCTATTTGAAGTTCACCAGAAACAGATGTCTCCTTACCTATGCTTTTTTGGTGATAATGTGATCTTTCTACCTAGAGCTTTTAGTTCTATAATTAAATACAGTTGCATTGTTAATGTGCTGTTGACATTAACTTGTATCTTATATATACAAGACTGGGAATACACATATGTTAACTTGAAACAGCTGTTTGCAAAATTATTACAATATGGTCAGTACTTCTTTAAACCATTATGTCCTTCTATTTAAACATGATTTGCATCTGTAAGTACTTATTATGTATAAAATTAAAGGAAAATTTATGACATTAAAATGAATTTTGATGCTACATTAATATTGCATTTGACAATAATATGTTACAAAAAGAAAGCTAGTAGAAATATTTCTCTAGATCAGAAGCCATGCCCCATTGATATGCATGCCAGAAGGTCAGGGTCTGTATGGACATCTTTCCACAGGCTCCAGTCATCTGATAGTTCAGAAGGGGGCTATCAGTGCAGCTTCTCTCCTGTCTCCTCTAATCTTGGTATGGAAACAGTAGAACCTTTGGGATAAGTTATGTGATGTCCCCTCGTTCTTCCAACAACCTCATTTCTGGCTAGTTGATACCTGAATTTACATAATTACAATGTCTTACTTTGCCCCCTCTTAAAATTTCAGTATCTTTGTGTGAACAAGTTGAAATACGAGGACTGATCATTCATTTAGACCTGAGCGTGACTTCATCAAACCCTTTCCAGTTTTGATGGAGGTAGGATGGAGAGATAAACAATGAGTGGGTATTGAACAAAGAGACTGCCTCAGATGGCCTTAGACCTGCAAGAACTGCAAGACTTTGGGCCTACCAGCATCCCGAGCTCCTAACATACTCCCCACCTGGACTAGGCAGGGAACTTCATCTGCTCACATCTTCCATAACTATCTCTTTAGCGCCCTACTTCAGTCCTTAGGGCACAGAGGGAGCTAACAATTGGTACTTGCTGAGGAGATTTTTTTAAAAGATGATGCTATTTCCAACATAATGCTTTGTCAAAGACTTTTAGCAAGTTCTATTTTGAACATAATTTCCAACCCCAGGAAATGCTGGAGGTTGTTAGAGAAAATTTTTTAATTTTATAAAAATTCATTGAGCATCTTTCCTTTGCTAGGCAACTTATTACTAACAAGAATGCAAAGATTAAAACATAGTAATACTCAGTGAAAGAAGCTGCCCACAAAAACAATGTATTGTAGGATTCTATTTATATGAAACCTCCAGGATAAGTAAAAATCTATCAGAAAAGAAAGAAAGTTAATCAGTGCTTGCCTAAGTTTGGGAGATGGGGGGAGGGGGATGGTGGAAAGTGAGTACTATGTTTCTTTTGGGGGTGATAAAAACATTCTAAAGTTAGATTTTCATGATGCTTGAAATGATGTGCCAAATATTTTTTAAAACACGAACTGAACACTTTAAAAGAGTAAACATTATGCTGGGTAAATTATATCTCAATAAAGCAATGAAAAGATAAATAATGAACACAACCAAATGAGCAAAACCTTAATCCCTTCCTCATGGAGCTTACATTCTTTAGAAAAAGATAAAGACTGAACTAGGCATGAGCAGAGAGTGCTAAGGGAACACCAAGAGAGGCCATGTGGATCAGTGTTTGGAGATCAGAGGTGATGGCAACGTAAGCTGAGAAGTAAGGAGCAGAGAAAAGAACCTGAAAGAACAGTATTTACTGAGCACCTCCTCTGTGTCAAACTCTGTTCCATAGAAAGATGAACGGAGCAAGCCCAAGCCTTGAGAAGTTCAGCTGCAGTGGGACAGAATATACTGAAGCAATTAGAGATAATAATGTAGTCACAGTGCCACGGTCAAGGTAGACACAGGGACATGGAAGTCAAATAAATCTAGTCAATGGGGTGGAGCCTAATAAAAAAGTAGACTCCGAAAGGGAAGGAAGTTATGTTTTCAACACGCTAAGAACCTTGCACCCAGGGAAGCTCTCTGCCACAGCATACAGGGTTCAACTTCACAGCTGCTGCCATCTCACCCCTCATCTATCCATCTCAGCTCTGCCAGTGGGAAAGCATGACAGGGTCAGAGGCCCAGGGGGAAGTTGTGAGGTAAAAAAGATGGTGAAGAGACAGAGAACATGGCAGAGTTCTCTTCCAAGAGTGACTCCAACCCAAGAGAGCTCTATTGGTCTGTTTATTTTCAGAAGGGCACAAAGGTGCCCAGCTCTTTCTCTCTTTCCTTAAGTTCTCCTTGGTTTTCAAAAGTTGCAGCCCTCGGGACTCTGCATTTCAACATTTCTTAGCATTTTCTCCTTCTGGTGATTTCTAGTGGTTTAGTTGCTTGTCACCTCTTAAGAGAACCATCTGATAGACATCTCCCCTAGCATATCCCTCCCAGCTCTGCCACTGCTTAGCATAGGCCTGGGATCACATTCTCCATATGTCCAGATAGGCACCTGGCAAAGGCACCCAGAGATATAGAACCTATCATTCTAAAGGCTTTGCATACTCCTATAAATCAAAAATAAGAGGAATATTTTAAAAAAACTCATCCAATGGCTATAAGATTGTTACCTCTTTCATTGTGTGTGCTTGTATGTACACATTTGTGTATACTTTATGCACATAAATGCACATATACGTGTGTTTATAGAGTGTGGATGAATTCTTGTTTATAATAATACAGAATTTCTCTTTTTAAGGCCTTTGTTTAACACACACTCCACCCAGACAGAAACCAGAGAAGGCTTGGTTTTGGTCCAACTGTTTTGACTTTCTGCTCTACAGAGGCAGCATAACAAGTCCATGACCAGTGGTGAAGGGAAGGCAATTATTTTTACTGTACTTGATAAGAGTTTACCAAAGATGCCCACGCAGGGAAGCTTCCATTGGAAGAGAAGTCAATTTCAAGAAAATCAGTACTTCAAAGACTGATGATAACCCCAGGAAACAAAAAAAACACCATTTAAGCCAATCACCCACTTGAAATTAAAATTACTGGTTCTTCTGGGAAATAGGAAACTGAGATGCAATATTTGTATCAGTACCATCTCAGAATTCATAAATAATTCAGAGAAGGTATCAATTTATTTGTAGGATAGGTGGCCAAGAGAGTTCTGGGTGTTTACCAATAACATGGCCCTGGAAACCCCATCCTACTGAAATGATTCCTATTCTTGGCAGGAATAACTTGTGCTAAGGGTTGTATCCACACCCTTCTAAAAACATGCCACTGATTTTGCATAGCTAATCTGAGCATTGGAATGGGTATTCTTTGGAAGCAAGTGTGAACATATACCAGGTTTTGCCCAGTGGGCATGCACGTGTGTTGGAAACCCATGAACCCAAATCTGTGCCACTTGATAACTGAACTTATTTTAGGCTACAAAATATGGTTTTAGCTCCCCATTTCAGACCAAATTTTATCTTATAAGTAGAAGTAACTGTAAATAATTCCATATCCTGCCAATGACATGGTACTGATTTTTAACAAAGGACTCATAAAATCTTTTATGATAATATAAAACTGTAGAGCCCATGCCTGTTAAAACATAAGCTTCATGTTACACGTAATTAAGACAAGGAGGAGAATATAAAATGCAACCTTTAAAATGTATCTTATATTCCATATTTAAATACATGCAGAAAAATATTTGTAAGTTGCATTTTAAAGGCAAAGGGAAGGACAAACAGGAATTATCCTGGTAAATGAATGATCCCCTGGGTGAAAAAAAAAACTTATTAAAAAATAGGTTACCATTTCAGGTTCTCCAGAGAAGATATTATATTGATGATCAGAGCACATTTTCTATTTTTTTCCAAGGTAGACAAGGAAAATAACACTAGACGCATATTCACCTGCTATTTGGCTAATCTGAGTTATCATTTTTGGCCCAATAACCACTTGAAATGGTTATTTACTTTTTTTAGATGGAATTAGACCCTTCAAAATTACATGGGTGTTTAGAAGAAGGTTTGAGGAGAGGTTCATCTTTCAGTGGCTGGAAAGTGATCTTCATTTGTACCTCTTGCAGAACCCAGAGGAGGAATCGCTGTCACATGAAGGGTTATGACTCCCTTTCAGCTCTCTTCTGATTGTGATGGGCCTCCTGGACTCACCTGGGCTACATTTGATTCAGTGTTGGCCTTTTTGTGTGTGCTCTCGTATCCATGTATTGGCTGAAAAGGGTCACAGAATTCTGAAACCCAAACCTTCAGCTTAATAGATAAAAGAATCTACTGGAGACCAAATAACCTTTTACATCTAAATGGAGCTCAGCAGATACACATGTACATTACAAGTCACAACGCAGGCTCATTTTATTTTAGTATTCTTAAATATTTTTCTAGTGTCTAAAATAATGATTCAATTTTTAATAATGCAAATTATGGACCAAATAAAAAATTATAGAATTTAAAGAAAATTATAATGTTGAGCTATAGGTTTGGAACAGATTTTACTATGAAAAGAAAGTAGAAATACAATTGAAGTAAATATATAAATATATCATATTTCATAACCATTAAATAATTTAGCTGAGCACTAAAAGTTGAATCAAATTGATGCACTTAACTAACCATAAAATAAAAAAATTCATTCTATAGTTGAGATTCAATTGAACATATTTTATATTTATGAAACCATGTTAATTCTGGATTCTGATATGCCAGTAATCAATTGTAATTACTTTGCTTTTTAAGGATGTCTACATATTTTCATGGATTTCATATAAATTGCTTTTTCATGTAACCAAAAGTATATATTTTAATTTCCTGTAATAAAAAGAATAATATGATGTTACACATAAATCACCTAAGGAAATATCTTGGTTAGAGATATTAAATGCCTAATCCAAAATGCAATATTTTCCCCAGATGTATTATACAGAGTTGGAAAAAAGACTTTAAAAAACTAAATGAAAACAGTTCTTTTCAGAGAGCACTACAGACTTTCAATAAAATGCCAGTCAGCATAAATCAAACTCAAAAGCTAATCTACCTAAACATTACCACCCTGTAGGAATCCTTTTATAGTGTTTTCTCTAAATGTGACTATTTTGTTCTTACCATTAGTTGGGCTTAAATAATTATGTTTACTTGCATGGCAAATAGACTTACAGATTACACTCTTGATGAGTTTTGAGAATTAAGATGTTCATTATATACTGAATGTGTTATAGCACAATGATCTGATATTTAGTAAACTCCTAAAACAAATTCTTTGTATTTTAGTGAACATAAAAATAAAACAAGTAGAGCACCATTTTAGGAAGGCTGCATGGTCCACATCAGTTAGAAAATACTTAAGGTCTTTGGCCCTTACACGAAGGAATGAATCATAAAAAGAAATATGGAAGTTGATAATAGCAGTTACTACAGCAATAAAAACATGATAAAAGACTGTTTGACAGTATGAAATCTTGGAAGCCTTGCCAAATACAAAATCTAGTTTGTAGGTGCTTACAGTATCCTGTTGTCTTTAGTAGGTCTTTCATAGGTCTTTGGGAGAATTCTGACAACTTTGGTTCATCTCTTTCAGTCGAAATGATCTATCAAAATGCCTTCATTTCTAAGAGTGATCAAAAAGTTTTGCTTTTGAATAAGTATTAAAAAAAATACATTCAAGTAAAGGCAAGAGTGGTGACCCATGCTTGTAATTCCAACCACTAGGGAGGCGGAGGCAGGATAATCACAAGTTCAAGGTCAGCCTGGGCAATTTACTGAGACCCTGTTTCAAAATTAAAAAAGGGGCAGGGTATGTAGCTCACTCTGTGTTCAGTCCCCAGTCCTGGGAAAACAAAACAAAACAAAACAAAAATTAAAGTAGTAATTGCAGAGCAATTGTTTCTTGGTCCACAATGGTAGAATCTGCTGTGGTATCATTTTGTACTTGGATACATGTTTTTGAATCTATCAGCTCATGTGAATCTATTCAGTTACATTTGTTTAATTCTAACAGTCTTGGACATTGCTTTTGATGATTTTTAAATATTTTTATAAGATGAAAATTAAAGAGAACATTTTTAGATACTGATGATTTCTTTTAGCATTTGCTGAAATGAAGGAGATAATATTTAAGATAATATTTAAGATAATATTTAAGATAATATTTAAGAAGATCCTACCCCTGGTTATCTACTTAGATTCTTAACCTTATTACCATATTAGATACCTGCTTCTTTTCATACCAAAACCTTACAGCTTTGAAATAACTTTTTAATTTTTTTTTAATTTTTATAGACTGCATTTTGATTCATTGTATACAAATGGGGTACGACTTTTCATTTCTATGGTTGTACACAATGTAGGTTCACACCATTGGTGTACATGTACATAGAGTAATAATGTCTGTCTCAGTCCACTTTTTTTCCTTCCCCCACCTCCTCCCGACCCATTTCCCTCTACATAATCCAAAATTCCTCCACTCTTCTCTTACCCCCGCCCCCACTATGTATCATCATCCACTTATCAGAGAAAACATTTGGCTTTTGGTTTTTTGGATTTGGTTTCTATTGGTAATGTAATTTTTTCCCATTTCTGTATTTCTTTTTGGAGTCTTCCAGTGAAATGGAACTCTGAAAGAAGAAACCTCAGATGCAGAATAGCTTTGTTTGTTTTTCTTTCTCCATAAACTTTACTGCATCTGTTTTCAGTGATCACTTCCAACACTTTCTAAGTGGGAATCACTGTTCTACAGGGAAGATTGCTAGGCACATGGACCATTAAGATGAGTAAGATTGAATGATACAAATGTAAACCAAAAAAGCAAGAGATGGTGAGTCCTTCTTTTTCATTGTGTGTCTATGGGATCTATTTGCTCACCAGCAAATAGTACAATGTGCCTTTAACCCCACTCCCCACCCCCTATATGCATGCACCCACACACAATGTCAACAGTAATGCTTGGAAATGTTTATGCAGTTATTCTTGACTTTCAATATTGTAACTGTTTTCTTTAGTTTAGATTGGATAATGATCAATTCTGGCCCAAAATAGTACACTTCCTGTAACTTTCACACCTAAAAATATATTAAAATGCCTATACCTATTTTTTCCCCACTCAAATTGGGAACTTGCTAAACATAGACAAATATGTGTGGGTATACAAAGACACACACCTATTTCCCCAAAGTAAAATAAAATGTTGTTACTTCAATTAAGATGTAGGTATTAGCTTTTTTTTTTCTTTTTTCTTTTCTTTTTTTTTTTTAATCACTGTGATGAAACTCTGAAGAAAAACAAGGAGGAATGATTTACTTTGGCTCACAGTTTCAGAGGTTTTAGTCTATTGTCAGACCCATTGTTTCTGGTCTGTGGTAAGGCAGACCATCATGGCGGAAGGGTGTTTCAGAGCAAAGCTGCTTCCCATGATGGTCACTGGGAAGAAGTGAGAAAAGGAAGGACTGTGGACAAGATATAGTCCCGAAGGGCATGTCCCCAAGGACCCACTCCCTTCAACAGATTCCACTTCCTACAGTTTCCATCACTTCCCAACAATAGTCCATTCAGCTATGAATGCATTAATAGATTGATCCACTGATGAGGTTGGAGCCCTTATGAGCCAATCACTTCTTAAATGTCTATCTCTGAACATTGTTGCATTGGGGACTAAGTTTTCAACACATAAACCTTTGGAGGACATTCTGGATCTGCAGCATAACCACATACTTAAAATGCTTTCTAGAATTTCATTGCCTTACCTTAAAAAAAAATAAAGCTTGCCATTAAACTATGTTCAAAAGCTTTTGGCCATTGTGCAGCAGAAAGTTCATCTGATCACACACTTAGAGATTATCAGAGTTGAAAAGACACTGTATCCAATTAATCACACTCCAATACTTGGACCCACATGATAATATCCCTGCCAAGTGGCTACTGATGATATGGTTGTATAGCTCTAGTGAAGCGGAAGATAAAAGATACTTTCCAAACACAGAGTATTACTAGTAAGACATTTATTAATAATATCATTACAATTATTTCTAAAATCCATTATTATTTCACTGGTGAAGAGGCAGACACCAGACTAACTCAGCCAGATGATTACTACATTCAAGGTGACAATAATGCTGAAACAGTTGAACTGCTGCAGAAGACATGATACATTAAGACATGATGGAGCAGCTGCAGGAACTGATAACATTTTACAACATTTAAAAAAATCTCAGAGAACCTAAAACCGATGTTTGCATGTAGATGAAGATACCAGAGAAATCATTTAGTTTAAGTTAATTCTGTACCATTTAAAAATATCTATCATCTGTAAAATGCCTATGTTATTGTTTATATCAAGTGATATTTGCATGTAAATATACTTTAAGGCACTTAAATATAAATTCATGTGTATGTTCATATAAAAATACATATAAAAATAGAGTATTTGAAGGAAGTGGATATTCATACTAAAGAATTGCTCAATCAAAATAGCTTCATTTTTGTATTTTAATGAAATTGAGGTATTTATAAATTAAGTTCACCCACATATTGAATTAACCTTCTCAGCTTTTTTTCCTTAAAAGAAAAATAATCCTTTAAAAGTCACCATAACAGTGAGATGTCATCTCACAACAGAGCATTTGCATAATTAGGAAATTAACCATTTTGAAAATAAAAATATAGAAAAAATTTTTGGGATACTAGTATTAGGTATGTTTTATATGTATGCTACCATTTTAATTAAAAATTAATGTGTGCCCTATTCTAAATTTGGATTTGATACAGTTGCTCAAGAAAAACAAAAATATGAATACTAGTAACAGTATTATCTGTGTGTTAGCATAAAGCATATGCAAATGCATTTGCATATGCTTTATGCTAACACACTTAGAATACATATCCTTTGCAAAATATTTATCTAAAATGTAATTGTAATCTTCAATTACATAGTCTGTCTATAGCAGCAAACAAAAGCTTTCTTGCAAAATATCATGAATGAAACATAATAAAGTAATACATGAGGAACTATATTTTGTTCCTGGCTTTAAAATGATGTAAATCATCAATTTAGAATGCATTTACCCATCAACGTTGACAGACAAGACAGGAGGGAATGTTTATGAAAAACACAAGGAGTGCAGAATTAAATATATTGGTGTTTTAACTATGAAATATTTCACTTCCTGTTTCTCATAGAATCTCTTCAAGTTCCTCATAGGGCAGCATTTCTGTTCTTTCCCTTTAACTTGTAAAAAAAATTAAAAGTATAAGAAGAAATGTTTTTCATAAGCATTAGATCCACAAACTCTGAGTCATCATAAACACTGCATTTCTCCTGGTAAAGAACATAATCAAAAGCCCTACTTCCACGTGGAATGTAATTGCTTCTTGCTTTTTAAATTAATGTACCTACAGGGACTTCAGCACAATACTGAAGAGCCTGATCCTCTTTCCCATTCAATTCAAGTTTCTATATTCCTGTTGTTTATTATCACAACACAATACCTGGCCCACGGTGGTCCTAGATGATGATTATACTTCAAGTAATCATTTTCTAGCTTTGTCATTCACTCTGAAACCAACTTAATTGTTCAAGTTCACATCTTGACTTTGTAAAGCTATAGGAAAAACATGTTATTATTCTTTTTCAGCAAAGTGTGCATTGGTGTGCAGGTGTGTGCTGGTGTTCATCAGTGTGTGGGTGATCCGCGATACAAGTGAGGCATGTTGTTTGGTTCTCTGACCATCGTCCAGGTGAGAAGCTTGTCTTTACCTCCAAACTCCATTGTTCTTCAGGGAGCCCGCACAGTCCTTCTACTTGCACACATCCTGCTGAGAAGGATTTCAGAACAAACCTGATTTATTGGACCTCTGACATGATATGGTGATTGAAGATTTGTTACAAAGTCTTGTTGCAGTTTACTTTGATTGCTGAAATATTTTCCAACAATATGATTCTTTGATCTTTTCATCTTAATAAAGTGGAATTCTTTGGATAACTTTGATTTTACTACCTGCAAATAAACAATGATAAAATGAAACAAAAATCAAGGGCATTTAGGCCCTGCATATATCAATATTGCTAATTCTCAAGTAGAATTGCATTTCTGCCACACGGATGTTGCCCGAAGGCCACAAATACAATTTACATACCCAAGAATCAGGGTAACTTATGTTACAAAGAAGACGAAGGTTGAAATTAGAATTCCTGTCATTTTTCATACCTCCAGGCAGCTGCTCCCAATGCAACTAAGGAACTATCACAGATAATGTCTCCACCACACTGCTGTGTGTGTGTGTGTGTGTGTGTGTGTGTGTGTGTGTTTCAGGCTCAACAATCCAACATACAGTGTGACATAACACCAGAATAGAAAAAACATTGTTGTGCCTTTGCCAGGTCACTGATTGACACTTGGTACTCTAAATCTGTCATGGCACCCATCCATAGAATGGCAGCTAAAACTATTTTCAGAGAAAAGAAAAAATGCTTTTCCACTGCAGATCACTAAAGTGACACTGTGGCAGGTAGTAGTTTCATTTCTCTGGGTGCCTACTATGCCATGAAATCTGAGAAAGAGCCTAAGTTTTATTGACCTAATAAATTGTGTATTTGCAGATACATATTTGTAGCTATAGTTTGATCCTAAACATTTTTGCATAGATGATATTATAAAATGTTCATAAAGCATGTAAAGAATTAAAATCAAAAGTTTCCTTTCTTTTGTGGTTCCTACCCCAAGCCATTCATTTCCTTTCCATATAATACCAGTTTCTTTGTGATTCCATTCACAGTATTTTATGAATATTTGCATACACTCACACATATAAACAATAAGACTATATTTATGGATTATTTGTACAGTTCATGAAAAGTTTTTCTGGTGGAATCCTAGAACTATCAGCCTTCATCACTGGGCTGATAGAACTCAAGTTGTTAGTACAAAAAGTTCAGGGGCTCACCCCTGAGGTAGGGACAACAAGAGAGATTGGGGGAGAGTGTGAAAATAGAAAAAGAGAGGAAGAAAAGGAGAGAAAATCAGGCAAAAAGTTTTGGGTGACTTTACAAATGAGTCGCAAATCATGAATTGCATTATTTTAATGCAACTGTGAAACATAGTTAACTCTTACTGATGACTAATGAAAATAATATTAGCTCACATAGATTTTTTTATTCTTCAGAGTACTATGCAATCATTGAGGTACATATTTTTGATTCCTTATAAGAGAATGCAATGAGGTATTTATCCAAAAGAACTAAAATTGGCATACTACAGTAATACAGGCACATCAATATTTATAGCAAAATAGCCAAGTTATAGAAGCAGCCTAGGTGCCCATCAACAGTAAAATGGATAAAGAAAATATGGTATATGTACACAATGGAGTTTTATTTAACCATGAAGAAGAATGAAATCATGGCATTTGATTGTAAATGCTAAGTGAAATAAGCCAGATTTAGAAAGTCAAGGGTCAAATGTTTTCTCTCATGTGGAAGTTAGAGCAAAATAAGGGGAAAAAAGGCAGGGGGTGGCTCCCACCAAAATAGAGGGAAGGTCAGTGGAGTAAAGGAAGATGATTGAGGGGGAGGGGAGGAGAAAAGGGAGGAACTAGGATGAAATTAACAAAATTATGCTATGTACATATATAAATATACCACAGTGGATTCTACCTTTATGTATATCTATAAACCACCAATTAAAAAAATAAATAGAAGGAAGACCAGTAGAGTAGATGAAGGGAAGCAGAGGGAGGGAGGAGGGGAAGGAAAAAGGAAGCACTAGGGATGGAAACGAAGTAAATTATATTCCATGCATTTATGATTGATTATGTCCAAAATAAGCCCCACTATATGTATAACTAGAATGCACTAATAAAAACAAAATAAAAAGAGATGCAATGAAAATAGTTCCCCTTCAATAGATACCTGAAAAAAATGTAGAATATCTATTTAGTAGATAAGTATTTTTAATTACATTGCAGTTGAACCCAAAGAATTTTGCAAGTTATTTGAATGGGAAATCTGTAAAGATCTACACTAAAATGTGAACAGTAATAGACTTTTGGGGAAGGGATTTCAGGTGATTTTAAATGTATTCGTATAACTTTTGGTCGTTTTCTTTTAATACAATGAATGTGCAATACTTTATAACCATAACATTTTGAAACTATTGGCATTTTGAATAAAAACATGTTAACAGTAATGTGTTTTAAAAGAAATTACACCTTGGCAACCCCAAAGAAATGAAGAGTTTTCCTGTAGCTATGGGAGGTTTGGTTTTTCTTAATCAGGCACTTGGATCAAGTGACTGTTAGGAAGGGCACTGAAATCAGCAAGTTGTGGTAAGGAATCCCCATGGATTATAATTTAGAGATCAGTTTGCAGTTAACCACCAATTAATATTCCAGATCCTAAGGTTGTAAGTTTCTATTAAGTCCAGTTCTTTCCACCCTTATTTAGTTATATTGTAACTCCAAATGTGATAGGCTGGCGAGGGCACCAGTGTTTTCCTGTGGGTTTTGTTCTTTTAGAGAAGTTTGTACTCATTCAAGATTGGTGAACAATCTTCTGGAAGTTTACTTAAGGAAACACAAGTATAAAATACAACATTCAATCTTGAAATAATATTATTCCAGTGTCCTGAAGCCAAAATAAGGTAACTTTTGCTTATATAATTTTATCGTAAGTTCTGGCTTTTGCAATTGCCTGATGATCTGCATGCTAATAACGAGAAAAAGATCCATTATAAGATAAAAAGTTACAGTTGTTTAAACATTATTTTAGTATTTTGTGTAATTTAAGGATTGAATTTCATGTTATCTTACAAATGTTGGATAATGATAGTGTAAATGTATGCAGCAATATTTAGATTCATAAATAGGGTATTCCAAAATACATATCTCCAGTGTATTTGCTGAAGTGCATAGCTTTCACTCAAAAGTAGGGCCCATATTTTGCCAGAGCTCAATGGGAAAGTGGATAATTAGCATCTGTTTTTAGAGATCATTGAGTTGGTATCTGGGAAGGGAAGATGGAATGATGGGATCTCCCCTGATTTCCGAGGGCCAAGCTAATGCCTCTCACAGGTTAATACGAATATTATAGTATTTAAGATGGACTCTTCCACATGCATTTGGTGATTGGCCCAACAATACTCAATTCTTTTGGTTTCCTTTGAAAACTATTTTGCAGGAAACAATCAAAGATGATATTTTCTAATTCTTTTTGTTTGATAAACATTACCTTGATACCAAATCCTAAGAGCTGATAAATATATAGGATTATTTCAGTGTTGATGTATCGAATTATTTATAAAAAAATCCTTTCAAAATGCTATTGTAAATTAAATCCAGGGGCATTAAAAAATTCTAGTATTATGTACTTTATGACTACCACATACAGTTTATTTCAAGAATACAAAATATTTCAGTATTATGAAATATTTCATTGTAGGAAATTACTAAATAATTATGTGGAGCTATATAATTGTCCTTAAAACCCTTCAGGAATCTACTGAAAAAATAATTAGATATTATAAAGTTGATATTTAGAAATTATAAAGCTTTCCTATATCTTGTCAGTGATTACCAGGAAATAATTTGAAAAGATCCCATTACAATACTAAACAATTTCACCAAATTCAACAATAATCTATAGGCTGCAGCTGTAGGTGTATGTAACAAAAGTTCAGTGAGGACTGAGGATGTGGTTCAGTAAGAGTGCTCATTTAGCGAGCATAAGGCCCTGACACACACACACACATTGCTGGGAGTGATAGTAGTGACTCTGGAGGCTGAGTCAGGAGGATTACAATCTTGAGGCAGCCTCAGCAATTCAGTGAGATTCTGTCTCAATATAAAATAAATGAAATGAAATGAAATAAAGGGCTGGAGATGTAGCTCATTTCCTCAATACTGCAAAATAAACTAAAAGAAAGTTTAATGATACATGAAAAATGTATGAATGACCAGGTGCAGTGGTGCACACCTGTAATGCCAGCTACTTGGGAGGCTGACGCAGGAGGATTGGAAGCTCAAGGCCAGCCTGGGCAGCTTAGTGAGACCCTGTCAAAATAAAAAATAAACAAGGACTAGAGCTGTAGCTCAGTGGTAGAGCACTTGCCTAGCACCTGCGAGACCCTGGGATTAGTCCCCAGTGCCGGAAAAAACTAAAAAACAAACAAAAAACACATGCACAAATGGAAAGACACCATATCAAAGCTTCTCAAGTGGACTGAAGAGCTGCTCCAATGGTAATCATAGCAGGATGACAAATTCTAAAATATATCTTTAAGAATAAATGGTACTTTGGGCTGGGACTGTAGCTCAGTGGCAGAGTGCTTGCCTAGCACATGTGAGGTACTGGGTGCCGTCCTTAGCACACACATAAAAATAAACAAACAAAAAAGGCATTCTGTCCATCTATGACTACAAAAAAATTTAAAAAAAGAATAAGTGGTACTTTGTTTCTTTCATCTTTCCTCCGCAAGCCTCTCCAATGTGTGGGGGAGGGGATAGGAGGAAATACAAGGGCCGCTGATCATGGGAATACTCATCCTACCATGGTCTATTGTCATTGTTATTATTGTTTACTTTGCTTTAAAAAAATTTTTTTTCATGGTGCTGGGGATGGAACCCAGGGCCTTGTGAATGCAGAGCACATATTCTGCCATTGAGCTACAACCCAGCCAAGGTCCATGGTCTTTAGATCCTAAGGGCAGCTGGTTTTCTCTGAACACTCTATAGCCACTTCAGGAATACCACTCTTCCATCTCCAGACTTTCCTCTGTTCTTTGAAGACTCAGGGAAAGCTTCATCTAACATCTCTCCAGTGCTGCCATCCACGAACTTCTGTTCTAATCCTGTTATCATTCTAGATATTAACATGGTTTCCCATATCGCCTTGGGTCAGTCACTAATCTTGGAGTCATTCCTTCTCTCAGGCAGGACAACATGGATGAGAAAGTAGTGCCTGTTTTTGTGGGAGGATCCCTAGTTTGGGCTGAGGGATACAATGGTATATAGCCCACGTAATGTACATAGGGCCAGATGTTCCTACCATGCTGTTTTGATCATGGGAGCTGAGGTGCCTCCTGGGAAAGAATCTAAGCTCTTTACCAATTTTATCAACTTCTGATAAAATTTATCATGCCTCATCTCTAACAGGTGTGATTCCCTAGGCTCCATGGTTAGCCAAGCAACTATAACTAAATGACAAAAAACTAAAAAAAGAAAAGAAAAAAGTATTTCACCAAACAGTACAACTCATTGGAGCCCAGGCTTTGGAAACCCTGTGATGGAGAACACTCAAAAGGACAGAGTAAGTCAGCCAGAGATCCACACATATATGAAACCCTGAGGGCATATGACTGCAGAGCTGAGGGAGAGAGCTGCCATGACCTGTGCCTGGGCAGCTGCAGCATGGGGGCTCCCAGAGTGACAACAAGGGATCAGGGGTTTCTTCCTGTGTTGGAACAGCATTGAGGCCATGAGAACAGCCTGTCCCGAAGCATATTGAAACCCATGGTGGAGAGGGCATGAAATACGTGCAAGAGATAGTGTTCCATCACAAGCAGATGGAGGAAGAGTCAGGGTAAATGGGGTTACATATATCATGTTGAAGGTCTATGCATCTCTCTTTTCCCACCATTAGAGAGGTCAGAACTCTGAACACCTAGCATTCAGTGCATAAACTGGTATGCAATGCATGCTCAATAAATTTTTGTTAAACTGGCAAGTATATTTTACATTGATTTATTGTGTTCCTGCCTTGATTCAGATGGCAAATTTCTTTGTGGAAACAACCTTAAGTATCATGTTTTCTAGGAACTTGATGGCAAAATATGGCTTACAGACAGAGTATAAGCAGAATTCAATAGTGGAATGGAAGGAACAAGAATGTTCATACTACAGATCAGAATACATTTCATAAACTACCATTGCTCCCTAAAATTTATAGGGAGAAATAGGTAGTTCTAAATAGAACCTAATGTTATATAAATCCAGTGACTTTAAATATTGACAGCCTAATATATTTAATTGCATAGGATTAAAATCAAGAAGGTAGGTTTAAAATGGAGCTATGTACCAAACTGAAGATAGTCTCCAATGGAAAAGGAAAGAGTTTGTTTGTTTGTTTGTTTGTTTTTAATCTTGCAGACTTATTTTTTCTTTTATTGGTTCTTTTTAGTTATACTTAACATTGGGATTCATTTTGACATAATTAAAAAGGCATAGAATACAATTTGCTCTAACTCAATCCCCAGTATGTTCCTTATGCCTCTCCTACCCCACCCTGTTCCTTTTCCTCTTCTCTACTGATCTGTCTGCTATATATTTTTAGGATTTTTTAAAAAATTTGTTTGATTAGTTAGTGTTTTGTGGTATATGATGGCATGATGGTGAGATTCAGATGTTTACCATGAGCAAGAATTCAGGTAACCCTTCTGCAATTAACCAAAACAAAACAAAACAAAACAACAAAAACAAGGAGACAAAATAAAACTATACCTTGTAAAATACAATTTTAATGATTTTTTTCCACATAATATCCATCCCTCAGTCTTCAGAGTTTCTACGTTAGCAAACATGTGCAGTAATTCAGATATGGTCCCTACCCTCAAGGGGACTATATAAAGACACATGTCTAAGATACTTGAAGTAAGAACAAGAATGAACTGACTTCAAAGACATTGTCTGAGACTAGCTCTGCAAGGTCAGGCACCATGTTGTTTCCATGTAATGAATAGTTCCTTACTACATTAGGAAGATTTAGTGCTAATTTATGGTGAGCAGGATAATCTGTTTACAAAGCTATTAATTCTCGGAACTTATTTGTAAAAATCAGTATCTAGCACTGCTGTCAAACTACTCAGAGTTTCAAAATATTACCTTACTTTATCCATTTGCATAGACTTTGCAGTGGACGAAAAGGAGTTAGCTACATGTCTAAGGCTTGGAGATGTATGCCAGTAAGAGACGTTTGATACCTGTGCAGTAAAGAGCAAGTTGCTTCTTTCCTTTGATCTTTGTGGACGTGTGCCCACTTGGGTCCTTCCCAAAATCAGAGCACCATTTAAGGCTGTTAAAATCCAACTGAAGTGTCAACTGGGAAGGATATTTGCAAGAGAGCTGCTAGCAATACAAATGTTAGGTTACCTCTGGGGAATAGTGATAAGAATAAACAATCGAAATGAGCCATTCGAAGACATCAGTGAAAGATTTGAGCCTTGAAACAGAGACTAACGTCTCCAGATGTTTGAGCACAGTGGTCAGCTCCCTCAGAGAGAAATGCTAATGGTTTGACACATCTAAGTGCTTCTCTAAATGTGGGTACAGATGTCTTGGCCACTAAAAAAGAGGCATGTTTATTTAGGAAAGAAGCCACTAGCTGTGGTTAATAATCCATAGGTATATGATTTGGGAAATGTTTACAGTATTTAAACATGGGTGTAAAAGGCCAAAATTTTTTTTCCATTGTAATGCAAAATAACTCCTCTTCTTTACCTTTTTTGCTTATTTTCTGTGACTGTGTTGTGTTGAATTACATTTAAAATTAAGAAGAGGTAGTGAAGGACAATTGGTGTCCATAAAGTATAATAACCTATTAGATTAGCATTGTTCTATGTAATAAAGTATTATTATTTATCATAAATCTTATATTAAAATTTTTCTCATACCAATGTTGAGATTTAGATTAAATTACAGGTTAGGTAAAAAACTTTCAAGTAAATTTACAATGTATTAAAAAAATTTACATTTTGAAATACTTCAACTATAGAAATCAGGATGGCTTAATTTGGGAGGTGGGATTAAGAGCTATAAATATATACACTATGCAGATAATCACAATTTTCTGTGACTCAGTGAAACAAGAATTGAAATTCTGTGCTTTGCAGTATAAAAGTAATGTTTACTTTTTCATAGGTTACTTACATGTGAAGGGATCTCTCAGTTTATGATTACAGATCCATCCACCTCCCAACATCATTAAAAGTTTGGGCACATAGAATTTTAGAAGGCACACTAAAAGCCACAATTCTATATGACTGGTATTGGCAATGTCTTGTGTTAAGACTTTTCAAGCAAGTGAAAAATTGTTATCGATCACACAACCAAACGAACATTGCAACTTTTACTATTAAATGTATGATAACTTTAACACTCAAAATTGTTTTCGTGTAAGTTTTCAGAATGATTGTATTACTGTGACAATTAATAGCTGCTTCTAAAATAACTTTGAATTTTCCAAAAGCCAGTACAGAAAGGGCAGGCTTGGTGAACTGGAAAGTGCCAGGCAGATTACAAGCAAATACCTTTCCTAAAACCGATGTTGACCTGAATAACCCTGAAGGAGCTTCTGATGTAGTTCCAGGTTCACAGAACAAAATAGAAAACAATTTTCTTGGTGCAACTGTTCCAGAATCACCCTAGACTGGATCAGAGGGATGTTCTGATTACAAACATGTGTCATGATCATGAGTGGGGTCTGAAGAGGAATGAGGGTAGTGTCTTTCTAAGACTGGAATACATGAGATTAACCAGGCCAAAAATGCTAATGTAGACTTTTAGTCTAAATGTATGCTATTGAAATATTTTTTTTGATGTAGTCATTGTGCAGAATGGCATTCAATCCATGATCTAGTCACAAAATTATGACCAGCTGAAAAAGTAGCCTAAGAATAAAAATGAAATGAAATAAAAAATAAAGCAGCAAACAATAGCTAGAAGCCAGTCTTTATAATTCATAATTCATAATTCCATTTCAGAACATCATGCACTTTTGACAGATAATAGAGAATTCTTTCAATTCGCCCTTTTCCCCAAATATTTAATTGTGGCCACATGATATAAACTATGTTTTGATTGAAGGGGGTCCAGTTTTTGAATAGGCCAAAGATGCTGAGGATTAGAGGACAAGACTAAAATGTCTTTGAGGAATGACTGCTGCTCTGTTTGAGGTTTCCAGATTTGCGATGAGCCTATTGTCTGTCTCCCACCCTACTTCTAATCCTCAACCCTTCTTATTCTGACAGCTGAGCCTCTAATTCCTGACTCTAATTCTACTTGACTGGTCTTGTGTGGACCAATGTTTGAACTGCTGGCTTCACCATAGGGATTTTCTCAGCTCAGTTCTGCCTTTTCAAAGGAAATCAATTATCTCTGTTCAGAAGGGCTCTCCAGCCTCCTGACTGGGCATTCTAGCCCTGGGGAGAAGGTGAGGAGCTCTATCTTCCAGGTGCCAACTTTCACATCCTGTTTTTAGCCTCCAGATTCATTTTTCTTTGCCTGTGCTTTTGACTCCCGACTCTGCAGTTCAATTTTAAAAGATACTGTATGTGTGGATGTAGGTGCCTGACTGCATGGACTGGGGTAGTGGACTCAGTGGTCTATCAACTTCGTGCCTGTTTCTGGCTGCAAACTATTTAGAGCATTGGTGGCAGGTGTGCTGCCTACAGTTTGTGTTTCCCTTCTCCAGGCATTTAAAGTTTCAGTTTCCTTGGCCTGTTCAGCCACATTTCATAAAATAAATAAATTTCTTTTCTGAGATATTATCCTTTTAATTTGGGAGAGGGGTGGTAAATAGCTTTATGTCTGTAGAATCTTGGGATTCAAGTGGAAGAGAAGATAAGTGCTTCTGTTCAATCTGCCACATTTAGCCTGTATTACGTGCAAGATTTTGGACCCTTCCCAAAGTGTTTTTAGTGGGATTGTCATTCTTACAAGAAGAAAAGTGGAGCACATAGGGAACAAGGTCATGAAGAAACAGGGACTGGGTGTAAGGTTGTCATTTTTTTCCTTCTTCCCTCTCTGCACCTTGTGCAGAACTGCCAACAGCATCTTGCTGGTACAGAGCACTGGAGCTTCACAGCCTCTGTGGTCCCTGGGAGCCACTGTGAGAGTCCAGGGAGCACTTTGTCATTTTCAGTGGAAAACAAGTAGTGGTTACTAATTATAATGACTTTATATTTTGGATCTGATTTGCTGCTTCTTTCATGTGCTCGAGAAATAAGGATGTTTTAGTTCTTTCACTTAACACCTATGAAGAGCATTTTAGGATGTGCAATCCCTTTGAAAAAATGGATCAAACGCTTGAATTCATACAGCATATTCATACAGCAGTTTAAGTTTCTACGTAAACTTCAGAAATCAAAAATAAGGAAAGTGGTCTGTGGCCAAAAATGTTTGGGAAAAACTGGATCAAACCAAGCTAGAGTACTTATCTACCTATTTATCTGTCTTTGATTCAGATTCTGGCTGTGTTGCTTAAGAAGGTCTTAAACTCCTGGGCTCAAGAATCCTCCTACCTCAGCTTTCTGAGTTCTGGGAGCTACAGGCATGCACCACCCCACATAGCTCAAGCTAGACTTTACTTGACTTAGAGCTTTGTGATCACTTAATATTCTAATATTATTCGAGAATTCATAAAGTAGAGGCATATATGTAGTATTTCTCCAACCACAGATCCTGTTGTCACCAGGTTAGAACATTAAAATTTCATGTAGGAAATGCTCATCGAGGCAGTTCAGTACCTGTCTTCATTTGATTTCTTAAGGTTGGTAGTAAACTCTAAGACATAAGTACTTATTATGCAGAATATGAAGCAGTGAAGGTTAGTATCTCTTTCTTAGCTGTACTACCATTCTACATTTCAGTACTGCAGAGGATGGGATGTATAGCTGACTCATGGTGCCATAGTACTAGTTCAACATACAGAGACTGACGTCTCTTCATTCATTCTCTGTTTAATTACTCTTCTTAAAAGAGAGACCCTGATTTAATTGGTGTTGCCACCATTCAATATGAGATATTCACTTTGAAACAGGATTTTTGCACACAAACATCTTTGAAAGGGTCAGGGTCTGTCATCACCAATGAATTCATTCTTTTTAGGCACTGCTCTGTAATCTAATCAGCTAGTAGAGAAGATTAGGGTTCACTTGCAGATGATGAATACTGTTCATTTTATATAGAAAGTGCTGGAATCATTTTTTAAAAAGAGGGGGTGGTATAGAAATGGCAGGCAGTGCGAGTTCTTTGATTTTTCTTTTGGTACAGAGTCATTGAAATATGTTAAAGATCTACATTAGATCTGATGTATGGGAACATTCTCCTGGTGGAGGCAAGAAGGATGGATTCAAGTAGGTGAAACTGGAGACACTGAGACAAAAATCTTGCTATAGTCTAAGGCAAATGAATCTTAGGGACGAAAGGACCCTTTCCCCCACTTTGTATATTTACCAGCATCTACTGACAACTTACAGGTGACCTTGACCTGATCCTTACCCGATTATTGAGGGAATTGCTCCAACAGTCCTACTCTCTCCTGTATTCTTAACACACATCTTGCTTGATGTTTTCCCTTCTATTCTCAAACATGCCAAAAGCTTTTCTCCTCAAAATCCAACATCTTTCCCTCTTTGTTAGGTTTAATTGTTGAGAGACTTTACAAGTCCTCTTTTCTCATGTCCCAGATTTCTTCAATCTCTGGTAGTCTAACTCCTGCTGCCAATATTTTACTGTACTCTCAAGGTGATCAAAAGGACTTTCTTACACAATGAACCATTATCTCTAACTATAATGCACTTACAAAATGGAGGGAAAGGGGACCTTCTTCATTGCAAAAACTGAGAATTTTGAAATCCTGTTCTTAGATCTACCTATTACCTGTGACAGGGTGGACCTTGTCTTTATCCCCCCTTCCATATTTTCACTCTATGGCTTTCTATGGCTCCATGCTCTACTAGAGTTTTATTCTAACAGTTTATGCTCTAAATTCAAATGCTCCTATTTCTCCGGACTTTGATCTGTTTTTACAGTTTTGACTGTTGCTGATTTACTGATGACTCCCAACTGTACCTCCAGTCCTAACTTGTCCTCAAGCTTCGTACTTGTATACTCGCTGCCCATTGTTAGAGATCACCACCTGGATATCCTGCAGGCATCTCAAATGCAGCATGTTCAGAACTGAACTCCTCATTTTTCTCCTAAGTTGGTATCTTTTCAGTTATTCTCTGTCTGGATTCCTATCTTAGCTCTCTAATCAGCCACCAAGGCAAGGAATCATCTTTGGTTCTTTCCACTCCCTCATTCCACCGATAAGACCAACAACTATTATTTCTTTTTTTTTTAAAAAAAAGGACTTGGATTTGTCCACCTGACTCTGTTCTGGTTTGGTGACTCTGTCCGATTTGGGCAGGCCTTTACCATCTCTCGCCTGACTTTTGAAAAAAAAAAATCTTCTAACTTACCTCCTTGACTTATATTCTTGATGTCCAATTCCTAGGATATCACTATTTCCATGTATCACTATTCCTAGACTTAACCCTTAGAAAAACACTCCTTTCTTTAAAGCCTATTTTTTTTTTCCAGTTCCCTTTAGTAATTGATGCGCTACAATATTCAGAATGGCTTCTGATAACCCAATAAGAGCAGGTATTTCAGAGCTATGCATTACCCCATGGAGCTGGAACCATCTTCCCTCTGCCATCACTTGACTAGGGTCTGTTCATCCTTCAATAATCAACATAGGTGGCTTTCAGATTGGGCTAGGTGTCCTTCTTGGTGTGATCACAATAGTTTCATATACACATCACCTAACATAGTTTCATAATATGGGGTTTTTAAAAATGCTTTACTCCTTGACAGCAATATCTTGAGGACAGAGAATGTGTCTTATTAATTTTTACTTCACTACCATTTAGCTCAAGCCCTGAACTCAACAAACAAATGTTGGATGGTTAAAAGAATAAACAAGATTAAGGAAACTGAAACAGAATATAGGGGAAGATTTTGGAGACTATTTAGTAAATGAACAGGACTTGGTAACTGGTTAAGATTGTTAGGGGACTGAAGAAAGATAAGCAAAAGTGAAGGGTGTCTTTAGTTTGTAAATGGCAGTGCAAGAGAGTATCTTAGCATATAGCAGAGGGGAACAAACTTAAAGGGAATATTAATTCTCCCTTTGGGGACTTGCTGCTTTTGACATGTTTTGGGGAATCCTTTATGGTGTTCTCTTGGCTCATTTTGTAACAGTAGTAAAACAGAGTAGGTACTCAAAAATACCTACTAAACTTTCATTACAAATTTATTAAAAATAGCTATGCTAGGAGTTAAATTCTAGAATCTTCCATATCAGCTAACTGCTAACTATATTTGTTTTATTGTTTTTCCTGAAATGTCATTTTTTTTAGGTAGATGAATTTTAAAGTTTTTTTTTTCCTACATTGTGTTTAGATAGTAATTTTTTAAAGTTTAAAGGAGAAAAACATTTCTAGGCCACATAATGTTTTATTTAGTCAAGATTAAATAATAAAGATTATAAGGTGAAGATTAAATAATAATGGGAAATAACCTCTAATAAGGAACTGAAACTCCCTTCTTTTATTCTTTCCGCTGTGACAGAATCAAAGGAAACCTGCAGGTATTAGTGTTGGGGTCATGATGCCAGATGGTTTCCGTTGACTGAGGCAAAGCTCTAGTTTCATTTGCCAGAAAACAAGATACTGTGTAAGGTCTGTACAACTGATTAGACTAATTAATAATCACACCACCATTGTGGTGAATTTGCCTCTCCAGCAACGAGGTTTGGGCTGGTAACATTACTGAATAGTTGCCAGGTTCTAGCTTGTTCACAGGAACGTTTGCCACGTAACAGACAGCACGGTCCAAAACCTCTCTTGGGCAAGAGCTACCTGGATCCTGTTTGTTGTCCTGCATAAACACTGGAAAACAAAATTCCATTTCCACCCATAAAGAAAAACACCTGCTTTTCTAATCAGCAGGATCTTTTTAGTCAAAGTAAAGGTACAGCAGTTGGGAAATTGTTTATAGATTCCTGGTGGCAACATATTCCCTTTTGGTGCCTTGACAGATAAAAAGGCACTCCAAGACCTTTAATGTCACCTATAGCAATCAAAGCTCACTGATGTGGGCTTTGTTATGTCTGTGGTAGAATCCCGTCCACACAGCAAAGAAGAAATGTCAAGGTCTTAGTGTAATGATTATACCAATCTCCTTAGGTACTCTTGAAACTATTGTGGGAATGGTTTAATTGAACACCAGAAGACACAGCCCCCAAGCCAAAATTCTTATGGTTCTAATACAACTGTTTCTCATTTTCTTATTATTTTATGGCAAACTTGGATTTTTTACCACTCTCATAAAATGAGCAAAGAGCAAAAAATGACTATCAGCAGAATGTTTGCCCTTCAATATGTTTTGCATGAAATTCGTAATCAACTTCTTCCTGGCTTGCTGCATTCATCATCAAACCATTCTTTATAAGGAGGTTTTAGATTTTTTTGATTGCTTGTAATAAGCTAATAGTGATTTAAGATGTTGGCTGATGGTTTAGAAAGATTATAAAACATCAGTGTCAGCATTAGAGACTTCCTGAAGTACAAGTGGTACAAATTGTCCAAGAGTTAAGCAATAATTATGCCTGAGCAATGAACAAGTTTGGAGACTCTATGATGAAAGGAGTCAACAGAGGAAGATGATCTTATCAACTCCATATTGTAACTGAAAAGGCAGATGCTCCCAGAGTGATTTCAGCTCAATCATGAAAACTTATAAGTGGATCACACCACCAGGAATCAGCTGGGAGAGTCTGAGGAGAGTCCTATAGTGGCTTGCCATCAAAACAGCACGCATTAGAGACAGAGCTAAGAAGAGGCAATTTGTACATGATCAAGGCACACAAAAAAAAAAAAAAGAAAGAAAAGAAAATCAAGCAAGTGAAGCAATTTCATCTGACATGCTTACATCACTGTTTTGCTAATTTAGGATAGTTTTTATTAGAAATAATTGTTAATCAATATCTTAGTGCTGATGGTTCAAGGAGTCTTTTTTGGGGTTTTCAAATTCCATGACTGTTAGCATAAACCAGTTGATACTGTGGCAGGAGATATGTGTAACCCCAATGGAAAGGACATTTTCTTATTTTACTTGGATCCATGTTGGAAATCATTGGAGGACATTTCCTTGTTAGACTTTCAGAGCTCTTAAAGCCTGGGGTGGGGGAAAGCAGACATTCTCCCCACCAAAAACTAATTGAAACTAATTGAAAGCACATTATATAAACATAAATAAATAAATCTTTCTAAAAGAGGGGGGAAAAGGCCAATCTGTATGTTGCCTTTCAAAGTCCCCATTTTTGTGGATTTGCTTTTGTGACCAACTATGATCCTGGTCTAGTTCAGCTGACAGTTTATTGTTTCTTGCTCTTTCAGGCTAATGCACTTGTGTTTCTAATCCTCACATTTTGCAAATAGTATAAGTACTCTATGGGTGGTATATTTTCTT
This sequence comes from Glaucomys volans, assembly GCA_020662805.1. NCBI lineage: Eukaryota > Metazoa > Chordata > Mammalia > Rodentia > Sciuridae > Glaucomys > Glaucomys volans. Next base: position 121,234 of record JAJEJO010052654.1, read on the forward strand.
GTGGAAGCAATTAGTAGGCACACAGTCTCCTACTACTTAAAATATGTTCTGCAGCAGCAAAGCCAAGCTTCAAACTGCTAGATCAAAATTTATCATGTCATGTTCTCTATTTCAACTGCCGGCTCTCACTTCTCTGAGATGCAGTTGCGTTGGTCACACAATAAACTAAGATGCATCTATCAGTAAATCATACAGGACTAGTGTAGTGTCGATAGCTTTGAGGTATTTGCAAGAATGTGGGGACAAGGATGGAATCTGACAGTCGGCTAAAGGCTGAAAACAGGATCAGAAAGAAGCTTTAGTTGTTGTGTCACTAGTCAACCCACTAAGGGATGCATTGCAGTTAACAAAAGGACCCAAACGGAAAAGGATGAATGACTTAGTATCTGAAGGAAGGTTAAATGGAATCTCTCTTCACCTCAGTATCAACTGAATCTCTGGAGACCTGGACCCAAACAGCATTTGCCAGGAAACCTTGTCTTCCAAGCAGTCTCTGGACAATCTATTCAGGACTTGAAAAAATGTGAGCAAAATCCGATTATGTAAACCCATGTCTCATCAAATGAGTTGTGAGATGAAAAAGAAGAGAGAGATTTCTACATGAGTTTTCCAAATGCCTGTGGTTTTCTTCCCCTTTGGGGAGTTGCTTCTTTCTTGCTTAAAACCAAGTGAGAGGGGCATTCAAGAGGCCAACCTGGAGAGCTGGACGAGGGTCTATTGGGATTTGGGGACGGGCATTAGAGCTAGTATGAGATACTTGCTATAGATTCACTTTAAGGTGACAGAGAGAGCAAGAGTGAGAGAAAAAGCTTCACTGGGAATTAACTGTATTTCCAGCAACAGTGGAGCAAGGAATACATGAGTATTTCTGTAGACCAAATGAGAGCAATTAAATATAGCGAGCCCAGTGCCAACTTGAATATCTTCCAAGAGGATGCCTGGAGGGGCAATGTGACCTCCAACAGAGTGAACCGTTAGTTACCAAGGAGCCAAAGAAAGAATCCAGCTGCAAGAGATGGTATTGCCTTTATCAAGAAAGCTGCAGCCAGAAGGTTCCAGTGGGGTTTTTTTCAAGGACATTCATGAAAGCACTCTTAAAAAAAAAGGAAGAAGTGGCATGTTATACCCAGAAAGCATATTGCTGAGTTATGCCTGTACCACTGAAGTTAGATCTTTCTTTTCCTCAACATACCCTCTGTACTCTGATTCAATGCCAGGGGAGCAAGAAAAAGAAGTGTAACAAAGCAAAATGGGGAAACAGTGAAGAAAACTCCTGTGTTCTTCCCAGTACTTCAGGCTTTTGAGACGGGCAGTCCCGAGCCAGGGGAGAGGAATGATGTGGTTATGACATAGGACTGGACAATTTTAGTACTGATGTAATATTCTTCTTATGTATGAAAGTGATTGGAAAACTTTGAAAGCTATGGGATCTATCCAAGATTTTTATTCAAGTGACAGGGAGGAAATACACAGAGGAATGTAAAAGGTAGGGAGGGAAAAGAATTAAATTATTTTCTACTGTCACCTTATTGGCTAAGCCTGCTTAATTATTAATTACAAACAGAATCATTATTACATTTGTGGAAGAAAAAAAATTACTCAAAATACATGTCTCTGCTATGCATTGGTTAAGCCATTCATTAGTTTAGCACATTAAACAGACTTGATTCACAAGCTGAAGATTTATACCATATTCTTTGGATGAGATTTCTGATGGGAGGGCTTGCAACGTGTTGGAGAAGATAAGTCCTCTCCAGGTTCCCAACTTCCCACACACATTGACCAAATACCCTTGTTTTTAAGTGTCTAATTTTTAACACCTCGTTTTATATAGCCAAAGTTGTAATTGCTGCATGCCTTCCTGAGTGAGCATGAGCACATTATTTGATCTCCTACTGACATTATTTTCTTTTGTGTAAAATAAAGGTACAACAAAAAAAATTTTAAATAAAAATCTATAAAAATCAGAAAGCCAGCGTAAATACCTCATGGAAATGACATCCACAACTACCTTGCAGAAACTCTTTGTATCGCCCCATGGTTATAGAGAACGTGTCAACCACTTCATAGCCATAATTTTTTGCAGCATTCAGAATAATCAAATTTTCTTTCCATAAGTTTTGAACTTCACTCTGTATTGCAAAGTAGAAGAATAAGGGTTTTTATTAGCAGTGGATTGTTTTATGATTTCATAACTCAAGCAGAAATCATATAAATGCCATCTTTTAAAACAGAGATTGGTTATATTGTGCAATAAAGAATTTCACATGCATTTCTTAAATAAAGACAAGTTCTATCCTTTTTTCATTCAAGACATCAATATAACTATGAGTGTGTGCATTGCATAAAAATACACATAGTTTTGAACTTCCCTTCCACAGAAAGAAATTAAATTGATTGCCTACAATAAATATTTAAAAATTTCAATTTGAAAACCAACATTTAAGAATCATGAGTGCTAGGTCCAGCTATTTGAATTCTCATTCATTTAGTCACATTAATTGGCATCTGCTTTGTGCTTTGTTTCTAGCCACAAGACAGGAATACAAGGGTAAATAAATTGTGATCCCTGATTTTAAGATGCTGCATTTTAATAAGAGAAACAGATACATAAACAGCTAGTAAGTCCTTTTTTTAGAGGAAAATATACCAGGTTTTGCACTGATGGAAGGAGTAGCTGTCAGGGGCAGGGGAGAGCTGGATGGTGAGGCTTTGAGAAGAAGGTTCCTGAACAATCTTGAGTGAAGTTTGCTGGCTGGAAAAGAGGTGTGTTCTTGGGGGAGCAGCAAAATTGAGTGAAGGCTCCAGCTGCTGTTACTGTGGATCAGATTCCTCCCTTCGTTTGGCACCATGTCCCTGGCAATGATTGAGCATGGCTGGGAGTTCTAGTTCAGGTGCACTCTGCTCATCACTATAGCTTCAGGGCTTCTTCGTGGCTTGGCTAAGTTTCTCAGAACTGACCTGTAATCCTAGACTTTCTATTGAAATCACCCTTTCTCCTCTCCCTTCATATCAGACCCATTGCAGTCCAATAGTTCCCAGGGAATATTAGGCACTCAAAAGATGTTTGGTGCAGGATCGAGTAACATGCATCAGATGCTGTGGTCTGAAGGGCTGCCTGGACACTCCCACACCCTTACCTTTATCTTTCCCAGGTTCCCCCTGTTTATGCCCTTATTCAGTTAATCCTGACTTGCTGTCTGTTTCTTGGAGAAGACAAACTGACACAGGGAAGGGACTGCACTCACTTTTCCTTTTCCCAAAGGGAAAATGTGATTTTTTCAGGTAAAAAGACAAATAATAGCTTCCATTTGTTAATCCAACTGTAAGGTTAAAAAAGCAGTAACAGATACATAAAATTTTCTGCCTTCCCTGTGCTTACATGTTTATTTGTACTTGATAGAGAAGAGTGTTTCCTTCAAAATAAAGGTAGTGAATAGAAAAGACTCAGAAGAAGCAACCTGCAGGAAAGAGACATGCAAATTTTCCCTGGGCCTCCACAATCATATAAAAAAATGATGCTCAATATTATTGATTTTGTGTGTAGGCTTCTTGTCCAGGTACAAGTATTCTCCCAATTTTAATGTGCCTAGTTATGGAAGGTATATGAAACTTTAAGCAGTTGCCAGAGAAAATTTTCTAAAGCAAAACCAGTTCTGTGGGAAATAGATATTTGAATGCAGGGAACTAAGAGGGCAGTGCTTTGGGAATGAACACATATGAGGGAGCAACGGAAGAAGAACTGGGCAGAGGGAAGAATTGAATTGCAATGCAGTAGCAACAGAAGCTCCTGCTAATGCCATCTGGAGTTCTAGAGCTGGGATGACCCAGGTGGCCCAGGTCAATAAAAGGAACTGAGTTTTAGCACTCCTGCATGGGCATGTTGGGTCTCTGCCCCAAAAGACAATTTCTGCTGAGACTCAGATGTGAGTCATCATTAGAGCAGGAATGAATGCCTGAGAGGAGAAGGGTGATCTGGGAACATCCAAATCACTAAAACAAATCACTCATTCATTCGTGCACAGGCATTTCTTGTGGGTCCACTATGTGCTCCCTTACCTCCATGTCCCTGTTTTCACTCAGATTATAGCACAGCAGGATAGATGGACAACCAAGGGTTGTGTGCATTGGTTGACAAGATTGAGAGGACAAAGATACAATTTTATGCACTCATGGTAGGAGGAACTAACCTAGTCAATTGTGTCCAGAAAGTCCTCCCAGAGGAACAAGCATTTAAACTAACAAGGGGGTCTGGAAGTGACCCAGGTGGGGGTTGGGGACAGGTAACAGTGGTTTCAAAGACCTGGGGGTGACTGAAAGCATGGTGTGCTTGAGAAGTGTGCATGTATGTGCGTGCATGTGAGCATATGTGGCATGTGCTCTGGGAGCAAGGAATAAGGGATAAGTCTAGAGAGGAGGGCAGTTATCAGTCTTGCAAATAATGATAGGAGTTGGGATTTATGTTCTGTCTTTACTTGCTGTTATCCCTTTCTATCATCTTTCTATTTTTGTCCCTTTTCCTCTTTCTTCCTTTTGTTCTCACTCTGTTGGAAAAGATTGATGAGCACCAGCAAATCTTTGGTAGCAGGCAAGGTCTTTGATGCAGGGTCCGGCACCTAGCAAATGCTGAAGAAACATTAGCTGGGATGAATGAAATGTGAGTTAATAACCTAAATATATGCAGGGGCCATGAGCACTCCAGTTACGGCAAGGAGCTGCAGGCAAAGAAGCACAATGGAGCTACCAGAGTTGAGAAGGAATTGCAATCTCAACTGGTGGCCCTCAGATAACATTAAAAGGGTTTCAATTCATAACCCACACCAGAAACAATCAGAGTCTCCTTTCCTGGTCCCCAGTAAATGGTAGCCCTTCAACTACATCAGATTTTAAATGGCTCAACTCATATTAAGTTACCATAAATCCTGCTAACCTCAAGATGCTGAATTTGAAGGTTTTACTTCAGCTCCTCTCTACCAGTTCTCCCATTTTGATATCATAGAAGATCTGGCAAAATTTTCAGAAAAGAGAGGAGGTAATGTGCTCAGTACTGGGAAAAGCTAGGTGTACTCAACACAGACACAAAAATGAATCTTAACTCCTTACATATCAAATGGACAGCTTCCTGCCTGCCCAGTTCCCACTGTGCCCCTGAACCATGACTGCACAATTGCCTGCAGACTCTGCTGCTGGTGGGTACTCCTTGCTTGGCAAGAGCAGCTGGTTCTCCGACCTACAGATGTGGGTTTTCTTTTTTGTTCTACAATTTCTATTCAGTGGTGAGAAGAATTTATCATCTTCTTCTGGTCAGAAACCCCTAACTCTTTTCATTTATGAATATCCAGCTACAGGGAAAAAACAATCTACTTCAAAGATTTTTTTTTTTTTTTTTTAAAAAAAAAACAAATTTTCTTAAAAAAATCCACCCCCTCCCAAAGAATCCTTTTATTTGGAATTTCATTTGTGGTTTCAGTCTGAACCTGAAGAAAAGAAAGACGTTTTTATAAAGCCTAGAAAGACATATGAAACACGATGGGTAAATGATACTTTGAGCAATTTCTCTCATATATGCCTCAGTTCTTAATTTTGCATGGTTCACCATCCCTTTTTTTTATGAATTCAATGCAGATTATTTGCAATACATTTGTGAGCTATGGTTTCCTTTTTCCAGGAATAATTATAATTGATTTGAAATCAAAATATCTATGTATATAATCTCTTTCCATCTTTATGAAGGTTTCCTTTTGGAGCCTTTTCCAGCAGGGATCAAAATAGGAATGAAGAAGTTCACACAGCCAAGAAGAAATGGGCTTACCTGTGTTAAGAAATGCACTCCATCCACTGGTAGATGGAATCCAATTCCCAAAGTTTTGATTATCACTAGGATATTGAGTAAATTTTCCCTGAATGAAATGATCAGAATTCCAAAGTCACAAACCATAAGTGCAGTTTAGATGTTTGTTAATTACACCAACAAATTCAGTAGAATCCTTTTAGAATCAGATAATTGGCATACAGGACCAAATTTCCATTTTACAGATTCGATGTATATTAGGGAATTTTGTAGATTGAGTTTTGCATCCATGGACATGTTTTGATCTACAGCAAATTTAAATTTGGATAATAAAGAGTCCTGTTGTGATTATGTATAAAGGTATTTTAAAATATTTTAAATCAGGCTTTAAGTTCTAATTTTAAATTATGAAGTGTTCTTTAAATAAATGTCTTGATAAAACTTATTCCTATCAATATCCCATTTTTAAAAAAATTTAAAATATTAATGACAATTACTGTCACAGCAGTTTACCTCTTCAAAACCTTGTGAATAATTTGCAGGTGGTTGGAATTAAGCCACTGAACACCACCAACAACCAATACAGTCTGGCCAGTATTCTCTAGGGGACGTGATCTGAAATCCAGAAAGAAAAACAACACATGTTGCTTTAAAACAGATGGTAAACATTTTAACTGCATTGCCTCACATTTCATTGAACCATGTCTGGCTTCCTGATCACAGGACCTCCTTGTCATTTGCAACTCGTTTTCAGCCACATTACTGAGTATCTAAGCCTTTCAGCACATTTGATATACAGTGAGCAATTATGACGGCTAGTAAAACATCAGGACATTGTGGCCTTGTGCCATTCATAATAGTTCCATTGTACCTTTGCAAGAGATGTTCAAGTGCTTTCTCAAATGTTGGTCTCAGCGAAGAGCTCATCCAAAACTGGGGATAGTAGGAGTAACTAATCAATGTCTTCCCACCATTGATGTTGGGATACAGTTTAGTGCCATGCACCTTCTGCCATTCCTGGAGCGTTTCGTTCAGTCTTTCAATCAGATAGTACATGATCCCTCTGTTGGTTGAATCACCAATGAAAAGAATCTATAAAGGAAAATATAGTTGTTTCCAAATCACAGGTTTACATGCTATAAGATAGCCCAAAATTACTAATTTTTGAATATTTATAAAACACATGTCTAATCAAAGGACAACCCTTTGAAAATAACATTATTTAGAACAAGATTTGCCATATCCTCACCCAATCTGTTCCTTTTCTTATCTTCTATATTATTAGTAATGACATCCTCTGTGGACCCACTAATGCATGAAACTTTTCTCTCCATGCTATTTTCAATTTCTCTATTTCCCAGATCTTCATTGCTTTCTTATGTACTCATTTAACAAGTCTTATTGATTTAAAGACATTTGAAATATTTTAGTACTCAGGATTTTTCAATCTGTTTTATAGATGTGAAAACAGATAGTCTGCAGAGGTAATTCTGTAGAGGTCATGTTATTATTTGGAAAAAAAAAAAAAACTCAGATGACTGGAATCTGACTTTCTGAACATTATGCCATGTCCCAGGTTACATAGCCCAGTGCCATTTGCTCCCCAGCCAAGTTTCCCACATCTGTCGCCTCCTTCCATTCCCACCAGCCCTTCTTTGGGCTCTCACTCTCTCTAAGCTGCACTATTGCAGCATTCTCCTGAATGGTCTTTCTTCTTGAACAGTGTCTGCCCTCTAATTTATTCAACACACAGTATTGCTGGGATAAATTTTTACACGTCTAGTTCTGGTTATCTTATTTGCATGTTCAAAATTTATATTGGCTTTCATATCCTACAGAATCAAGTCTGAACTATTTAAGTTCAGCTAACAGTTACTGAATTTTTATTGCATGTCATGCTCTGCTAGTTGGAGATTTCCACAGATGAGGAATTTGAGACTCAGGAAGACCGAGGTCATAAATCTAGTAAATGGTGAACACAGAACTCAAACCCAGGTCCTTTGACTCAGTGCAATGGCCCTTCCTCTCAATGCATCCCCTCATGTAAGCATGACACACTCTTACTTTTTCGCTGAACATGATTTGCACTCAACAACATCTGTTTTTCCTTGTGTTAATCCATCTGCCTTGAAGGTCTCTCCCTCTGCAATTCCACCTGTCAACCTCGAGACCCAACACCAGCGGCACTTCTACCAATAGGCCTGTGCCCCTACCCAGAATTTACTTCTAAGGCCTCTGTGATTCCATCAAATATTTACTTACATTATAGATTGAATCAATGTCTACATGAAATTATGACTATTGTATCAGTGTCTTTTTTTCTCGTATGTTACCGAGGAATAATTGAGATCAGGGTCAATTTCTCATCTATTTCCCCATAGTACCATGAACACACTTTTAAAAATACTGAAGTTAATAGAAAATGAAAGAGAATTTTTCCATGGACAATATTTGAATATTTTTGGATATGACTGAGTTTATTCTTGAGTTTTTCTCTTTCTTTGGAAATTTGTTTTTTCATTGTTCATGCACGAATTTTATTCTGATTTTAACAGCCAGAATTGCCATCATTTCTCAGGAATTTCTGTATTTGTCCATCCAGAGTAAATTTAGTGAGAATGTGCAAAGGTTTATTCTTTCCAAGGTAAGTATGTCAAAGTAGTTGTGTGAAGAAATCCAGAAAGCCTTTCCAATTTGCCTTCAGAGCCAATACTGTTACCATAAACCTGGTCCAGACAGACTGAATAACATGTCAAGGGCCACACAAATCCTCTTAGTCAAGTTCAACTGGGGGCAATAAAATTTTAGTACAATAAAATAATTAGTGAAATGCACTGCTTCTTACTAGATTTGCCTTGTAATTGTTTTCCTGGACTAGATTTCTGACTTTTAAACAAGGATTTTGAATCATCATTGAAGCTCTTAATTTGGATCCTAGCAGTTATGCAAATTCACTTGGACTGGTTTACTAGTGCAGCCATTACATAGTACCACAGACTGGTGCTTCAACAACAGCAATTTATTTTCTTACATTTCTGGAGGCTAGAAATCTAAGATCAAGTGACTGGCAGGGTTCATTTCTTCTGAGGGTCTTTCTGGAGTGTCTTTTCTGTGTTTGCATGTTCTTCCTCTGTGTCTATGTCCTAACTGCTTCTTTTAAAGACTCATCATATTGGAATGGGTAGACCCCATCCATATGATCTAATTTTACCTTATTCACCTCTTTAAAGGCCCTGTATATTTATAGGTACTTTCTGAGGTACTAGAAAGTGAGAAATTCCAACATATGAATTTGGCAGAAAGGATACCAATCAGACCATGATACTAATATAGGACCTTCAAGATCTAGCTTTAAACCAAATCACCACTAGGGACTTATTTTAGTCAGCTTTTTTAGCTGCTGTGACTAAATGACTTCACCAGCACGACTGTAGAGGAAGAGTTTATTTGAGGGCTCACAGTTTCAGAGGTCTTAGTCCATAGAAGGCCAGCCCCATTCCTCAGGGCTTGAGGAGAGGCTGAATATCATGGTAGAAGAGTGTGGCAGAGAAAAGCAGTTCACATCATCAGGAAACAGAGAGAGACTCCAATCACCAGATATATATATATATATATATATATATATATATATATATATATTCACCATATATATATATGGTGAGTATGTATATATATACCCCCCAAAGCCACACCCCAATTCCCACCTCCTCCAGCCAAACCCTACCTGCCTCCAGTCACCACTCAGTTAATCTCATTAAGGATCAATTCATTGATTAAGTTAAAACTTTCACAACCCAATCATTTCTCCTCTGAACCTTCTTACATTGTCTCATATGTGAGCTTTTGGGGGACATCTCACAACCAAATCATAACAGGACTTTACTTTGCAGTTTCTCTTCATTTTGGTATAAAGGTATAATTCCTCCCAGGCAGCCACTATGGTCACTAGATATCTGTATTATGGGCTATAGAGAGATAGAGAGGTTTAGAGAAATCAAAGTAGTGGCATGCTACTGAGAGAAAAATAATGACAAAGCATGTGGATCTCCAGTCTTTCAGTGTGGTTAGGTCTGAAGATGTGATCCACCAGAGCATATCAGAGACAAAACAGCCCTGTTTCAGAATTCTAAGGTTCTATTTTATATTACCTAGAAAATCTCAGACAAATGGTGTGGCCTCTCCAGGGTGTAATTTCCTTATGTGTAAAATGGAGGAAACCACAGTACCACCTCAGAGGACTTACATGAGACTTTAAATACGTGTCCTGTTGCTGGCACACTGTAAGCACACAGTGGATGTGAGCTGGCATTAAGGCACAGAAGCCAGCAGCATTTTTTGAGGGTGCTTGACAGTGCCTTGTGAAACACTTTGAATTCTCCAGTTCATTTAGAGAAAGTGGTGTGGAAATGGAAATGACTGAGTCACAGTAGTCTCCCTTCTAGCCACCAAGCTGATATTACTGATCTCAGTGGGACTAGAAGCGCTACTGCAGAAACCAAATTCTGGATGGAGGACTGAAAGAGAGACTGTCACCTGAGTAAGCCAACATGCACAGAGCAGGTCCCTGGCGTTTCCACGGTGCATCCGTGACCAACAAGAGCTACACAGATGCCAGAAGGAGTATACCCACCATCATTTGCAAAACAAGTTCTGTTACACAGCAAATATCTAGATAGCATTTTTTTAAGCAGTCGACACAGCTTTGGGAAGGCCATTTTCTAGAGGAATACCTTATCCCATTGCCTTTCCATTCATGAAAGATGAATACAATAAAAATGTAACTAAAATAAAATGAAGTTGTGATAGTAAATTGGTTGTTCTATCCATGAAGCAGATTTTGTAAGAGGTTAACTAGTATTCCTAACCAAAATATTTCTAACTTCAAAATGTCAGTCCTCTTAAATGTATAACACAAAATTTACAATTAACATCATGGATTAAAGAGTGGTTCTTTTCACACAATTCATTTTCAATCATCATTCAGATTTTCTGAAAAATTTTAAAAGGAATTGTGCAGACTATTTGTTTTAGAGGAAAAAATTCTATTTCCAAAATCCTAAATCATAATCAGTATTTATGATTATATAAATGACCCTTCCTCTCTCCCATGAAAATTATTTCCTTAGATTAACATATGCAGGTATTGGTAGACATAAACAATCAAAAAGAGAAAAAAGTTATCAGTCACTACAAATAGCCAGTAAGAATATTTTTTTACTTTTTCTTTTTATGAAGTAAAAATAACTTCATCGAATATTTAAATCAAAAGTTCCCAAAGTTGTGGTTGTGTCTTATTAAATAAATATCATTTGTGGCAGGGAAGGGAACCATTTCTTTAAGAATAGAAGTCTTTCTATGCACGACAGGGATTATGAATTATTTCCCTCCTTTTTTTCTTTCTTCAGCATAGGTTGTCTTTAGTATGTACAGAAATAGAAGCATTCCTTTGGCCCAATAAAATGCATGAGGATCACAACACAGGGCTCACCCAGCCAGCAGGAACCCATTGAAACATTCAAGAGGGAAAGTCCCACAGGAGAGCAAAAGGCACCATCATCCACTGGTGTAGGTAATGCCTCCTGCCTGGAGAGCACTCACATGATATAAAAAAGAAGATGAAAGTACAGTGAGAAGTCTTACTCATCACATCTAGCTCAGAGCCAAGCATAGTCCCTGTGTTGAGGAAGCTCCCTGTCGACGCTGAGGAACCACAGGATTAAGAAGCCCTGCTCTCATAAGATAGACACCCATTTCTAAAGGAGACAAGGGGTGTCCAGTTGCAACATGAAGGCCAGACAGATCAGATGACTAATGATATCTAAGTAATGACAAAAATCCAGTTCAACAAGCATTTCTCTGTGGGATGTGATTTGGCTACAATGAATGTATTCCAATCACGCATTTGAATTAAATTGACTATAGATGGGCAGCCAAATTGCTGTTTGGAGACAAAAACAAATGTGAGATTGAGATTTAAACAAATCCCCCTCAAACACAGAAAAGTGAACCACAAAGAAAATCAAGCAACTGTGTAACGCCAGTTAAACATGGTTCTTCTGACTGTTGGAACTGAACTGCTTATGTCATCATTTTGTCTGGCTTGTCAGTCAGTGTATTTACTGAATGCTGACGGAGGGCACCAGGTATGAGTCATCCTCCCCTGGGGAGCGTGAGGTGCACTCCCCTTCTTTTATCCAGCCCGGATTATTGGATTATTGAAAGTGACAGCAACGATATATTAAGTAGCCATAATGGAATTCACATTGCTCACAATATATTATTATAAATTAGCCACACTTCAAAAATTTAAACACCTTTAGGTCCAAGACACTACTTAACTTGAAAACATTACTTAAAAATTTAAGTTACATTTCCTGTTTTAACAGCTGAGTTCAAGTACTTTCTGTAAACATTGCCTTTTATATTTCCCTTCCTTAATTGCACTCTTCTTTCAGATATTTTATTACTGGTTTAAATTCTGAACAGTTTTCAACTGACAAACAAAATAAGGGCTTATTTCATTCAGTTGGGTTACATGATATAGTTGCTTGATTTCCAGCAGTAAATTTGATTGTCATATTTCTAAACCATTTCCTACGTATTTCACACTGTGATTATAAAGGTAAGCCCTGACAATTTTTTTTTTTATCGATGTTCCATTCATTCTTTTACGAAGTTGGGTACCTATGTAGAGAAAAGTGTGAATGTATAATTGGAATCCTAGCTTTTGATTCAACGGATTTTGCTTTGATTCAACACAGAATCACAAAACTTAAACGTATTTTTAAAAACCTATAAATGAGACACATCCTGTTTGGATCGAGCTAGAGCTTAAAAGGGGCTTCATATGTTCCTGCCCTCCATAACGCTCAAGGGTGCTACAGAAATGAATCTGTACAAATGCTCCTAGGAGAAAGGTGGTTTTGTCCTTTCACCCAAGAGCTTGATCTGTCTTTCCTTCTGTTAACACTGCTGAAATGAAGGAAATGACTGAGGTGCAGCTCACAGGTTTTTAAGTGCAGTGAGGTTCCTGGTCGAAGTTACTGGAAACCTGAACCCCTTTTCAAATCTCAATTGATTTGTGTCTTGTTCCTTCCTTGCAGGTGGGCTTGGATTTTCAAGCATAGTCTTGGCATTCATCAATGTAAAACAGTAGGAGAAAGATGGAAAAGATCATAATAACAACATAAGGAAACTCGATAGAGAGAAATGACTACTTGGAGATTCTAAAGAAAGCAGAATGCTATTTGAAGGCCTAACTTTTCAATAATTCTCACTGGACCTGTCAAATTCGGTTTCCTTTAGATTTGATTCTTTGGAGAAAGATAGCTCAGTTTAAAACACTCCCCCAAAATGAAGATTGCCAAATTTAGGATTTAAATTAAAGCTCTGTTTTCTTCTTTTCTTTTTGCAGCACAATAGTTTGAACTACTTATTCATGGCAAGAGTGAAATTTCTGGATGCTCACTATTAAACATCTTAGCGTTCCATTTTTTCTGTATTACTTTTAAGTCCTCAGGTTAGTAGAGCTATTACACTGTTAGAAATTATGTGTTACATAATCCAAGGTGTGTAAACTGGAGACCTGAAAAAATGAGAACCTTAGTGCCTCTACTTAGTCTCTTCTGCCTTTCTCACCTGGTTGGATCCTTCCCCTTTATCCCACTGAGAGGGATATCAAGAAGTGCTTGGCTTGAGGGATGGGGTTCTCACAGCAAATACTCTTGGGAAAAATGAAGATCACTACTTTTTCTAGTTTAAGTAAGTTATTTCAAAGTAACCAATTCATAGATATCCTCAAAGTATAAACACTGTGCTATCCAGTCATCTTCTTTCTGGAAAGTTCTCCAAACCCTTCCAGTCTGGATCTGGGGACTGCCTCTTACTGTGGCAATCATCATGCTGTTTCGCAATGATTGCTTCTCTCATTTATCTTCTTCCACTAGAAATTTAGCATCTGGAAGAATGCTGTATGCTCGTGGGATAGATTCTTACCTCAAAAAACATTACATAAAATGAATGAAGAGACATCACAGAAATTTCAACGTGTTGTAGAACTTAACTTCAAGTGATCAGGGAACTCAGCTCTGTGATAACATTATGGATAACTGACAAAGCAATGTTTCTGGAATGGGGCAGCATAATAAATCTGATGAATTTGATGAATAAAAATAGTCACTTTGTTGGTGAGGTGAGAACTATAGCTCAGGCCTTCTGATTGCCTGTCTAAACCTCTTCCTGCTTCATTACTACCTCATTGTCCTTATGTACTGTTAAGTGAATATTGAAAGTAATATGTTTCTTTTATTGAATATTTGACATGGTAGAAACAGATACAAAAATGTCAGCATATAATACTTTGAAAAGCAAAATATTTATATTACTTTTTCCTCCATTCTTGTAATTGTCATGCCTTAAGATTATTTGTCTTTGGAATGGCATGGTAGTTGTACAAAGTTCTGGGTAGAATGTGAACTTATTTGTCTTAGTAATCAAACATGAAAATTAAGGAGTACTTGGTATATTTTTATTATTCTAATGGAAAGTAAAAAGAAAAAAACAAATAAACCAGGAAAACCTTTTGCTTAATAAATTAATAAATGGAGCTTTCTTAAACCAAGTGCTATAACATAGTTTCAACTTTGAATGTTTATAATCATCTCTACTTTATGAGGCTTATTAATGTAGGCATCTGACTGTATTACCAAATCCTGTGACTCAATGTGAACTATCTTTCTCAGGATCTCCCTCCTGTGCATTTCCACTAGCTATGTGTTGGTTATGATTTAGACACAACCTTTTAAAATATAGATTTCTGGTTTTTATTGATTGATTTATGGATTGATTGCAGGGCTGGGGATTGAGCTCAGAGTCTCATGCTAGTGACAGGCAAGTGCTCTGTCACTGAGCCACACCTCCAACTCTAATGTATACAGTTTGTTTTAAAAAAGCAATGTTCACATATTGTGAAAATGAAAACTCACATACTTAAATAAAATCTCTACTCTCTTCTCCAGCCATGCTCTACTACCTTTCGCGGCATGTAACATGAGCAGTCTCACAGGGCTTGTGCTTGGAAGGGTTCTGTGCTTGGTTGATTATTCCACCATTGCCATGGGATTCTTAATAATGTTTTAACACAGGGTCCTGCGTTTTTATTTTGTACCCTACCCCTCTTCCACTCCCCTCCACCTATTGCATTCACTCTTACCAATTTGTTACTTCCAGAAATTCTCTGTGTAAGCAAGCAGGCTTGTATGTAAGCATTAGCTTTTACATCAATGAATTATTCTATACACAGTCTTGCTTTGCCTCCTCAATGTTGCATGTTGGAATTTTTCCATGAACAGCCTCAGTCTCCCCTGCGTTCATTTCCTTCTTATCTTAGTCAGTCTCGCTTCTGTTATGGGAAGATCTTTCTAGTTCTGGCTATGCCATTCCTCTGCTAAAAGGGAACAATGCTTCCCTGTTTGTGTATAAAATAAACTAGCATCCTGGAAACCAAATCAGACTCCTAGGACCAGTGCCAGTGTTTTGGAAAATGTGAGTTTCTGAGCACGTGGGTCTCAAGGAGGACTCTGGACTAGGTGAGGCACTATGATAAGCCCTCTCTGCTAAGCAGGCAGTTGGTCTCTGCGGGGTTCACCTAATCTGAGCATAGGACACTGTTTTCAGATTTTGCAACAATCAATCTTTCTTGCTAACAAGTAGGAAATAGTGATCTATCCTCCTTACTGTTAACCTTGTAGAGTTGCTAAAAATCGGCTTTGAAATTACTAGAGACAGTGTTATGGACTGAATGCTTATGTCCCATCCAAATTCATGTGTTGAATTAGTAACTTGCAGTGTGACAGTATCAGGAGGTGGAAGCTCCGGAGATAAATATGTTTAGATGGATCATAAAAGTAGAGACCCCATGATGAGGCTGGTGTCCTTATAAGAGGAAGAGACCAAGCTCTTTTTCTTTCTATCACGTGAAGACTATAGGAAGGCAGTAACCAGAAGCCAGGAAGAGGACTCTGACCAGAACCTGACCACGCTGGCATCTTGATCTCAGACTCCTCCATGTCCACAGCTGTGGGAAATAGCTGTTGTTCGAGCCACTCAGTCTATGGTATTTTATTAAAGCATTCCCAGCTAAGATAGGAAAGACAGCCTTTAGCTTTCTACAAAATCAATTAATCCACAGTAGAGGCTTAGATCATGTTTACTTACTATTTTACAGATGAAGAAAATGAGCCTGAGAAACAATACATGTCCCATCCCAAACCACAGAATTTAGTGATGAACTTAATATCTACTGCTTTTCAGGTTAATAAACTATGACATCTTCTTGGAATTTTACTGAATACTCTAAATTCTGAGGTCAGAATGGTATTCTGAGTTGAGACATCTGGCTGGTGTGGCAACAGCGATTGTCATTGCTTCCAGTGCTGCGTTTCTAAGCTTTGGAGGGTGGATGTCCAAGCTGGGGGTTCAAAGTACCTGAGTCACAGTCACTCCCACATTTCTGCAGTGACCGGTGAATTACCCAGTCTCTCAGAACTTGGATTTTCTTAAGAGGAAAAATTATTATTACTAATAATGCATTATTCTGCTACTAATATTAATATATTATTATTACAGAGTTGCAATTAGGAGTAAAAAGCATTTTAATTCATTCATTTACTCAACTAATATTTATTTATTTGTTGGTGGTGGAGTATGGACCCAGATAGAGCCTTGCACATGCCAAGCATACACTGTAGCACGATCTACATCCTCCGTCTTACAAATATTGAGGGATGATTATGCATCAAAAATTATGCTTAGTAATCAGGTTATAGCAATAAATCAAATACATTGCCTGACTTCATGAAGCTTGCTCTCTATTGGGATTTAAGGTAGAAGAAGGTTGGATACATAGTTCCCTGTACAGAATCAATGCTCAGTTAATACTACTGATGGCAACGTAGTAATTGTTTTCCTTCTTTACCTTTTTACAAGTTAATATTGCTTCTTTATCATTAGAAATATCCTTAATCATGAAAACTGGAGCATTTTTATTGAAATTAATGAAGAAGATATCTATCTTCCTGTTCTGCCCCTCATTTCCTGTCAGGCCTCTTAAACCAGTTGCTAGGAGAAAATTTGGCATACATTCTATTATGTATTCTATTACATTTTATCCAGTTTTTTTTTTTTTTTTTTGACATCAGGGATTGAACCCAGAGGCGACTCAACCACAGACTCACATCCCTCACATCCCCAGCCCTTTTAAACAATTTTACTTAGACACAGGGTCTAACTAAGTTGCTTAGGGACTTAAGTTTCTGTGACTGGCTTTAAACTCATGATCCTCCTGCCTCAGCCTCCCTAGTTGCTAGGATTACAGGTAGGCTCCATCACACCCAGTCTCGAGGGGTTTTTTAAAATGCATAAATATAACTTTGTAAACATCAGCTTTTGAAATCATGCCCATGTGTGAGATCTTACACAGTGTAAAAGGAAATGTCCATCTCATAAAAAAAAAAAAAACTTGGAAAATCTGGTGAAGATTACTTACTTGGTGTTATTAAGCAAGCATCTCAGTCTATGAGCCCGATTCGCATGTCCGAGAGTTCTGCCGGACTCTACCTAGTCAGAGCATGCCTAGCAAGAAGACAAGGCATGTCCAAGAAATCAGCTTGCAAGCCTCACTAAAGGGAAAATCAGTCTAGTGAGGTCCACGTGAGACCTGCCCAGGAATGTGAAAGAAGATCAGCAAGGTTAGAGTGCAAAAACAATGCCATGCACTTGGTAAGTTCTACGAGAAGTGCGTCTTGCATGCATTTTATTTCTTGGGCTGAGCTACAGATGTCTGTCTTAACAGCAGTGCCCTGAGAGTTGCGGTTGACAAGGCCAGCTGCTCTGAACTGCCAGCTGTCAGTTGACGTGGCAAACTCCTAACAACTTGTGCTGCAAAAACAGAATGGAATTGGGTCAGCGCAGGACACAACTTTAATATCCTCCATCTGTCAAGTAGACTGATGGAGATAAAAGTGAATATTTTGAACAAGAATTTAAGTTCTTCTGTGATACCATCTACATATAATTGAAAAGCCAAGTTGCATTCAATTAGTTTTCCTCTGTGCGTGAGGGCAAGAAATTAGTCTAGTAGATACAACTGCCTGGTTTTTAGAGCTGCAGGCGGCAAAAATTAAAGGCTTCCCCAACAGGACTGGATGCAGCACCTACCTTCCTTCCTCCCAGGCACTGCTGGAGCTGAGGCTTAGTTAGGACACCATGTTGGCAGTTGTGGGGCTGCCAAGTTATTTCTCTCCAGTCACAGGTCCTGTTGTCTGAACAACTAAGGCAAGGCACAATCCACTGGCCTGGAACAGATGGCAAAACTTCCTTTGGTTTGGTTTCTACTGGCAAAATTATAGTTTGCAAGTAACTTTAGAATCCAGCGTATGGCACACAATTACCGAAATTATAGTGAGAAGATTATTCTTATCATATAAATCCAGTGGAGCAATGCATGGCCTCCTGCCAACCAAATAGAAGAGCTGTCGTAATGTTCTGAAATCGCACCGCTCACACTGAAATCAAGTATGAGCTCTGTTCCATGAAACCATAAACTTACATTAACAGAAATTAAGTGATCAGGTACTACTCAGTTATTACTTATTTTTAAACAGTATATCACTGCTACTTTGGTCAACAGTACTGAAGTAGATTAAGAACTCCCCAAATTGTTAGTAGGTCTCAAATATACACTAAACTAAAGGTACAAGAGAACTACTTATGTATTCTGATATTTCATTATTTTGGAGATGAGTTATTACTCCTCAATCTGATGGATGGTTTTTAGTGTGAATCTCTTCAGCTCTTTCTGGCTCTGTCCCTTTCATTTCTTCATCTGTTAGTGAGATGTATCATGTTCTCACATGATTGGTGTGAGGATGTAATGGAAAAATGTACTGAAAGGGCCTAGTTACCTGCAGAGATCACCTACTTTTTTGAATTAAGAAAGGAAAACAATTTAAAAACTTCAGCCATTCTGTGTCTGATTTGTGGTGTGGTAGTAAAAATCTCTGGGGTGATATGAATTTTAGTGGGAAGAATTTCTTTTCAGGAAATGAATATGATACAGTTCACATTCATAACCTCAGGGATGTCAGAGTTGTGTATGTGAGGTTTGTGTTTGTGGAAATAGTTATAAATAATAAAATATAAAAGGGATTATAGTTTATGGCTTGTATTGATTGATCACAGAAAGGGAAAAAGTATGCACATTTGAGAGAGAGAAACTGAAATAGAAAAAGGAAAATATAAGGCAAAGGAGATGAAAAATTTTGAAATTCAAGGAATGGAAGAAAATGTATAAAAGAATCTCTTTAGGGGTACAAAATCAACTGAAGCAGAATTGTAGATCTAAAATTCAAAGCAATGCAGACATATTTGTTCCTCTTGCCATATTTTTTCTTTTTGGTTTGATTTTTCAGTGTAATGAGAATTCCAGAAAACTGTCTCATTCAATGTCTATTTACTTTCCACACAGTTTCAGGACTGGGGAGTGACACTCCCTTTCTCCACAAACATCATCTAATGTAGTTTAATTTAGTATATTAAGATCTCTCCCGTTGAGGTGTTAGTTGCCACTGGTGTTAAAATATCATAGTAATTAAAAAAATAGAATTTTAATTGTACCTCCCATATACCTGAGAGTGCTTTAGTATACTAACTAATTTAAATCTCATATTCACCCTATTATAACCTCCTTAACTGAGGTTCAGAAAGTTAAAGTAGCTTGTTGACCTCCAAGAAACAGGTGGTACAACCAGGATTTGAACTGGACTATCTGCTCCAGGGCCCATGCTCTTAACTGTAATTCTGAGTCCCCAAAATCAATATTCAGGTTAAAGGGCTATAATTTATACATGTAAAATAATTATACCATCATAACAGGGAATGTAAAATTGATACTCAATTATATCTGTATGGTAACGAAAGAGCCTAGAATTTGGAGATGCACACATTTGGTCTCTGCTGTCTCTGACAAGCCCTGAGGACCTCAAGATTAACTGCAAATGAGAATTACCCAGAAAGCCTTTACCCATATGGGGGTTGTTCCCAGACAGAATATATTAGAATCACCAGTCATGGGATTGTTCTTCATTGATTTCAATAAAAAGTCAAGGTTGCAATCAACTATTTAAATTAATCTTTTCATGATTCAACTTAATTCTTTGTAAGGAAAATAGGTATAGGACCTGACACCCAGCAGTTGACATTCACCCATTTAAGTGAATCAGAGTGTTGATACAATGGAGAAGTGTTTAGGCCCATATAAAGTCATACCATACCATACCCCAACCTCGAACAAGTCAAAATAGTTCCGAATGAAGAGTCATGAACGTCAGAGTTCTCTGGAAGTTTCCATGGAGCATAAAATGTGAACAGGACTTTATGGACAGATAAGATTTGGAGACTTGGAAGGTGTGGTACTTCAGGGACAGTGAAGAGACGGGCCTTAGAGGAGTGAGGCAGAAGAACTGACTGGCCTCCACATAGATGGCATATTCTGCAGAAATAGGAGGGCCTACTAGGTGAAAGATGTTTCCAAAATTTCCAGATGGAGAAAGTAGTAATATTATTAAAAGATAGAAAATGTGGGACAGGTGTTGGTTTTAAATGGAATAACGCAGGTTATCCTCACATGCGCCCATTTCTCTCACTGATTTTCTTTTTATAATTCTTCTGTCTTTTTCATTCAGAATATATTTTGATTCCTAAGTCAAATTTTGCTCCAACATTCATAGCTTAAATACAATAAACAACCTCATTCACCTCTCTGGCTCCTTTAATACTATTTGATTTAGACATAACCTAAAGTTTAATCTTTCTCGATGAATTCCCCCAGAAAACCTCCTTGGAGAAAGGCTTAGTCTTTTCATTATGGTGATTTGTATTCAGTGGTGTGCAGAATCATCTTGGTTGGAGCAGAAGGCACTTCAGTTCATCCTTTCCATTCTCTTGCTTGAGGCAAGCTAGGGCCATAAAGAGTTAAAGGACTTAAGTGGGGTCATGCTGTTCATGACAGGGCTGGACCATTACCAAGAATCTGCAACTTGCTCCTCTTTTATCATGTTAGGCTAGGTCAGCGTAAAACCATCAGCTGAAAATGAAATATGGCCCAACAGTCTCTTTGGTAGCATTTATAGGAAAACCCACAAACTGGTTGTTGTAATGAATTTTTCTTTATTTTATAAAACTGAATTCACTCAGTGGGTTCATGTGATGATAGAGACTATGCTTAAACAAAGATTGTCAATTCTCTTTATAACAAGATGACAGTATATTGGGAGCATAAATGTTTTTCTGGAAGTTTTCATTGGATGGTGGCATATCTAAGAGAACATGCATCCCACCTCTAACCAGGCAATCTACCCACAACCTTGCTGACAGCTCATTTTTCACAAACAGGCTCTCCTTGCACTTGCTGATAAGGATGAAGAAACAAGTGGTCAATTGAATGCACAAAGACTCAAATATGGGTGCAATTAGTTTGTGGGCATAACATTGCGTGCACATAAAAAGGAAGCTTGATTTGGTCTCTGAAAACTTGGCCCCATGGTTCACACTACTATATATTTATACAGTCATAACTTTTTGCATTTTGTATTGGTGAACAATTCCTTTTATTTATTGTGGGTTACTACTACTGCTTGAAATAGCCATCTGTATAACATCTGCAGGATTGGAGTTCTTGACATTTTAAGTGACACCAGCTCTTAACTAAAATCGCCAGAAAAAGGGACATAAATTCTGTGTTATATGCTAAAACACTGAATGACTCAAAGCTGTGGTTTCTGAAATAAAGTATGACATATGTTTTAAGGAATAACATTCTGAGGAATGAAACTGTCTTTTAGGAAAAGTTATTTTATTTATAGTTATAGCTCAATGTTTAATGCAAACTAGATTCCAGCCATTTAAGTGAATCAGAGTGGTTGATACAATGGAGAAGTATTTAGGCCCATATAAAGTCATAGAAATGCCAGCACTAATTCCTGGCTCTCTAATGTTATAAAATACAGTGGTGTTATTATGAAGAAAAGAAATATCATTTATATATTCAGTATGAGAAGTGTTATATTTACATGATGCTACCTTGCTAAATATAAGGTATCATGAAATCTTTTAATGGTTTTCATATCACTAAATGCCATCTGATTTATTTTCCTCAAAGTTAAATATCATTCATTGACCACTGTATACATTTCTTCTTTCTCCAAATTAGATGAATTGCTTCTTTCTTAAGCAACAGATTTAATTCTCAGATTAGGTCTTAGTTGAATGATTTCCTGAATAACAGACAACAATTTAATAATTGAAATATAGTTATTCAAAATTACATTAGCTAATGTTAATGAAAAAGATATTTTGACATCATTACATCTCAAGGTGAAAAATGGACCCTGTTTTGCTGAATAAATG
This sequence comes from Glaucomys volans, assembly GCA_020662805.1. Classification (NCBI taxonomy): domain Eukaryota; kingdom Metazoa; phylum Chordata; class Mammalia; order Rodentia; family Sciuridae; genus Glaucomys; species Glaucomys volans. Next base: position 143,489 of record JAJEJO010052654.1, read on the forward strand.
TAATGTGCTCTTAAAATAAGATTTTTGAACATGATTGTGTTGGCTACGTAAGCTTAACCTAGAGCACCTAAATGAGCTTCCTTTCAGTGTCACCTGTGTGACTTCTTTCATCAGGAGGGAAGCCTGCTATTAAGGAAGAAAATCACCTCTGGCAGCAAAGAATACATTCTTGGAAGCTGCCATCCTGATCTCACTTGTTAATTTTGAGTCTATAGACCCATAGGACCTCCAGTGGGGAGAAGTTGATCCTGATTATTGTGTCCTGGCTGCTCACAGTCTTCTGTGGGAAGGAGAATGGTTTGGATCTTAGTTGAGTTCAGCAACCATTTTTCAGATATATATTAGACATTGAAGAATGAACAGGAACAATCTGTGCCCTGGGAAAATAAGTAATCTAGGGAAACCATCAGTAAAAGCATTATTGCTCATGCACCCTTGACATCTATTATATGTACATTGTAACATATGTACAGATACATTGACACATATATTATGTCCATTATAAAACATAAAAATAAAAATTGCTAGAAAAAAATAAACCACACATCTATTTGCGTCTTTACTGACTTTCACCCCTGTGGCAGGCCTCATGCTGGTCCCTCCCCTTCCTGGTGTGCATCATTCCATTTTGGAGATCACTGATCAGAGACACAGAGGAATTTTAAGTACCCACTTCTAAGAGCTACTGTGAATCTGTGCCCAGGATTGCTCTGGAACACAGAGGAGACACCAAACTGGCAATCTAGTAGAGAAGACAGGCTTCTTGTAGAGGAAGATAAGCATCAGAAGAAGTTAGGCAATGACAGGAAGGGGACATGTCATGTTCGGGAATAGTGCCGTGACAAATCTGGAGTCCTGGAGCAGCATTGTTGGCATACATGAGACAAAGAAGTCGGGAGGAGGTGAGAGAGAGAAGAGGAGCTGGTATAAGGAGGCCTTGAATTTTTAGACAAAAGAGCATGGGCTTGATTTGGCAATCAATTTGGATAATTTTTTTGGAAGGCCTGATTGACAGTCTTTCCTGGAAGCTCCTAACACAGACAGCACACAACTGAGTCTGACATAAGTGACCCCACGTTTAATGTGCAGAACAAGCTGCCTTTTCTTGAGGAATCCCAGTAATGTGTCTTGGAATTATTTTGGAAGAACTTTTGACTTGGTGCAGTCAGAGGAATAGAATTAAGTTGTTTTATGATTGTCGTAAATTGTCAACTGATTAAAAAAATGGCTAAGCAGACATATGGGTGTCTCCTTTGTACGTTAAGAGTATGCATCTCCTTTAGCAGAGAATCACAAATCACACCACCTGACACACCATAGTGGGTAAATCCCTTCTCATACATTGACTGGGATTTATTATTTAGAACACATGTTTAAGAAAGGGGACCTGCCCATGTTTGCTAGCCATGCATGCCAAATTGCAATTTGCCCTGCCCATTTGGGAAACACATTTCCCATTCAAGCTGTGGTGTGAAGTTCATGGCAAGCTCCTGAACGTTTTCTCAGACCTGTTAGATGAAGGGAGACTGGGGGTCAGGAGGGCAAAATGGTAACTAGGAAGCTTGGAGAAGCTGCTCCCTTCTCCCATAATCACTTTGAATGCAATTTTCATCCCAGTTTTGGCTTGATGCCACTATCTCCACTGACAGATGATTGCTAGGGAAGGAAAAAAACGGAATGAGGAGAGTGGCACCAAAACTCTCATTCCAGGTTGGCTTCAAGGCTTAGGCAAAATATAACACTGAACTTTGAATTTGCAGTCTTTATTTTCCTATCTGTATTAATGTTCAATATATGGTGGAACAGTCATGATCATTCTCAAGAATTTTTTAGAATTAAAATAAATTCTTTTTAACTGAATCTGAATCCTTTGCAATTCTTTGATTCACCACTAATATTTATTTTCGCCTACTATGTACAAATCATGGCACCAAGTGAATCGATACAATGTAAACAAGTCAGACACCTTGCCCTCCTGAAGCTCATATCATGGGAAAACTGACATCTAACAACTAGTTACGTATTTAATTATTTAAAGACCTGCGTAATTGCTGTGAAATAAAAGTACAGTTCTGTGAAACATAGAAGGAAATGGATTTGAGGATTAAGGATTGTTCCCTGGCAAAAGTAACTTTTGAATTGAGATTGGCAGGTAAGCAGACGGCACTTCAAAGAGGGGAGGATGAAGAGAATAGAATTTGATTAATCAAAATATTTTGAATACTAAAATCATGCATTCATATTTATTATGTGTTGTAGCTCTTTCTAATGAAAACAGTAATGCCCTTGATTATTTTACAACATTAGTTTAAATGAACACGTACTTATCTATGTCAAACTTTTTAAAGAAAGAATTATATCCAAAATGATAGTCACCTTTTATGTCCCCAGATGGACAACTCTTCAGTTCAGGGTGTGAAATGGCTTCAATGTACTCAGGAGAAATAGGCTGTAAGCCACAGGTCTCTTCTGGGTGAATTAACAAGCCACAATCCTGCATTAAAATGATAGAAATTAGTTGTCATAGTAACATATCTGATTCATAATCAAATATAAAAAAACTAACATTTTATGTACCAGAAAACATTTTTAAAATGTTTAAACATTTTTAAAACTAACATTTTATGTACCTTAGAAAAGTGGATAGAGTTGGGGAAGTTAGGAGAAAAGGTAGTTTCAATATACTGGGTATGCTTTGTGCATTTTATGGAACAAGAGAACAGTGGGATACATGGGAAAGAGTCACTGTGCTCAAGGAGCACGTGTGGATTTTAGATCCAGCCATGCCATGAACTGGCTATGTGATTGAGTCACTTGATCTCATTTCTCACTTCAAAATGAGGAAGGGTGAGAGGGGGAAGAATTGCATCAGAGATCTCAAGTACTGTGCAGACTGCATTAGGTGGCTGCACAATGTCCACTCTCCTTTCGTTTTTTTGTGTAATGGAAAGACCCTTTTTTTGTTGGAGGAAACAATATGCCCAACATTTAAAAATTCCATTTCTCAGTGTTTTGTAGTTAAAGGTAGTTATGGAACACAGTTCTAGGAAGCCCCGCCTCCAAAAAAGAAAGAAAAAAGAACATCATCTCTGGATTTCTGGAAACGTTTATTTCCCTGATGGTACTTGTTTCTCTGATGCTCCATTTCTTTTGCCTGGAATGCAAACACAAGCCTGAAGGATGAGCAGCCATCTGGTGACCATGAGGAAACCACAAGCAGAACAAGCAAAATGATACAGTGGCGCTGCAGGGCTCACTTTGGGCTGCCTACCTCTACCCTTTTTTGCTGTTACAAATAACAAACTCCTGCTTGATCAAGCTACCTTAGAAACATAAGATGTGGACAAACTTCTCACTTCCTGTAAGAGTTCATGAAACATTCTTCTCAGACTATACAAAATCTTTTAATATTTTTTGATCTGAAAAGTGATTAATCCCACTCAGAGAATTTTAAAAGCCAATCTGGAATGGAAAAGCTCATGAGCAGCTCTCATTTCCTTCTTCATTGGATGATTACAAATTTGGTGAGGTATATTCACAAAAATGAGTGACAGCTCTTTTTGTGGATCCTCAGCATTTATATATATATACAAAAAGGGTAGTATTTAGAATTGTTGAAAGTGGTCTTAACCCCAGAAATCTCCACCCTTGGAGTTTTGCTGGAGACCTTACAAAGAGAGTCCCAATTCCTGAGCAGCTTGTCACAGTTCTCATAAGAGTTCAATAAGATAATGAAAAAGGATTTTCTGGTTCAACACTGTGCGGGGTATGTATGTTTAGTATGTGATTAAGAAATTCATCGACAACTGCAGCGATGGCATTAGCTGTGGGCATTACAGTGTCCCTGGTTGTGCCTTTGCAGGACCTGTGAGTACAACACCATCGTTTCCTGTTAGAGGTTTCTCTGGGTGCCCTTTCCATTCCTTCCCAGGGTGCTTGGCCAGAAAGGAATAAGTAGTATTTCTCATTTTTTGATGATATTACTGTACTTTTAGAGTAATACCAAGTTGGACTATTTAAGATGGTGGATAAATATCTTTAAACTTTACCTCCGTTTATTGACCCCATGGGATCATCTCTTTAAGGTGAAAAATATTCTCTTCTCTCTTTAAATAGTTTTATGCATCCACCTAAGTTTCAAAATGTCCATTCACTCCTCGCAGCACCCAGCTCCTTCCAGAGGGACCCATTTGCTACCTTCCCCTCAACTTCTGTCATGTCTAATGGGTTAGTAATGGTGGCTCAAAATGTGCTGGCTCGGCTGCCCCCTCCTGAAAGACAGTCTTTCTTCCAGAGCTGCTCCTTTCCCCACGAGAGTGAGGTTCCTGGGAGGTTGCTGCATTATTGGCACACACGGGTTCAGGTTTCTTTGGGACTCCATGATATATTTTCCCTAATGTGCTGTTGGAGTCTTGGCAAAGGCATCTGCTGGCACCTTGGAGCCCTTGACACTCATTCAGAATAAGATTGTGTGACACCTGGAAACTAGCAGATTCTGCTCCATCTCAGACCTTTGGTACCCTCACGCCAGAACCAAAATACCATGGTGCTGCCTGTCGCCTCCCCTCTAATCCTGCATGGGACACATCCCTCCCCTTAGGTACATCTTCTCATGTTTTCAGTGGTCCTCTGTCACTCCCACCCCTGGCAAACAAACTCTTCCATGACCCTCAGAGACTTCTCACAATGTTCCGTCTACTGGGGAAAAGACAACTTGCTGTGGTGTAGCCATCTCCAGGAAGGCTGCCTGCCGAGTCCCTCAGTAGCCCCAGCGTAGTCAAGAGGTTTACCTTCTCTTGTCACACAGCTGTTGCTTCCAAACCATCTTATTACCTTTTGCTCTGGTTTATTTTACCTGACTCCTCCCTATGGCTGTCTTCCACCAAATTTTCATTTTGTGTCCATATTTACCAGTGTAACACCTTGGTTTATCAATCTCTCCATTTCACAATTTGCCAGTAAGTATCAAGTGAACCGGTTTTATTTCATTCAACAGTATCTTTGAACAAACTCCAGACCCTTTCATTCAAGCCAAAGCTGCTCCACTTTCCATCTTAAATTTGAATGCATCTTCTACAAATAAAACATACTTTCATGTGTTTATGGTACTGGGAATTGAATCCAGGGCCTCATGCATGCTAGGCAAGCGATCTAGCACTGAGCCACATCCCCAGCCTGTTTTTTATTTTCTTTTGAGACAGGGTCTTGCTGACTTGTCCAGGCTGATGTGGAACTTGTGCTCATCCTGGTTCAGCCTCCTGAGTCTCTAGGATTATAGGTGTGCACCACTGCACCTGGCTTAATGTATTTTTCTTCTAACCTTATTCCTCCATGTCCTTTAGTCATGCAGGACTTCCATTCCCATGATTCTAATCCTGAATTTATGTTAGTACCATCCATTTCTAGTCCTTCCATTTTTATTTCACTGAAGGTGCATAGCAACATTCGAGTCCTGTAGCCGTGCAGTCTATCTCCCTCTAAGTTCCTACATGCCATTCAGTGACAATGGAAAAAGTCACACAAATGTTAAGACAAATACCATAAAAGTGTCTTGCTGATCTTTAAGTACTGCCTAATCTTTTCTTTATTATTTCTAGTTATTTCTCTATTATTCTAGTTAGAATCCTCCCTTTCTCCACAAGGATAACTTCAAATCTTCCTCAATCCTCTTACCCTCCTCATTTCAGTGTCACCATTGGTCTCATTGGACCATTTTATCTATTAATTCATAAAGAATATACAGCCCATCAGGCAGGAATGTGCTCAATTTCAACACACCTTATTACCAACACAGCTTGTTTAAAGATTTTTCAGCCCTTCGAGTCTGGCCTTCTCCAGAGTTGTACCTTTGACTCTCCTTTGTTGCAATCTGGGACAGATAATTCACCCTAATGGCAGAATCACGCCTAAACTCCATCTCTGCACAGGCCATTCTCATGAGTCCCAGACGTACTCACCACTTCCTGAACATCTCTCTCATGCCTCACCAGGACCTCAATTTTAATGTAAGTAGGACAGATACTGCAGTTTGCGTCAAAATCCACTCTGATCTCTATTTATCCTTGCTTTCATCTTTTAAAGAGAAGGCTAAGGCCAGGCCTCCCCTGTTTATCTTATAGTCAAGAGTGGCCTTTGACATAATTCTGGCCAATAAGCTATAAATAGAAACTTGCTGGGAAATGCAGGGGAAAGCCCTTGCTTTTTTGAGGCAGAGGCTGTTTCTTTCAAAGTTTTCCCTCTTTCCTTCTTTCCTGCTTCCCGTTACAGGGATCTGAAAACTGAAGCAACTATCTTTTATGAGGGAAAGGCCAAGAGAATTGTGAAGACTTCAGTTCTGACATCCTTGATCCGCTGTAACCATATGCACCTTGTATAAGAAGACACCTTATTTGTTTAAGTTAGTATTAGACAGCTTTGCTATTGAGAAGCCTCCTGGATCTTTTAGCTTTCCTCTATTAGTTATGCCATCTGCCAGGTCTTGCTGACTATGCATGGCTTCCTTTGGAAGCATCACCAACATCTATCTCTCCAATGAACCTCTTCTTTCTTTTTGTTGCATTTGTTTCAAAATTTGCATCAGGAAAGAATAAGATAGAATAGTTAATGGATCCAAATTAGCACTTTAAAAAAAAATGTAAAGGCTGCTCCAAGAGATAAACTGTACAAATATTCTAAACATTCCAGTCAACTCCTTTGTTCTTGGATGATGGGAATAGAAGGGTAGGACAGAACTGAGGAAAGACCACAGACTAAAGGGCCAACCAAGAGTCTTAGCACTTTTCCAATACCTATTTAGCATGGATTTTTATCATTGCTCCTATCCAGAAACTACATAAGCCCCTAGACTAGCATGTTTGAGTGGCAACCTGCTATATTGTCCCCCTGTGCCTTGTGGGGGTTCTATCTCTTTTCTTCCCACTTAAATAAATCTTATTCCTTTTCCTTTCTGTGGATTTCACTCTTTGAATTTGTGAGACAAGAACCAGAAAAAAAAAAATATGGCAGTGAGCTGCTAGGATCTGCTGGGTAGTAGGGAGAAGAATCTGGCTTGACCAGCTGTGACCCTCAGAGCTAACACTGACAGGCATCCCTTACTGTGATTAGCTGCTAACACCAAAATGGACTTTCTCAGCTACAAAGGCCTGAAGCTTATACAGACCCCACAGCCAGTAGAAGCGGAGACTTCTGTTTCATCTCAAACTCTGGTTTCATTGTTACTTATAAAATAGTCAAAATTGACCATAGAAATAATCTTTATAATCTTTCCTATATTCATCCCACACCCCATAATCTCAATACCAGGAGAGATTCAGTTTCCAAACCAGACATCTCCCTTCTTCTCCATTTGCCTTAGTATAAAACCAATCATCAGAGCTTCATATCGGCTTTCTTTTCTTGATATCATTTTTATTTTCTTGATTTCAGTTTGATCTGTGTATTTAGATTCACTTGCGTGGGAATTGCCTTGCCTTCCCTCTTATGGCTGTCTTCTGCCACAGTTCTATTGCTTGTCCACACATGTGCTTTCTACATTGCTACTGAAGCCATTTCTCTAAAACAAACATCTTAACTCCCTTTTGCTTGAAATCATTTGAAACTGCATTGCATTCAGAACAAAATGTGGCAGATGCGTTCCTTTTTTGGTTTACCTCCATCCTGTCCTATTAATCTTTACCAGGTACTCTACTCTATCTGAATAACTGTAAGTCTGTCCAGTGCTACTTTTTCTAATGTTTCTCTATCTCCACCCTCACAATTATCTGTCCATCTATCTCCTACTTAACTCCCACTCATCCTGAAAAAACCCAGCTTTGTAGCTTCTCCCTCTGGGAAATGTACCCTGATACACTAGGGGTTGGATGTGCATACTAGTGTCCTTTTGCTTTCATCTATTGTTTCTTTGTCACCTGTTCTCTTGCCAGGAGAACAGGGAGCCTAACACCTCAGTCTGTGGTTTCAATCTTTAAAATATAGAGCTGGGAAAAGAATCATATGCAATAAATACTGTAAACACATGCGTACATGGGGAGTCCAATTTGAAGAGACGCATTATGGTATTTCTGTAAGTCTGTGCATTCTTTAAGTGGCTCTTCAGAAAACGGACATATTATTAGCTCTCACTGGGGGAGACAAGCCGCAGGATTGAAGCTTTTTCATTCTTAAGGTCTATTTTACAACACTCACATTTATTTATTTTTTTTATTTTTTATTTTTTTGGACGTGTACTAAAAGAAGAACCAAATTTTCTAGAATGAAACAAAAAATTAAACTGCACTGAGCAGTGAACTTAGTAAGAGATGCATAAACATTGTGCTAGGGAATATTTCTCCTACCATTGAAAAATGTTTCATTAGCTGATTTTGAGATTTGTATTAATTTTTCATGATAAAGACTTCAGTTACATTTAGTTTCTCCTGTGAAAATCAATCTATAAGCCTCATATTTTTTCTCATGTTGGCAAGAAGATTGATTTCTTAAACATATGCTAAATAGCAGTATCACATATCCTGAGCTGTATGTGACTCACATTGAAGATGCATAATATACACAATCCTTCATAAATATATCATAATTTTAGGAGATATTTAAATATGGCCACTTATATATTTGGGACATATGCTTTTGTTTCTCACACAACTATTTTTTTTTTTTTGGTATCAGGAATTTAAACCAGGAGTACTTAACCACTGAGCCATATCCCCAGTCCTTTTTTAAAATTTTATTTAGAGACAGGGTCTCACTGAGTTGCTTAGGGCCTCACTAAGTTGCTGAGGCTGGCTTTGAACTTATGATCCTCCTACCTCAGTCTTCTGAGTTGCTGGGATTACAGGTATGCACCATCATACACAGCTCATTTTTATATTCTTATAAAAATACCATATTACAGAATGGGAAAGGGGCTGGGGATATAGCTCAGCTGGTAGAGTGCTTGCCTTGCAAGTACAGGCCGTGGGTTCAATCCCCAGGACTGCAAAAAAAAAAAAAAAAAGTAAAATAAAAAAATGCTTCTGAATTAAAAAAAAAAAGGAGAGAACACATTAACAAATCATAATGAATTTGCCAAATATGAATTAAGAGTTTATTTTGCTATATATGCATTGTAAAAACATTATGAAAATATTAGGATAACCTGCCATTCAGCCTAACAGATACCTGGTATAAACTAGTCTAACTTCTCAAGTATAAAACTGGAACATTACTATACTCATAAAGATAAATGAAATTGCTACTTTTTTAGCATTTGCTCTATGCCATGTATCATATTAAGTGATTCACAAATATTACCTTTTTTTTATCATAACATCTCCTCCCATCATTTTACAGATAAGGAAACAGAAATGCTAAATTATTAAGGGGCAGGATTTAAATGCAGGTCAGTCTTATTGCACATCTCTGCCACCTCATCTTAATACATTGCTGACTTATGAAAGACAGGACAAATCATTGCTTTTATCATCTAATCTCAAGTTTTCTGAGAAAGGTTTAGTACTTTATCTCCTTTACTCCACCTTCAGCTGAGAGCTGGTTCCTTAATGTCAACTTGCATTGCCTAATTATACTTTTTCAAATACAGTCATAGCAAGGCTGGTTTGGTATAAATCAATCCATGTAAACCCAGATCAGAAAGTTTCAGATCATCTTTCTCTTTCTAGCATTTCTCACAATCCTGGGAAGGTGATAAGCATTCACAATGTGGTTGCCAATATATAGTTAGCATATGAATATATTGTCTATATATGGCATCAGTGGAAAGGGATGGGGGCCTATTGGGGGTGGGGGCGATCCAGGGAAGAGACCATTGAAGCAGAGAAAGAAGAGTAAGAATATAAGAATAAACATGGCCTAGTCAGCCAACCCAAGATCCATTAGAGTGTATATATTTAGGGCACTGGAATGGCCTCAAGTACAATTCTGGCTCTAATATTGTTGAGTCTGTACAAAAACAAAAAATGTTTAGATAATTCCTATATGATCTATTTAGCTCTAGAATTTTATGTCTGTGGTTTTCCTTTTTTGAGAAATTTCCAAATGGGCTTCTTGTACAAACTTCTATCTTATTCCAAAGGAATGAATTATTATTTGTCTTCATGTTGTCTGTAAATTTAACAACTGTTTTCTTAATATTATATTAAGTCAGCCATAAACTCCTGAGTACTGTTATGTGACTCACAGAATCCAAAGTCCAGTGGACATTTATAGAATAATCAGCTAAAGCACACATTAGCAAGAGACAATTATAGCATAATTTATGTGCAATCATCCTTTGTATACTATAATCCTAAAACTGAATGTTTTGAAGAAAACAATGTATGTAATCTATATGAAGAACTTTATATCCTTTATGGAGAACAATTGAAAATATCTCTGAAGGTAACAGCATATACCTTTAAACAAGTCATTGTACTGCTAAGACTCTATTTTATAGATGTATTTAATAAAGTATATAAGGATACATGTACAAAGAAATGTACCAGAGCACTTCTTATGCTAGCAGAAAACTTGACACTACTCAAGTATCCATCAATAAGTAACTGAATAAACAATTTATACTACATCCACATAATGGAATATTTTATAGAACTTAGTACTTAGAAAAGAAGGATGTAGAATGGAGAGATAGACAGATATGTAAGACATTAGAAGTAGCAAAGAATTGTAAGGCATGGTGCATACCATGATTTCAAGTGAAGTTCTAGATATTATATACACTTGACTACGCACACAAAAATTCTGGACAAGAAACTGAAGATTGAGTCACTTAGATTAAGAATAACAAGTTAGGCCGGATGTGGTGGCGCATGCCTGTAATACCAGCAGCTCAGGAGGCTGAAGCAGGAAGATTATGAGTTCAAAGTCAGCCTCAGCAATTTAGCAAGGCCCGAAGCAATTTGGTGAGAACCTGTCTCTAAATAAAATATTAAAAAGAGGGCTGGGGATGTGGCTCAGTGGGGTTCACTGGGTTCAATCTCTGGTACCATTAAAAAAAAATCACAAATTTACAAATTTAAGAAAGTAATATTTAGATGGGAAAGTACAAAAAGAACATGAGAACAGAACTGATAGCTTCTGTGAGGGTATATTAGAGTGTTAAAGCCACTGTAAAAATGTTCCACAAACTGGCTGGCATAAACAACAGAGATTTATTGTTTCACAGTGCTAGAGGCCAGAAGTCTCAGAATTGAGGTGTCAGTGGTTTTAATTTCTTCTGGGCTATTAGCCTGCAAGTCATTTAGGACTGCCATGTTCACAAGGCTGTCGTCTATCAGCGGGAACAAGTGAGAGGCGGGCAAGTAAATGCCCCAGGCAGGAGGAAGAGCATTTGGAACATTCTGAGCTGAGTGAAAACAGCCACTGGTCTCCGGAGTGGATCGTGTTGGAGACCAGGACAGAGTCAGGCAGAAATTGGTCAAATTAACTTGGAATTTTGACGTTCACAGTGGGTTCATTCTAATGACACCAAGTTCAGGGCCATGACAACAAACTGAGTTTCTTCAATTTTCTGTTTAAAAATTCCTATCAGATAAGCCTCTCAGCTCTATCCCCTTTTATAAAACTTGTAGAAAATTTTTACCTTCCTTTTATTTTATTTTTTATTTATTTTTTATTTTTTTTATTGTTTTTATTTACTTATTGATTCATTGAACACAAATGGAGTACAGCTATTGTTTCAAGGGTTGTACACAAAGTAGAGTCACACCATCTGTG